>CM076570.1:401883414-402195749 GCA_034641835.2 Pinus albicaulis
AAGAAGTATGCTCTCTGTGAAATACCTGAGAAGTTCAACATGCATGGCTGCAAGCCTGTTGATACTCCTCTTCCGGGAGGTTGGAGGAAGGAGGATGCTACTTCGGCGGAGGTAGTGGATGCCACTGTTTATCGACAGTTGGTGGGGTCGCTTATGTATCTGGTCAATACACGACCCGATATATGCTATGCTATTAACCAACTTTCGCAAGCTATGGTTAAGCCTACCAAGCTCTTCTGGAAGGCAGGCAAGCATGTATTGCGTTATCTTAGAGGCACATCGGGATATGGCTTGTGGTACAGACAAGAGGATGAGGTGAAGCTATGTGGCTTCACGGATGCAGATTGGGCAGGAAGCCCAACGGACAGAAAGAGCACATCTAGAGGGATCTTCAGTATCGGGTTGACAGCAGTTTCTTGGTACAGCAGGAAGCAGAGATCCATGGCACTCAGTTCAGCAAAGGCTGAGTATATGGCAGCAAGCTTGGCTGCATGCGAGGCCATATGGATGAGGAAGATCCTGGTCGGGTTGTTCGGGTCACACTTGGAGCCTACCGTGATTTATTGTGATAACCAGAGTTGCATTAAACTCTCGGCTAATCCAGTATTTCATGATAGATCCAAACACATCGACATCAGGTACCATCATATCAGAGATTGTGTGCAGCAGAGAATCATGTTACTTTCATATATTCCCACAGAGGATCAGGATGCTGATATCTTGACGAAGGCGCTCACCAGGAGAAAATTCGAATACCACAGAGGCAAGATAGGGGTTGCAGATAATCCATATCTTGTTGAGAGGGAGTGTTGAAAATGCAACAAGATGATGGAGCTTAGTGAAATGAAGTCGCCTTCACTAAGTGGGCCCGCAGGCTATTTTTGGCGCAAAGTCTATTTTTAGACTATGTCTATTTTTAGACATATGGATCATGGTCTATGAGTTGCAGGATGCTATTTATGAATGATTGGTCAAGTTGGTAAAAATAGATGGACCTCTATTTTTAGACATTGGGCGGTTTCTATTTTTAGACTGCCGGGCTAAAAATAGAACAGTCAAATATTATTAACCCTTAATAATATTTAGACTACAAACATTATCTTATCCTCTTAGAGCACTTCAGTTTGATGCTTGGATGTGGCACATGCAGCTGACAGAAGGAAATACACTTTTCCTAAGGGTTGGTTGAGCTATTGCATGGTTGACTTCAGTTATAACTCATGTGGCAGAGTTTGGTGGAGTTGATGAGACAATTGGTGGAGTTGTGTTCTGTTTAACTTAGTTGAACTAGTTTTATTTAGTCTAGCTGAAAAATACACTAGTGATGAGTGGTGTGAATTAATTATTAATTGATTCACTAATTATTAACTCATAAATCAACTAAAGAACACATCAGTTAACTGCAATGCATGGACAGTTCAGTGGAGACCAGTGTTAGAGGTGGGTGAAAGGGTGAGTCTACTATCAGTTGTGACTATTGGCTGTGCATGAGATTTGCACACACATTGATGGAGATTGCCAATGAGGATTGTGCAGTTGGAGCTAGTGGGATTCAAACTTGGATCTCATCATTAATCAACTTGGATTGCGCAGTAGAGTCAGGCAGACTTGTGGAGGAGATTTGAACCCAGGACTTGTTCAAATCTCAGTTAGTTTGTGTGTAACTTTTGGAGATAGTATTGAGTACTAGTGAGGAGTATTGTGCTATGTATTGTTACATGTTCTCTATAATTATAATATACAGATAGTTGGGGGTTTTCAGCTATTTCTTTCCCCATTACATCCTGTGCTTGATTATGTTTTAATGAGCGCATGTGACTGCTTTCTATTTCCGCATATTGATGATCAATTGTAGAAGAGGTTATGTATTATGCATGAAGCTTAAATAGTGTGTAATCAGGATAATATCGGTGAATAATTCATCTATTATTCAAATTTCTACCCAACTCCATAACTACTTCTTCCAACTGTGTCATAACTCTGCCACTTGAGTTCTAACTGATTCCTCCATGCATTAGCTCCAGTAAACCCTTAGGAATAGCGTAATTCCTTCTGTTAGCTGCTATGCCACATCTGTGCACTAAACTGAAGTGCTCCAAGAGAATACGTTGTTGTTTAAAGTCTGATTATTATTAAGAGCTAATAATAATCAACATGCATCTATTTTTAGATTGACGATCTATAAATAGACTTCACCCAATATTCTAAAAATAGAATTTCATCTATTTTTCCAACTTGAAAACCCATCCACAAATAGCATCCTGCAACTTTTGAAATATGATCATCATGTCTAAAAATAGATAGAGTCTGAAAATAGACTTGCGCCAAAAATAGCCTCCGGGCCCACTTAGTGAAGGCGACTCTTTTCACTAAGCTCATCATCTTTTTGAATCTCAACACTTCCTCTCAAAAAGATAGGGATTATCCTTCACCCCAATCCTGCCTCTATGGTATTCTAATTTGCTCCTAGTAAGCGCCTTCATCAAAATATATGCATCCTAATCCTCCGTAGGAATATACTGAAGCAACATGATCTTCTGCTGCACACAATATCTGATATGATGATACCGGATATCAATATGTTTAGATCTATCATGAAACACAGGATTAACCGAGAGTTTAATGCAACTCTGATTACCACAATGAATCATCATGGGATCTAAATGTGAACTGAACAAACCAACCAGAATCTTCCTCATCCAGATAGCCTCACATGTAGCTAAACTTGCTGCCATGTATTCTGCTTCCGCTGAACTGAGTGCCACAGATCTTTGTTTCCTGCTGTACCAAGAAACTGCCGTAGATCCAATACTGAAAATCCCTAAATCCTCTCGATGTGCTCTTTCCGTTTGTTGGGCTTCCTGCTCCAGCTCAATTCGCATCCGTGAAGCCATGCAACTTCACCTCATCCGTCCTGGTTCTACTCCATAAACCATACCATGTGCTCCCCGAGATATCTCGCCCTACGTTCGTCGCCTTCCAAAAGAGTCAGTAGACTTAACCATTGCTTGTGAAATTTGGTTCACCGCATAGCATATGTCCGGTCTTGTATTGACTAAATACATGAGCGAACCCACCAACTGTCGATAAACAATGGCATCCACTACCTCTGTCGATGTAGCATCCTCTTTCTTCCAATTTCCTGGAAGAGGAGTGTCGATAGGCTTGTAGCATTTCATGTGAAACTTCTCCAGTATCTCCCGGGCATACTTTCCTTGAGACACAAACAATTCACCTTCCCGTTGCCATATTTCCAATCCAAGGAAATAATGAAGGAGGCCCAAATCCTTCATCTCAAACTCCTTTGCAAGATCTGCCATGCATGAGTGTATCAACTGCTCATCACCTGTTAGTATTAGATCATCAACATAAAGTACAATGATTAAAATCTTACCCTCAACCACAATATGGTACAGGTTTGCATCCGCCTCACTCTTGGTGAAGCCAAGTCCAGTGAAATAGCTGTCGATCCGAGTGTACCAAGCACAGGGTGCTTGTTTCAGCCCATACAACGCTCTTTTGAGCCTGCACACATGCGACTCGCTACTGAAGATCTCAAATCCTTCAGGCTGCTCAATGTACACCTCTTCCTCAATGATCCCATTGAGGAACACAATCTTCACATCCATCTGATGAATGTGCCAACCCATCTGCATTGAGAGAGCAAGGATGGTCCGTATGGAAGAATACCGTGCGACAGGTGCAAAGGTTTCTTCATAGTCAATCCCCTCAATATGTGATAAGCCTCGGGCAACAAATCTTGCCTTATACTTCTCAACACTCCCATCAGCAACTTGCTTTACCTTGTAGATCCATCTTGATCCTACAACTAATTTTCCCACCGGCCTTGGAACAATCTCCCGAGCACTATTTCTAACAATGGAGTAATACTCCTCCACCATGGCATCTACCCATGTGGGCTCCTGCGCTGCTTCTTCAAAAGAAGATGGCTTTGTCATAATACACTTTCTCATAAGAGCCATGTATCCAATATATCAGTCAGGTGATTGTCTCTGTCTGCACTATGATGTAGGGACTCCTACATTCTGTGCCGCATCAAGCTTCAGTCTCTCAGCTTTTGTGGTACGCTTTCTACCTTGTCTGATGTTTGGTTCTGCATGAGTGTACTCTTACACTCCATGAATCTCCTCCTGTGGCTGATCCACATCCAGAGGCTCATCTTTGGGAACAAGAAGTTCCTCTTCCGCATGCAAGTGTAGCTCCCTCTCAAGCAACAACTTCATGGCTTTCACCTCATTGAATTTTATATCCCGTCGCATAACAGTCATCCGACTGTTTGGAAAATACACACGATATTTATGGGGTGTTTCTGTGTACCCCAAAAATATCCCAACTTCTGCAGTCAGCTCCAGCTTCTTCCTGGCGTCCTTTGTCACATGAATGTAAAAAAGTGAGCCAAAAATCTTCAAATGAGAAATATTAGGCTTCTTACCAGTAAAAGCTTCTTCAGGTGTACTCATGCCATGTACTCTATGAGGACAATGGTTTTGCACATAAACCGCAGTGTTGCATGCTTCCGCCCACAAGTACATCGGTAGGCCCTGGTCATGCATCATCGCTCATGCAGCACCCACGATCGTTCTATTCTTTCTCTCTGCAACCCCATTCTGCTGTGGGTTATGAGGCGCTATGAGTTCTCTTCGAATTCCTTCTTTGCTACAAAAGTATTTGAATTTTCCAGAGATGTATTCACCACCATTATCACTTCGTAGAGCTTTCACTTGCTTCCCCGACTCCTTCTCCAACAATGCCTTGAACTCACAGAACTTTGAGAACGTTTCACTCTTATTCTGCATGAATAATATCCATCATCTACGAGAATAATCATCAACAAATATCACATAATACCTGTGTTTTTCTATTGAAGCAACCAAGAATGGTCCACACACGTATGTGTAAATTATCTCTAGGATCAGCGAAGCACGGTTCTCCTTCTCATGAAAGGTTTTCTTCACAAACTTACCCATAGTACATCCTTTGTACTGATCTAACTGCGCAAGAGTACCCTTGGGAAGTCCAACAGAAATTTGCTGCAAAATCTTCAAAGCGCCATGGTGAAGACGGCCAATCTCCTGTGCCATAATTCGCCCTCATCCCAACTCTTCGAAAGCTCATGGAGAGCCAAGCTCACCCATTCTTCTTCATCAATAGTAACCCCCACACTTCCCAGCTCATCCTTAAAGTGGAAAAACTTCGTGAGGTATTTTGGAATACTGTCGCCTTTCTGCATTTTTATTTTTCTGATCTTGTCTTTAAGTGCCAACTTCCTCTGGTCACTTCTGCTTTGGAACAAATCTGTCAAAGCCTTCCACATTAATAATGGAGTGGCTTTCCCGAGAATTCTAGACACAATATGGTCCTTCACACCTTCCAACAGAATCCTTCTCGTCTTTGCTGTATTCTTTTTCCATGAATCAAGTAATGCAGCATCGCTAGATCCCGGCTTAGGAACATCGCTATCAATGAACTCCTTCAGCCCATTATCCTCCAGCACCGCCTCCATCCTGTCCTTCCAGGCTATTTAATTCGAGCTCCCATCAAGGGCATACTCCAATCTCAACCCGTTGAAAGACATTTCAATGTAGACTAGATTTTTGCACCAAGAATCTTCTGTAGCAAATTCGAATTGTCCACCAGCACAAACTCACTTCACAATTGCAATATTCAATAAAAAATGCTCTGATACCATGTAGAAATTATATGCACTAAGCATGCATATGTCCAAGATCCACCTGATCTCACACTATTTAACTTTATGCAAGATACTAAATCTATTCCACTTGTTAATCTTTTGCGGAAAAATTAATTGCACACACATGTGAAGCATAAACAAAAATATTCAATCGCACATAACATAGTTTTTAACCGGGAAAGCCTGAAGCTGAAAACCCCAACTATATATTATGTAACATGGAGATCATATGACAATCTCATACAAACATACAAAGCTTATCACAAGCTCTTAGTACAGTACAATCGTCATACACTAATCAAGCCTAATCTTGCAAATCCATGCACCGATCTATGCCACCTGCTAGCCTGCCTCCACTGCGCAATCTCTGCTGAAGAATAGCTCTGAATGAATTCGAATTACTCTTGGATTGACTGCGCAATCCTCATTGGCATCTCCACTGAGTGTTGGATGCAATCAATGCATCACTATAGTCACAACATATAGTCTATCTTTCCCTTTCACCTATCTCTCCACTGGTCTCCACTGAAACTGCCATGCACTGTAGTTAACTGATGTATTGTTCAGTTGATTAATGAGTTATTATTTGTGAATTAATTAACTAATTAATTCACTCCACTCTCACTAGTGTATCAATCAGTTAGACTAGATACAACTAGCTCAACCGAGTCTAACTGAGTTAAACTGAATACAACTCCATAACTACTTCTTCCAACTGTGTCATAACTCTTCCACTTGAGTTCTAACTGAGTCCTCCATGCATTAGCTCCAGTAAACCCTTAGGAATAGCGTAATTCCTTCTGTCAGCTGATGTGCCACATCTGTGCACTGAACTGAAGTGCTCCAAGAGAATAAGTTGTTTTTTAGAGTCTGATTATTATTAAGAGCTAATAATAATCGACATGCATCTATTTTTAGATTGACGATCTATAAATAGACTTCGCCCAATATTATAAAAATAGAATTTCATCTATTTTTCCAACTTGACCAACCATCCACAAATAGCATCCTGCAACTTTTGAAATATGATCATCATGTCTAAAAATAGACTTGCGCCAAAAATAGCCTGCGGGCCCACTTAGTCAAGGCGACTCTTTTCACTAAGCTCATCATCTTGTTAAATATCAACACTAGGGGGAGAGAGAGAAGGAGAAAGGGAGGGAGATATAGATAGAGAGGGAAGAAGATATAGAGATATAGCAAATAATATGTAAATGGAAATAGAGAGATAGAGAGTGGGGGAAGAGAAAGGAATAAGGTTAGAGAGATAGATAGAGATAAATATGTAAATGGAAATAGAGAGATAGATAGTTGGAGGATAAAAATAGAGAGAAGGAATGATACATGGAGGGAGTAGAGAGAGGAGGGGAGGGAGATCAAGAGATAAGAGAGAGTGGGGGAGAAAGAGTGAAAGCAGAGAGCAATAGCGAGGGAATAAGAGAGAGTGATAGAGAGGTGGAGACAAAGAGTAAGAGAGAAGGACAAAGGGTTGGGTGGAGATAGTGGAGGGGAAATGTAAACACCCCACTTCACATTCACCTACTTTTATAAGATATCTAGGGTAAACATGAGATGAGTGCTACTATGACATGAATTGACCTCCAAGTTCTAGTTATGGAAGTAGGGATGACTATCTGAACAGAAATTGACATCCCTTAGGGACTACATATCACTCAGGAGCCTGAATACCACCACAGGCAATAAATCCGTGAGCTGGAACTATTTTTCACTGACATATCAACCTAATCACACCCTTGACACACCATGAATGCAGTTATCAGGCTCCAACCACAAAAATAAGCCTATATTCAAGCGGTCGTGAAAAAAAATCCCCTGTTCTATGCATGCGGTCACAAGATCTATGCCACTTTTTCAGGCAAGCCTCTAGAACACTACCCAGAACTGCTTGTAAGTTGCTAGAAACATAAATAATATGATAACAAGGCTAGTTATCCAAAAATTGAACAATATGTTGACTATAACATGCCTTGTATATGATAGATGTTTCGTCAAACATAATGGTAAACATATAAGCTATAGGTCATGAATGCATATCTGATCATAAAATTCTAAACTTCATCTGAGAATCACCAAGAAGGCTCAATGCCCTCTCAAGCTAGCTACAATAACACTCATTAGCCCATGCATTAATCAACCATTCAAACAAACATCAAATCACGAACAATATCAATAGCTAGAGCACATCATAGAGTCATGCTTATAACCAACATATAACCATAATAGAAACCATGATAAATTAGCCATAAAAACCACATACTAACTTGCACATTTTCTCATTAATTAAATTAGAAGAATATATCATATTAACTTATGAAAAATCTGACAAAATCAGGGACTTCCATGTACCACCCGACCATAGATTAGGTTGAACCAAATATTTCGTTCATCCAATAACCCATGTGCCATATTCCAAACATGAATGTGGGACTCATGGGATAAACCAACACATATTCAACCAGGGACTCTAGAGGTTAAACCATATCCACCCTCAAGCTATAGTGATCTCACTTAAATTGGCCCCAAGATCACAGCACCAAACCAAACTTGGATGCCTTATAATTTCTTCACCATACCTTGAGGAATTTTCCTCTCTCCACCCACTTGTGGAGGGGTTCCTGGATAAAATCATCTCCATTCCCAACCCTTTGGATTTTCTTGAGACAAACTCAACTAGTTCCAAAACCTTATTGTTGAGGAGGTAAATCCCCTCTGCGGACAGAGGCGATCCCTACTAGCCCAGTAGGGGTCTAGCAACAAACAAACAATGCTATGACGCAAGCTCCTAGTTACGAATGGAAAGACTAGGAATAGAAGCCTACCTGGATTCCAACGCTATAACCTGAAAAGAAGCGTCCCCGTTCTTCAGCCCCGGCAGATCACAATCCTTCCACGATCTCCGCGGATGAACACCTGCACATGGAAGAAACGAATAGATACAAGCATAGAAACCAGCATACGTAACTAAACATCGGTCAGAAAAGATGTTACTCGCATTAACATGATGGAAAACGGAGTGGAACCATAATCATAATCATCTATTAAGTAATAAACGAAGAAAGATTACAACCAAGTTCTAACGTCGCAGCCTCCTTCGAACGGGTCTCCGGTCGTCCACGTCTCGCAAAGCTCGCCAAGGAAAGGGAAAACCTCTCCAGAGTCTCGTGACAATGGTCTCCTTACTTGAGTTGGCCTTAAGGGAAAGAGAGGATTCTTTACAGCACAAAGGCTCTTGGGAATATGGAGATACAAAGCTTAGGCACTTCAAGACTAGCTTTCCATGGGATTGAGCAGGCTTTTATAGATGGGGAAGGAGGGAGTTGGGATCCCTATTATTATGGGATTGGCCCTATCAACAAGGAAGGTTCCATGGGAGGTGGCAAAACCACTTCCCTTCCATAGAACTCCCGTAGCCAAACCTCCCAACTCAAGATAGGCGATGGTTTGTGAGTTTGTTGGAACTCAACTTCTGCCATCCATATTTAAAAAACAGTCCCTAAAATGGGTGGCGCGACTGATGCTCTATGACAGAGCGCCAGGTGGCGCGACCTCTTTGCAGGATTTTCCCCATTGGCGCGAGTGTTGAACTTCCTGCTCGCGCCAATGCCAAAAGGGATGTTTTTCATGATTTTTGCAAGGAGATGTCTCAAGGGAAAATAAAGCTCATGCTTAGAGGAATGCATTGATGATGTTTTCAAGGCATAACAATGTTCACAGGTCACGAAATGGGTCCTCCATTGTGCGGGACGGGGAATGGTAGGGACGGTGACAAATTACTGTGTAACAGATGCCCCCTAAAGCATGAGGCCCGAGAGAGAGAGGGGTGAAATGCTTTACGAGAACATGTCTAACTGAAGGCCCGCCGTCGGAAAACCTGCACAGACAGATACAACTGATATCTCAAGTACATGATGTATATATATGGTATGGACGCAGCCATCCGAACAGAGTATGCTATAATCCGGATCCAGGGTATGGGCGCAGCCATCCAACTAAGATAAAACAAATAGACTCAGGTATGGTCGCAGCCATCCAATCAGTGAGTCATGTACATAATGATAATAATCCACAATCGCAGCCTGGATTACAACAGACACAATCCAGGGTCTTGCGCTCCATCTCGACCCAACAGAGTACAAGTTCAAGCATGTGAATATGTGAGCTGAAGTCGAACATGTAAGAACATCGTCTGATTACCAGCCAATGATGAAAGCTGTTAACAGACGCGAGAGAAACCACCAATAATGACAATGGTCCTCAAGGTACTACAGGTACAATCTACGGCGTGCGAATAAATGAGTTGATGTCGAACACCCGCAGAATCACTCGATCGGAGGCCAATGATGTAAACCTCTCGTCGAATGCGACGAACCCGCCATTGAGGCATGCAGGCTCCAAGGTACCATAAGGAGTCTCTAGACCAACTTCCTGGATAATGAGTTGATGTCGACAGGAAGTGACCTTGATCGAAGGTGGGCCATAATGATTCCCACATCATCGACACGAGACAGAGGAACATGATGTTTTGTTGTGAATCAAGATCGTATGAGAAACAGAGGAAGGTTGATATTTGCAGAGGCCTACTTCTCTTGAACACATAAACGACACGACAATGGACTTGGCAGTATTTGACATCAACGGATCAGAGGTCATGGCGACGAGGCAGTGAACAGATGAGAGGTCAAAAGAGATTACCCAAACCCACGGAGGCAAAGTGAAGCAGCGAGATGAGATGTCCCCAACCCGACACGAATGCAGACAAGTGCCATGTTCAAGAGCGACATACTTCCGACGACAACGAAGATGGTTCCATTTTTCCCCCACCATTTCTGGCGAGTACCCCAATTATTTTTGATAACAAGCTTGAAGGGGATAGCATATGCTTGTGATATAAGTCCGCCCTTCGGGCGAATCCATCCTAGTGCATTTAACGAGTCCTAGGAAGGAGAAACTCGGAGGACGTCATTTTGACTAGATCCGATGTCATCAGGGTTTAACGAGTCTGACAAAGGAAGAACTCGGCGCCTTTTCATGTTTAGAGAGTTTGAAAAGACAGCGGAAAAGAAAACTCCACAGGTCCCTTTTCGTAAATAGTTCCCCAGATCCGAAAAGGTAGAAAACAATATCCGGGAAAACCTCCTAGTCGCGATAGGCTAGGGTATTCCTTTTCGTAATCAATCCATCCCAGCCCGAAAAAGGGTTAAACTTATACTGGGTGGATGTCGATTCGTGTCCATTTTAACGAGATCGAAACGACAAGGGCCTCGGCGATCTTTTCACATTTAGAGAGTCAGAAAAGAGTTGAAAGATGACTCCAGAGTGAATTTTTCGTGTATTTACCGAGTCTGAAAAAGTATAAAATACAACTCGTTTCCATCTTTTAAGTCGCAAAAACCTGCTGCTGCACATACCAAGCAAGCGTAAAACCCATTTTCGACATAACATATGCAAATATTTGATAAAAATAACTTTTAAAACTCATTTAACGTCGAAAAAGTTATAAATATGTCTAATTGGTAAAAATAAAATTACTTTTACTATTTACCTTGGTAGAAAACAACAGTGGTCCATTTGGAGCAGAAACTTCCGTCGACGATTGCGACCAATCTAGGCAACCATTCAGCTTCTCGTCTGTCACAGGTAAAAGGCGCTCCCTTGCTCTACATTTTCATTCATTTTTTAATGATTTTCTCTTAAGAATCAGTTCTATAAGGCCACTCTTAAAAATTTAGGGCTGCGCCCATTGGCGCGGGTATCGGGCACGGACCCGCGCCAATGAGCTCTTTTTTACAAAGGGCTCACGCCACATGCCGCGACTGTTCGCAAAACAGCCGCGCCAGCGGCCGAACCTTAAATTTCACCCAAAATTTCGACATGTAGACCAAGTTGCTTGGAATTTGAAGCTCATCAAAGATCTAATCAGGGGTTTTTGACCATGTGAATGCAGATAATCACTCAAAATGGCAATCGAATGGAAGGAACGAGAGCACGGAGACGAGGATGAACAAGCCATGCAAAGCCAAGCTTGCATGAACGCACTTAGAGACTGTGGATTGAAAAAATTCTTCCTCACGCCATGTTTACGAGCTCAGCCCGAGCTCCTCCAATATCTAATCAACATCTGGGATGAAAATGAACAGGTATTCAGATTACGAGACCAGGTGTTGGAACTGGAGGTCACTGACATTTATTTCATCACTGGATTGTCCCACAGAGGTCCAATCCCCGTACTGACTGGGAGCAGACCATCCGGGGAAAAGATGGAACAGGTAATGGCACGGGTGTGCCGAGGGGCACAAACAGGATCAGGAAGCAAGAAGGTAGACATCCATATTATCCCTGATCTAGCACTGAGAGTAGTTCTCCATACCATTACGCAGGCTGCTGGGTCGCAGGCTCCGCACGAGGCCACGAAGACTCAACTCCTGCTGGCCTCAGAATGCATGGGTCCCCTACTGTTCAACTGGGCAGAAGCAGTAACTATCAACATGAAAAGGCAGCTCACAAGGTGCAAACAGGGGAAACTGAAACAGTTCGGTTATGGTTCCATCTTGGTATCGTTCATTCTGGAACGCATACCAATCTTCCAAGGCCAAGGGGCCGCAGTGGCGAGTCCGATACCACGAGAGCCGCGAATGGCTCGCTGGGCAGCACTGATGCCCAGATCTGGAGGTGGCCAACAGATGTCCTGGAGGCCAGAGTTCTTTAGGTGGTTGCGGCGCCAGCTGATCGTTGTGGAAGACTGGCCCTATTCGGGAACTGACTTTACCGGGGACCCAGATCTCCCACTACCGGAAGGAGACGACTGGGACGAGGAGCTGGGTAAGACCTCATATTTTTTATTTTATGTTTATATGTTTTTTTTTGTTAATACACATTCGTCTTAACACAATTATATATGCATGAAGATGTAGGACCTGAGAGACCAGCCGGGATGTCTCCAATCTCCCGGAGAACACAACTCGCCCCTGAGATCCAGGGGGAAGGTACCGGAGGAGAGGAACTGATCCAAAACCTCGAGGGGATTTCCCATGGGATCCCAGACTATGCCTGGTTATCAGATGTACCGATGGCATACCAGCGCCACACGGTGGGAGTTCCGAATCGGATCCACCGAATCCTGAGGCGCCTAGTGCGTGCAGTGACGTGCTACCATGAGCACCATGCGGATTAGTCCTTAGGATTTATGCCACACCTATTTTTTGAGAGACACGGTGTCTCAGGATGTACTAAGACGATTATGTATATTTTTTGAGTTTTATGTGACACACTCTATGTAAACATTTCGATATCTATATATATACATATCTATTTCTGGATGAGTCTTTCTTATATGTGATGATGATTTATAAATTGCGCAAATGTCTGTCTAATACCAAATTTGCTACTGCATCTGTTAATGTATTCAAATGCCTGGGTATATGATGATATGTAATATAGTCAAAATTCCTTTCCAGTAATCGAATACGCAAATACAGACGTAAGATGGACGGGTTCCTTACTGAATAGTGTCCGTTCAGCTGTAACACTACAAGTTGTGAATCTAGGTACACGAGCAATTCACGGATACCAAGGTTTACTGCCTCGGTTAATAATTCCAACACGGAACTATATTCCGCGATATTGTTCGTGGTACGTCCTAAACACACACCTTGCAGGTCAATCAACTCACCAGCAGGATCGTAGATTACCCAGGCTGCGGAAGACAGATTCCTGGTACTGCGGGAGGCACCATCCGCAAAACCAACAAATGGATGAAAAGACATCTGCACAACCAGGAAGACCCGATCAGCAGAAAGATGTTTACAAAGCACACCACACCATGCACACAAATGACAATCACACACCTATGTACACACACCACACCAAGAAATCATTTCAGGCGTAGTACTTCTTAAGGTACAGCCCATTCCTGGGCTGCGCCAATGGAACTCCTTCGTAGTCTATAAGCTCGTAGGCCCCATTTTTCAAAACACGCTTTACTATATAGGGCCCGTGCCACATCGGCTGGAGCTTACCGGCTCCAAGCTTATCATGTGCCTGATCGTACAAGAGGACGAGGTCTCCTTCGATGAAAGAACGGGGAGAAACAGATTGATCAAAATGAGTCTTGACCCTCTTCTTTTGTGCTTCGATGATCAAAGCAGCTAGACGACGGGTTTCATCCAACCGTTCGAGATACAGAAGACGCTCTTCCTCAGGAGAAGTATCCGGTAAGAGCTCCACGGCTAATTTGAGCGAAGGAATTTCACATTCAACCGGCAAAGTAGCTTCCAGACCGTACACCAGTTGGAATGGTGTGAATCCGGTTGCACTTTTAGCAGATGTTCGGTACGCCCAGAGAGCTGAGAACAGTTGAAGATGCCAAGTGGATTTATGAATCCCAACTGTTCGCTGAAGCATAGTGACCAAAACCTTGTTCACCGCTTCAACCTGACCATTCGCTTGAGGGTAGTATGGTGTTGAGCTGTCGTGACGCAAGCCCAACGCTGAAGTCAGCTCCGCCATCATGTAATCGCGGAAATGAGTACCGTGATCAGTGACGATAGCTTGAGGAACCCCGAATCGTGCAATAACATGGTTGAATAAAAATGAAGCAGCCGTTTTCCCGTCAGCAGCTAGTGTAGGCATCGCCTCGGCCCACTTAGTGAAGTAGTCGACGGCGACAATGATATACGCATGCCCCCCCGGCCGAGTGAGGGTTACACGTCATAAAATCTACGCCCCATTTCGCAAACGGGCCGACGGTAATAACGGGATGCAATGGCAACGGCGGCGCGCGCATCTTGCGCTGAAAAATCTGGCATGGATGACATTTTCGGACTGCAGTGATACAATCCTTGAATATAGAAGGCCAGAAATAACCTGCCCTCAGAATCTTCTGGGCAGTGGCATATCTGGACATGTGTCCGCCACAGGCGCCACTGTGGCAGTCATTCAAGACTTTCTCAGCCTCTTCCAAGGTAAGGCATCGTCGGAGCACCGAATCTACTCCAATGCAATATAAGGTATCTCCTACG
This sequence comes from Pinus albicaulis, assembly GCA_034641835.2. Classification (NCBI taxonomy): domain Eukaryota; kingdom Viridiplantae; phylum Streptophyta; class Pinopsida; order Pinales; family Pinaceae; genus Pinus; species Pinus albicaulis. The sequence continues at coordinate 401,898,166 of CM076570.1, forward strand.
ATACGGTAGGGTTGGGACTGGTGCCGAATCCGACGGCGGGCAGTTTTATCCAACTCAGACCGAAATGTCGCGGTCTGAAGATACACTATGATGTCACCGTACCAAGGATCACGAGTATCGATAAGAAACAACGTTTCGTCCGGTATATGATCTTCAGAGTGTGCGGGAACAGAGTCTGTAGGGAGAGAACATATCAAATCCGCGAAGACCAGTGATTTAGTTGACTTGGCAGTAGTGAATTCCAAGTCAAACTCCTGCAGGATCACGATCCATTTGGAGTACTTGCCCCCCAGTAATTGTCTAGAAAGAATATACGTCATAGGGTTGCAGTCTGAAACCACTGTTATCGTGCGCAAAAGGATGTAATGGCGAAAGCGTTGTACGGCGTGTACGGCTGCTAAGGCCAACTTCTCGACATGTGCATAACGTGTTTCCGGGTCGAGAAGGTTCCGAGACAGGTAATAAACAACATGTTCATCACCGTTCTCGTCATCCTGCACCAAGACCATGGCGATGGTGCTAAATGCGGCGGCTAGATACAGAGTAAAGTCGCGGTGGTAGTCCGGAGGACGAAGCAACGGAGCATTGACTAGCAATGTCTTCAGCTTCTCAAAGGATTCTTGAGCAATTTCGTCCCAATGAAAGGGAACATTCTGCTTTAACAAACAAGTGAATCCTTTGGCCACCTCGGCGTAATTCGGGATAAAGCGCCTAAGAAAATTCGCCTTCCCTTGCAGACTCTGTAGCTGATACAGGGAGGAGGGTGATGGGAGATTTATGATGGCCTCAACCTTCAGAGGGTCAAGGCGAATTCCGTCTTTCGAGACTATGAAGCCTAAGAGACGGCCAGAATCAACGCAGAAGACGCACTTATGAGGATTGAGCCTGATGTTGTAGCGTCTGCAACGAAGAAATATCTGGCGAAGATGCTCAGGATGGTCCTCTCGCTTACCCGAATGGGCTGGCAAGTCGTCCAGATAAGGCTGGACAATATGACGAATGTCATGAAAAGCATAGGACATCGCACGCTGAAATGTGGCGCCAGCGTTCTTTAAGCCGAACGGGAGTTTTTTGTACGCGAAAGTGCCCCACGGACAGATGAATGTGGTCTTATGTTGATCCTCAGGTGCAATATTGATTTGGTTATAGCCCGAGAAACCGTCCATTAAGGAATAGATCTCACTCCCGGCACATTCGTCGATGATCTGGTCGATGAACGGAGTGGGATAATTATCCTTAGGACAGGCGCGATTGATATCGTGATAATCCACACAGACTCGAATTGTACCCTGCTTTTTATCAACAGGGACGATATTGGACACCCATTCTGTAAGGGGGATAGGATAAATAAAACCCGCGTTCAGAAGTTTTTCAACTTCTGCCTTGATAGCGGCGGCTTTCCGAGGATGCATGGGACGTAAGCGTTGGCGCACGGGTTTCGCACCTGGAAAGGTTGGAATCTCGTGCACGACAATACTAGGATCAATTCCCGGCATTTCCTCGTAGGACCATGCGAAAACATCTCTGAATTCTTTGAAAAGCTCAGTATAGACTTGAATCTCCTCGGGAGAACAAGTCACACCCACATGAATGTTTTCAACTATCCCTGGTTTAACAAAGATGTTGATAGGAACAGTTTGAGTAATGTTACTCAGATTACCCTCCGAAAAGACCTCGTGCATCAAGATCGGTGTTTGAAGAGGAGGGGAAGGAACCTGAGTAGCATAGCGCTCCAGACAATCAGTCATTGCCCCCAAGCTGGGCATAAACGAGGAGCGATGATGTCCATCGCCCCAGGGCAGCTCCTCAAGAGACATGGTTTCAATGATAGCCTCATCTGAAGGAAAAGTCTCTCTAAGAGGATCAGGTGAATCAGCCTGACCAAGCCAGGGGGATTGTGAGTAGACGTCAAGAGCCATGCTCATCGGAGCATGCCGAGGAGGTGGAGGGTCCGATGCGGCAACAATCTCACAGTAGATGATTTCTACTGGCGTTAAAGGCATGGATTCTCCAAACTCATATACCTGCTCAGGTGTAGGAATAAGCCAGGGGTCATCAGTCCTGGACAACATGTTGACTTGAGCGGTATTCGGTGGCGGTGCGGGGAATACACCCATGAGGACTGGGTCTTTGAAAAGACCAGGTCCTATGCTGTCTGGGGGATTCGGAATTTGATCCACGTATGGCACGTTGTTCTCAGAGCTAGAGGTGAAAAATGACAACTGATCTACCGTGACAATCTTGCCCTCGTGAGGGAACTTAATGAATCGAAAGACGGTAGACGGAACGCAGAGCATGGCATGGGTCCAGCTGCAGCCAAGAAGTATGTTGTAGTTGAGTTTAGCGTCAACCACTTCTACTTCCACGTTGACATTTTTTCCCTGTAATGTGATCGCAAGACTCTCGAGAACTCCCAGGGGTTTAGATTCCCGACCATCAAATGCCTCAAGGGCATTGGGAGATGACGACAAGGCTGGAGAGCCAATGGCCTTCCAGCAGGCGGAGGACATAACGCAAGTAGATGCACCCTCATCTACGACGGCCCTATGAATGTTCAGACCGTTAATCCCGACTTGAATGACCAAAGCGATTTGATGTGGAAGCCGGGGAGTAAAATTCTCCAGATCGAAAGTGAGAAGACTCGAGTCGGCGGGATCGATACCGCCGATTGCAGACAGTAAAGCCTTTCGTTGTGAAGGACAAATTTGAAGAACCTCGAGTGCAGACATGGCACATGGCGCCTGTGCCAGATCCTCAACAATACTGTAATGTTGAGCGGCACGAGCATTTGGATTATAAGAGGATCTCCGAAGAACACCTTTGGGAGGTGGCTTCACAACGGGTTCGAGAGTCGGCTTCTCGATTTCCAATGGACCGGAGGCAGGTGGGGGAGGCGGCCCATCCGCAACTACCTTCCCGAGTGCCTGCCGCGATTCATTGTAATCTTTCGCTCGCGTAGCGATAGTGATAGGTGCACTAGTCTTCATCATGAAAACCTGAGACCCAAACGGTGCAGATGGTGACGCCTGTTCGACCATCTGGGTCTGCTGAGATGGAAATGGCTCTTTTAAAACAGCCGGAGTCCCTTTTGAACCTTTAAGAAGTTGACTAACTTCGGACCGTCGTGGACAATCCTTAGTGTAATGGTCACCTTCACAGATGAGGCAAGGGAATTTCGGCTTACGTTGGGAGCCATCCTCAGTTCGAGCTTTAGATTCCGATTTCGGGGCATCAGATTTTGATTTGCCTTTGCCCTTCTTCTTCCCCTTGGAGGATTTGTCCGCAGGATTGGCCTGGACAGCATTCACCTCCGCGGTTTTACCAGAATCGGATGAGGCGGGATTAGCAGAGGTATTGTTGGAAGAATTAGCCTTCTGCTTCCCATTCGAAGACTTCTTTGAATTTTGAGAAACGGAACCAATGACACCATCCACCGTAGGAGTGGGTGGAGCCTTAGTGGTTCCGGGCCGTGGAGCATCAGTCAAGATGTCATAAAGCGTGCCAGACTGCGAATAGACAAGATCCAGGTACTCGGCACGCGCGATAGCTTGTTCCTCTGTCACACACGCTCCCATCGCGATATCCTGAGCGATTTTATTCACAAAGGAGGTGGTGAACCAGTGAGTCAAAATCTGATCAGGTATGTGAAACTTGATCAGTCGACGATGGTGCCGCCACTCATGGATGTGATCCGAGATGTGAGTGGCCGTGTCCTGCTTCAGAGAAGACAGGAGGTGCGTCCCGGCCTCATACCGGACCGGTAACTGGAAATGCGTGAGGAAAGCCATGGCTAACGAGTTGAAATCTTGAAAAATACCACGGGACAGTTCTATGTACCACTTAGCAGCAGCTCCTGTTAAAGTATGCTGGAAAAGACGCAGACGAATCGAATCGTCGGTCCAAGAGTTAGACGAACACCAGAGGTGATACGTCATCACATGCGCCTGGGGGTCTTCGCCAGCTTTGCCCTCAAACTAGGGACAATCACCTGGTATCTTGGTGGGAACCGGAGGCCAATACGGATTGTGTGCAATCGGATCATTGGTCAACTTTGAAACGTCCGGCAGTTCCAAGGTAGCCAGGAACGGCAATGGAGGGTTAACTACCATGCCAGTCCCAGGATAAGGTCCGGTACCCGTGCTCCACGATGGTTGTGAATATCCCTGCCCCCACGGGTTCTGTCCCGCAGGATTCTGACTGTAGGGGGCATAGTTCGTATAACCAGACTGATTTGGCTGCTGGTAACCATAGTGCGGGGTTTGATAACCAGGGTTCGGGCCCTGATTAGGTGTTTTCCCTGTATAAGCAGCGTTTGGATTTGGCTGCTGAGCGTAGGTAGAACCGGGAGGAGGAGGATAATACTGAGAGCCTCCAGGGTGGTTATAGTTCGGTTGAGACTGACCATGAGGATAATAACCACTCTGAGGATGAGTAGGCTGCTGATAAGTGGAACCCTGCGGAGCCTGGTACGTAGGGCGCAGCTGTTGATTTGGCTGCGGCATTGAATGAATAGGCTGTTGAGCAGAGTGAACGGAATGAGAGGGCTGCCCTGAATGAACAGGTTGACCCGAGTGAGGGGGCTGGCCTGAATGACCAGGTTGGCCCGGATAAACAGGCGGCGCTGGTTGCGCAGGTTGACCTGGTTGTAAGTGGGCCCCAGGTTGTACCGAATAGGTCGGCTGGCCTGGATGCGGGACACCAGGTTGTACCAGATGAGCCGGTTGGCCTGGTGGTGGAACAGAACCAGGTGCTTGCTGGAAACCAGTTTGACCTGAAGCAGAACCGTAGGGTGGTCCTGGCTGATATGCAACGTTAGAGACAACAGGATACTGCGGTTGCATCGGTAAAGAAGGCTGGATTTGCCCCCCAGGACCATAGGCTGGTCCCTGTTGATACCCCGGCTGAGGCTGAGCAGGTTGACCAGCAGGGCTATAATATGGTCCTTGCGGATTGTACAATGGCCCTTGCTGGCCCGCAGAGTAGCCTTGGATGGGCTGTCCCTGTGGGTCGTACAGATAGCCAGGTTGGCCTGCAGGTTGGCCTTGGAAAGGCTGGCCCTGTGGGTTATGAGCCTGGTTGTACGGTAAACCTTGAGCATACAAATAAGCCTCAGGAGCAGGAAGGCGCAAAATCTCCCCGTGCTCGTCAAGCTGACCCGGGAAACCATACACGGGAGTGCCGTCCTGTGCATAGTGCGAAAAGAAAGATTGGTAAGGATCTTGGGGAATCTGTCCAGCTCCGGCGTTCGGCTGTTGCAAAAACAACCGATACTCCTCCGGAGAGATATTCTCCGGTATAGCAGTAGCTAGATAAACATCTTCAGGAGTTGGCCCAGCCCTGGTAGCCGAGACAACAGAAGAAGAAGCAGCCACACAAATAGTGGGCCGCACGGGAACAGAAGTGACGGGCGTCGAAGGAGACACCCCGGGTGTAGTGACGGTTGGCCTCGAAGCACGAGATGATATTCCCATAGAGGCAGCAACTGAGATGATCTGACCCAGAGATCTGTATCCCTGCGGTAAAGAAGGACTGGCTGACGACATGGTAGCCAGCTCAGAGTCGTCTCCCTCAAACAATCTACGAGGGATGCGTTGATATTCATCAGACCCCGGAATTTCCTCACCAGAATCACTCATGGTTGATCCTGCCGTTAAATCACGCAAAAGACGGCGAGGACTAGGAGGAAAAACAGCAGCGACAAACGGTGAACCCGATGTAAGAGAAAGGAAATCAACTCCTAATCTCAATTCAGACACAGGGTCCGAAAAGGGCCAGTTGAACTCAACTGGTCCTCCAAAGGGTTGCTCGGCGAGAACCGGTCCCCCGTCAGGAAACTCGGAAACAACAGGCTGCTGTGGTTCAACAGAAGGCTGAGAAGCTTCTGAAGAATCGTCCGTGTAAGGACTACCAGTAGACGAAACCGAAGGTTCCGCCACTCTGGCAAAAGACTAGAAGAAAAGAGCAAACACACACACGGGCTGAAAACGAGTTAAGACACACGATCAAACAGTCAACAAGCAATGTCTAAACAGGTGTGTATCGTGGGCGATTGATTTTACCACATTGGAAAGTAAGAAATTCTACCGTTTCATATTTTAAGAGTCGAGAAACGATAAAAAGATGACTCTATCTCTTTCAGAGTTGATACAAGCGTGAAAGGACAAGCGCTTGACGGTCTTTTCAAGTTTAGGGAGTCAGAAAAGACCAAATGACTGCTCAGGAAAAACTAGGCACAAAGGGTGTACCAAATATCCGTGAATTGCAATATACACCTTGGTTTCAATAATGAAACAGAAATCGACCAAGGACTTTCCGTACGTGCAGGTAGTCTCCCCGAATGCTGTGTTCGGTGTATCACGGGTATAGGGCGGCAGACTCGGCTTCCTGTGGATAAAGGATTGAAAACCTAGAGGGGTCTCCCTTTATATACGCCACGGTACGGGGAGCGCAAGTCCGTACTAGCGCTGTCTAAAGCCAACAGGCGAACGACAGCTGCTAGGTTTAACGACGCCGGAACACGTCTCTAGCCTAGACCTTCTAAATATGCTTCGTTAAGTTCCAATGCTGCCTTAGGTTAATTGAATAAATTTTACAGTTGATCTTCAATTAAGTTTCAATTTTCAGGCCCTATCGTGTGTAGTGTCTCGAAAGACTCCTAAATGCAAGCTATATGCCACAGTGCAACATTTCGTTCGATGAAAACTAGTTAGATAAGAGTTGAGAGCTTTTATGCAAACGAAATGAACGGAATACAAGCAACAATGTCTCTAATGCAACTAATGCAACTGAAAACTTTTCATTCAAAACACTAATCACTAGCGATATGGAAAATATCACAATTGCACTAATTAACAAAAGCAAAAGAGATTTTTTTTTTTTTGATTTTCAATGTTTAATAGCTAATGTGCACTGAAAACAAAAGGAACAATTTGAGAAATGATATCCAAGAGAGAGAAACAAACAAAATTCACTCAACAATGCAAGCAATCAGATCCCCAAATCGACCAAAGTCTCTCAAAGCAAAGAAAAGACTCAAAAGCTTCCAATGGACCGTGTGATCTAGGTCTAAAGCAAGGGCAAACGAATTTCGAATGAAGGAATGAACAATCACCCAAAAACGTAACAAAACAATCAGCAACTACTAAGAGGATGTGGAGAATTAACCAGCAAGTTGACAGGACAATCAAGACACCAAAACTCCCAAGGAGGGCTCGATACACTAAGCCACTAGATGCCCTAGGGCTCAAAACGTGAAATCGGTAGATAGAAGAAAACAACCAAAGGACAGAGGTGAATTCCAGCCAAACAAGACTCCAACACACTCAGGCAGTCGGGAAATCAAGAAGAAAAGCACTGATCAAATCCAGAGAGCCAAAAAATGAAGAAACTCAAAAAACTCACAGGGGTGGCGCGACTGTGAGTGTGAAACTGGCGCTAGAAGTCAATTGGCGCGGGCTAGACAAAGGCAACGTGCGCCAATTGGCGCGACTGTCGGGTTAAAAACCGCGCCAGTCGAGTTTCTCAGCAAAAATTTAAAAACAAGCTACTCCAGAAGCAGACCAATGCAAGCTAAGCAAACCAAGAAGCTAAAATAATGAAAGAACCCAACCCAGAAGGTTCATCAAGCAAGGAAAAACAATCAAAGCGAAACAACATAAACGAGACAATGAAAACCGGACGATCCCCAGTGGAGTCGCCAATTTGTTGAGGAGGTAAATCCCCTCTGCGGACAGAGGCGATCCCTACTAGCCCAGCAGGGGTCTAGCAACAAACAAACAATGCTATGATGCAAGCTCCTAGTTACGAATGGAAAGACTAGGAATAGAAGCCTACCTGGATTCCAACGCTATAATCTGAAGAAGAAGCGTCCCCGTTCTTCAGCCCCGGCAGATCACAATCCCTCCACGATCTCCGCGGATGAACACCTGCACATGGAAGAAACGAACAGATACAAGCATAGAAACCAACATACGTAACTAAACATCAGTCAGAAAGGACGTTACTCACATTAACATGATGGAAAACAGAGTGGAACCATAATCATAATCATCTATTAAATAACCAGCGAAGAGAGATTACAACCAAGTTCTGACGTCGCGGTCTCCTTCGGACGGGTCTCCAGTCGTCCACATCTCGCAAAGCTCGCCAAGGAAAGGGGAAACCTCTCCAGAGTCTCGTGACAATGGTCTCCTTACTTGAGTCAGCCTTAAGGGAAAGAGAGGATTCTTTACAACACAAAGGCTCTTGGGAATATGGATATTCAGAGCTTAGGCACTTCAAGACTAGCTTGCCATGGATTTGGGCAGGCTTTTATAGATGGGGAAGGAGGGAGTCGGGATCCCTATTATTATGGGATTGGCCCTATCAACAAGGAAGGTTCCATGGGAGGTGGCAAAACCACTTCCCTTCCATAGAACTCCCGCAGCCAAACCTCCCAACTCAAGATAGGCAATGGTTTGTGAGTTTGTTTGAACTCAACTTCCGCCATCCATATTTAAAAAATAGTCCCTAAAATGGGTGGCGCGACTACTGCTCTATGACAGAGCGCCAAGTGGCGCGACCTCTTTGCAGGATTTCCCCATTGGTGCGAGTACTGAACTGCCTGCCCGCGCCAATGCCAAAAGGGATGTTTTTCATGATTTTTGCAAGGAGATGTCTCAAGGGCAAATAAAGCTCATGCTTAGAGGAATGAATTGATGATGTTTTCAAGGCATGACAATGTTCACAGGTCACGAAATGGGTCCTCCATTGTGCGGGACGGGGAATGGTAGGGACGGTGACAAATTACTGTGTAACACCTGGGAATCAAGAATGTGCAGAGAGGAAGAGATCATGAAATGCAACCATGTCAAGAGGCAGTTATCATCCGGAGGCCAAGAATATGTGACTAGGAAATCTCCTGGAAATATATGTAGACTCTGACGAAATTCTGGTAAAGAAGAAGACCCTTGGAAAAACATATCATTAGGAGATGTGTCAATCTGTATGAAGGATGTTGATGCCTACAGGAAGATGTCACAGTGAAAGATCATCACTAAGGTAAATTTTGTTTTAAAAGTTCATATGTATAAATTTATCTAGATGAATTTGTGCAGGGCTGTTAATCATGAGAAAGGATGTATGATCCTATGAGATGATTCGAAGGAAAGTAGCATAGCACAATAGTGGACCAGATAAGGAAGTCTGACGAATCACTTTCTGAAAATTGAAATGACTCAAGATGAAAGGGATGGATGATATGTGCCCTATTAAGCTAAAAGTTGGAGATTCCTCAATATCAAAATCCATGACATCGAGGACAGGAATTCTTCATGAGCATTTGGGTGTCTCACCATTGCTGTTGGAGGTCCCTGGTTAAGAGGGAGCCTGATGGTAAGTTTCTTACTTGGAAGAAACTTGGTAATTCCTAAGAACGAGATTAGGTACATTCCTTGTATAGGAATGAGTACATTCCCTTGTGGAATAAGGTCCTCCCTGGTTGAGAGGGAGATATAGACACATCATTCTGGTCTTGGGAAGACAGAATGGAGGATTAGGTAATCATCTAGCATTCGATACTCTTTGAGAATGTGTTAGGGCATTCAAGATAAGAGTAGTCGGGGACCGATATTCTTTGAGCGCTAGCTACCCAAGAGAAGAATAGTCCAAGAAGGTCATACTTTGGGAACACCCAGGTGGAGTATCTACCTTGGAGAGACAGTGACGAAGATGTCTATAAGTCATGTGTCTCGTCAGCATTGTAGCCCATTGTCTTGTTGAGAGACGGGGCTATTATTCAAGGCCTTGCACTAGGAAAATTTCAGTTGATATGGTGCTATACAGATGCGATTACCAATCTGATTCTTCTTATGAGATTCTTCAGTTTGAAAGTGACCATGTACCTGTATGAATACCTCCCTAGTTGAGAGGGAGTGTTGAAAAGTGTAACTAGGTCAGTCTTCATGTTGAGTATGTAATTATGTACTTATGTAAAGAAGAAGTAAAAAATAATAAGATGTATTTTTGTTTTACTTGCTTCATGGGTTTCATGAGCAAGATTTTATTATAGATATATAGACGTCTTCTTGATGTCTATTAGGATTTTGTCTTCTAGGTATAAATGTATTTAAGAGTCATGTTCATGAAGGATCTAGTCAACAAATATACTCCAAGATCTTGGCAAAATACCGTGAAGATATGAATCCCAAAATATGAAAGAAGATAACCTTATAAATGCTGGATTAACTATCCTTCATGTCGCCCTATAATAAACTATGAAGTTGGCCCTCTATCTTGATAGCTAGTTGGCTTAAAGACAGTTAGACTGTCTTTATAAATACCTTCTCTGCGGCACATTTGAGGACATGTTTTTCTCGGAAATTAAAGAGACATTTTGCGGATTCTGAGAAGGAGATTTAGTGCGGACTTGAGACAAGAATTGCAGATTGTTTCAATCAAATGCAGATGTCTGAAGGAACAGAAAATTTGGTGATCTCTAAATTAGAATGTGGATTGTTCTATTTGGATTGAAGAGGAACAGAAGTGTGGATTCCAGACTAGGAAAAATTCATATCTAAGGCAGGGTTAAGTTCAGATCTCAAGGATGAATCAGTGTGGAAAACAGTGCAGACTTCCCATGTATAAAGTGCAGATTCCAGGAGTATTATATAGGGTATCAAATTGGGATTTATCTCAATTAGCATACAGATATATCACTACTGTACCACATATTGTTTTGCAATACCATAACTAAGCAAAGGTCTTGAAATACAAATTTAAGGGTAGTTGTATTGAAGGAATAATTTGAGACAGTGATCAGGAAGAAAAAGCAGTCTTAAAAGTGGGAGAAAGTGAGGAAGGTAAATCTGAGATTTACCTTCCTAACTACAAGTATTTGCAAAGAGAAAATAATTATGTCCCTACATTTGACTGAGTACTTTGATAATTGACTTGATGAAAGATTAACTAAGCTAAAGAAGAGAATACATAAGTAGGCTCACAAGTAATTATCAAGAAGAGAATGTTTGTATTAATCACCAGCCCTCAAAATTCTCAACAATTTCCTGGGCTCTGATGGCTGTCAAACCTACTCCAATGGTTGTGGGACACCCCCAATGCCCCTATTTTGGGTCTGACTCAGTCGAATTCTGAATCTCTGGGCAAAAGTTATGCCTCTTTCAATTTTCCCCACTAACTATTCCATTAAAATAGCTAATTAATTTTTAAGTGTCCAGTTAGTGCATTAATTAAGCATTTTTAAAGCACTAAATGTGTGTTAATTAATCTAAACTTAATTAATGGATAAGCGCATAATTAAACAATTTTTATGGGTTAATTAACCCATGGTTTAGCACTTTAAACCTCCGCATTAGCGTTGGCCCTGCTGGAGGTTATGGTAATAGGTCATGTGGATTGGGGGTTGGCCCTTCGGGACTGGCCCACACTTACCCCCGCCATATATATTGGAAAAATTCAAATATAAGTCAGCTCCGTTAAAATTTAAGAACTAAATGGTAGTGGGAGTGGTAAGACTTGGCACTTGCAGTGCGGAGGTCGTGAGGTCGAGCCTTGGCGCCTCCATAAAAAATTTTCCAATGAACTTTACAATTATTTCGACCTTTGGGAGGGGGCACATGGCGGCCTTCAGGCAAGCCACGTGTTGTAACCTCATTGGTCCAACCCAAACCAACCAAAATTTGATATGTAGCCCAGAAATTCGGGCCAACCATAAGCTGACAAGTGTCAGCACATCACTGGTCAAATAAAAACCCATTTTGACCCAAAATTGACCCCTTTGACCCTGTTTGACTTTTTTTTTTTTTAAATTCGCCTGTTTGGCAAAGCGGACAATAGGCTCTAACTTTCTCATACGGAGTCGGTTTTTTATGTAACGAAGTGTGTTGGATTTAGGGCGACGAAAAATTTGCGGTCATTCTGGTTTCAAGTGATTATGAGCACTTTCATTTTTTAGCAAATTTTTGTCCCCAATTCAATTTTTTATCACTCCTTCCCACTGAAAGGCTTTTGGACCCACAAAAGTTGATTATTTGATGAAATTTTAATATTCTTCACCTTTCCAAGTTCTATCGACTTGATTCTACTTGGAAAAATATTCATGACAACCACTTTGGTTCCTTGACATGCCTACTCTTGCAAATAGCTTGGTACTTCAACCAATGTCCTCTTTTCGCTGTTGAACCTTGCTGGTTGCTTGCTGACTAATGAAAAACAACTCGATGTAACAAAGCGATCTCTCTGTTCTTGGAAAGCTTGACCGATGGTATTCCCACTGAGAATCTTGTTCCTCCTTTGCATAAACATGCATTTGATGCAAGCTTATCCTTGGGAAATCTTTTCCAATTTAAGCCCATCTGAGTGAACTACAACAATGAATTCAAATATCAATAATCACTAGAAATTAAATGACCATTATTTTACCTCCACGCTACCAAATTCCACATCTGGAAGAATGTCTTCACCGTCTCTTTCGCTTCTTGGCGTCATGCATCATATGGTCTACAAAAGGGTTGTTGCTTTTGCTGCAATATTTTGTCATCTTGTCTCTCTTTCCGCTTCTTGATTCCATCATCCTCCAGTATTGACATGTTGCTCATGCCATAATTTGAGAATGAAGGCTAATCATGAGCCTCTCACTCAAGGGTGGACCTTCCAAAATCTTGAGACATCTTGTCACAAGCAAAACCATCAACTTGAAAAACACATCATGCAAGAAACATAACTTGACGACCTCTTCCTTTTTCTCCTCCAAAGAAACAAATGTCACATCCTGTGAACATCAACATGCATTCTTACATCTTGGTGTACAAACCCATCGAACAAACACAAGTCGACAAAACATGCATCTTAAAACCATTGACTCTTAATTCAAACAAAATCATGTACCGTACTTGGCGGTTCTTTTCCCAAAACAACAAGAATTTCACATCTCATGAAACAATTCATCAACATCTCCCTTTCATCCTTGGAGACTAAATCAACTCTTCCAAGTTGATAAGACATACATATAACAATCAATCGACCAACACAAGTCGATCACTCATGCATGTGCAAATCATCAACACTCTCAAGTTGAAAACATACATGTTAACAAATAAATCAACCAACACAAGTCAATCACTCGTGCATGTTCAAGCACAATGAAACTATCAAAAATTACATTATTCACACACACACAAACTCTCATGCATGTATACAATGCTCAACTCTCTCGCAAGTACAATCACAAGTACAAGAATCCCATTGGTATGTACGAGTACTTAAAGAGCTTAAATGACCAAATTTGCTACAAAAAAGTGAGTCAACATACTCCACTTTCAAACACCTTCCTGGCATAAACATGCAACATGCATTCTAGAGAAAAAGAAATGCATTCAAATAACAAGGAAATGCATCAATAAGGCAAGATTTGCATCAATTATCAAAATAAATGCAAGGCCATAATTGGTTAAGAACTCTAACCATCTATTTCCAAACCACTTCAATGGCGCTTCTTTCAGCTGCACTTCATCATGTGTATCATCTTGACCCACATCAACTATGGAATCATCTTTTTCATTCTTGTAAAAATCTCTCTCCACCTTCTTCAAATGTTGTGGATGAATTGTTGGATACAAAGTCAAACACTTGTCTACAAGATGACCCTACTTATGGCAATGAGTGCAAAATAATTGCATCTTCTTTTCAACATGGTTTTCATTGTCCATTGGACCTTTGGCTTTTTGTCTCCTTTGTTTTTAAAGTTTCTTATGTATGGATATCTTCTTCCAACACCTCGAAACAATATGGTTATTCAAATCACAAAAGGAACATGTAAATTTTCTCCAAATATTATGTGAGGATTTTCCATGTTTATCATAATAATTAAAAACAACTTCATTAAATGCATATTTATACCTTGCACATTCACCGTTGTTGCCTTCTTGAGGAGGTGAATTTGATGAGGTAATGGCTCTCTTCAGAATACTAACAATGACTTCAATGGCTTTAGAGATTTCAACATCCTCTTGTTTGTCATTTCCATTAGTTGCATGCTTATGAGCATCTTCTTGCAAAGTGGGTGTGAAACTTTTGCATTCCTCATGAACACAAACTTCACAAGCTTGAGGTAATGAACATGTAATGAAAGTCTTTCTTGGAACACTTTCATGTGCCTCCTTGGCTTTGGAGTGTTCTCCATCTTCTTACTGTCCATAACCACTACTTGCATGGCTAAAAGAAATCTCTTCAACAGTGGGTGTAAACCTGTTGTATTCTCCACGAACACAATCTTGAGCTAGTGAATATGTAATGGAATATTTTCCTGAAACATTTCCAAAAGTCTCCATAGTTTTTTAGTGCTATTCATCATCTTGTTCACCAAAACCTAAACCCATGTACCTAGACCTTCCCTTAACAAAAATAGGGTTTATAATTCCTTGTGCATGTTTGCCTAACCCTTTACATTCATAGTCCATTTTTTTAAACAATTTGGACCCTATTCCTCTAGTGTGTCTTTCAAAAACACCCAAACATTCATCTTGAGAGGAAATTGAAGATAAAATTTATTTTCATACTTCATTTTCATGCACATACTTGGCTAGGGTTTCCTTGGCATAATGGAGTTGAATCTCCATCCCATGCATCTTTGCTAGGGTTTCATTTGCAATATGGAGTTGAGTCTCCATCTCATGCATATTTTCTAGGGTTTCATTTGCAATATGGAGTTGAGTCTCCATCTCATGCATCTTTTCAAGAAGCTCTTGCTTCTCGTCCTTCATGGCCATCAACTGCTCCTGAAGCCTACTGATCCCCTTCTTATCTTCAACCATATCTCTCATTATGAAGAGCTTTTGCAAAAACTCTTCATCAAAGAGTCTTGCTAAGGAAGATTGATTACAAACAGTGTTGGATGAAGTTGCCATCTTCACACTTGTAATGCATAAAAAAAACCTTCTTTGCAGTGATTTGAGGGTTGGGTCCTCAATCTTGACCTTCTCCTCTCTTCATCTTACACACAGATAAATTATCCTTGCACAAATACAAAACCAATAACTAATTTTCTAGCTAACTTTGGCAAACCCTGAGATAAACTTGGGCTAAAATGAGCTAAACCTAGTCTGATACCAACTTGATCTGAATATGGACAAACTATTTTTGTCGTGCTAGCTTCCTCATCAGTATAAAATAAAAGTGTGCTTAAGGATTGTGTCAAATAGCAAGTTTATGAAAGGAACACTGTTACCGATGAAATAGGTAACTGCACTGTTACCTACTTTTTTTTGGTAGCATAAAAAGCACCCGATTTTGAAAAGTGGTGATGCAGAATCACCCTTTTTTTTGGTGCACATTTTTGACACTCTAATATTTTTATTTATGAAGTATGAATATTTGTTTTAAATGTTAGTGATTTTCATGCTAATTTTGAAACGTACTGATGCAGCATCGACTTTTTTTTTAGAGCGGTGATTGTCATGCTAATTTTGAAACGTATTGATGCATCATCAACCTTTTTTTTTAAGAGTAGTGATTTTCATGTTGGTAATAAAACACAAAACTTAGATAAATGACAAAATTTGAAAAAAAAAAAAAAAAAAAAAAAAAAACCACGTGCAAATAATTAAAAAACAAATATCTATAACTTTACAGTTTTTTTTTTTTTTTTAATGAAACAATTTATACATATTTTATTATTAGGAATTTGGCTTCTGTGATCCATAAATTGTGAGAAAATCTTTTGGTAAAAATCACATCAGAATAATTTTGGTCGACGCGTTTCGAACCAGCCAGTGTGGTCCATCATCAGGACAAGATGAAACGCATCGACCAAAATTATTTTGATGTGATTTTTACCGAAAGATTTTCTCACAATTTATACATTTTAAAAATGAAAAACTAAAATAAATAAATAAATTAATTAAATTTAAATTTAATAAATAAATTTTAAAATTTTAAAAATAATTAATCTAAAATATTAAATTAAACAAAAAAATAATAATAATAATAAATTAATTAATTAAATTAAGAATAAGAAGAAGAAGAAGAAGAAGAAGAAGATCGTGGTGGTGCCGCCAATTGGCCTCCGGCCCAAGTGGCGGCGGAGGTCGGCCGCTTGGCAGGCGAGGAGGCTGCATGCAGCCCCCCACCCGCCCAACGGCCGGCCTCCGCCGCCACCTAGGCGGGAGGTCGATTCCGGGAATCGTCCTCTGGCGGCGGGAGGCCGATTCCGGGAATCGCCCTCAGCGATTGGGGCGGTCAGAATGGCTCTCTCCGCCGAGCGGGAGGCGATTCGAATCGCCACCGAGCATCGCGAGAGGGCGGTCTCGAGAATCGCCCTCATTTGTGGGAGGCCGGTCGGGAATCGCCCTCTCGCGAGCGGGAGGCCGATTTCGGGAATCGCCCTCTTCTTTAGCCGAGGGCCGATTCGGGAATCGCCTCCCGATCGGGGACGATTCTCGGAGGCGCCGACCTCCTTGCCCGGGCGGTCGGAATCGGCCTCCCCACCAGTGGCGGAGGCCGACCGTGAGCGGCGAGCTACATGCGACCTCACTTTGCCCAACGGTTAGCCTCATTGCTCCTGAGCGGAGCGGGTTAGGTGAGCGCCACCACGATAATTTATTTATTTATTATTATTATTATTTAATATTTGAAATTTAATTTTTATTAAATTTTGTGTTTTTTTTTTTATTTAATTGGTTTTTTTTTTAAATTTTTTTAAATTTTTTTATTATTAAATTTTATGTTTAGGTTTTTCATTTAATTTTTTAAAATTTAATAAATTTTGTATTTTTATTTATTTATTTATTTGAATTTAATATATATATATATATATATATATATATATATATATATATATATATATATATATTTTTAATTGTTTTAATTATATATATATATATATATTATTTAATATATATATTATTTAATATATATTTTTTAATTTTTCAATTTTAATTGATTTTTAAAGTTTTTAAAATTTTTATTTTAAGAATGTTTTTTTTTTTTCTTTATATTTAAAATTTAATTTTTATTTCAAAATTTATTTGTTTATTCATTTATTTATTAAAATTTAATATTTTTTTTAATTTAATTTGTTATTTTAATATTAACATTTTTTTTAATTTAATAAAATCTAATATATATATTTTTAATTTAAGTTCATATATATATTTTATTTTTTATAATTTAAATTTAATTTATTTTTTTAAATTTATTTGTTTTTTTAATATATAATTTTTTAAATTTAATATTTTTATTGTATTTTATTTTTCATTTTTAATTAATTTTTTACTTTTAATTTAAATAATGTTTGTTTTGTTTTTTTTTTTTTTAAACATTTTCTTTTTCTTTTTTAAAGTATATATATATATATATATATATATATATATATATATATATATATATATTTTTTTTTAAATTTATTTATTTATTTATTTTTTCTCTATATATTTTGAAATTTTAATCTTTAATTTTTTTTTAATTCATTTATTTATTTTTTCTTAAATTTTAGGTTTTTTTTCTAATGTTTGAATTAAAATTTTTATTTTATTTTATTATTATTATTATTATTTTCCTATATATTTTTAAATTTTAAGCTTTAAAATGTTTTTATTTTTTAAATTTATTTTTTTCTTAAATTTTAGGTTTTTTTTCATGTTTGAATTTCAAAAATTAAAAAAATGTTATTTCTATTTTTAAAATTGTCAAAAATATGACACAATTTTTTTTGTTTTTTTTTGTTATTCCAGCATCAATTGGTTTTGTTTTGAGGGTGTTTTTTCAATCATTTTTTCAAGAAACAATTTTGTTTTTAGCATAATTTTATAAAATGTTGAAATTTGACCTTAAAAAAAACCAAGTCTTTTGGATTAGAATACACTTTTTTGTTTTTTGGGGTGTTTTTTCATCTTTTTTGAATCTTTTTGGGCTAAAAAAGTAGGTACCAACGGAGTTACCTATTTCATCATTAGCAGTGTTAAGGGTTTATGTGTCAAATTTGTGTGTCTTTTATGAGCAATTCATGAAGTAAATTAGATTTAAAAACACATAAACAAAAAGTAAATTGCAGATAATATAATGCACAGTAAGCACATTACATAGTAGTGATGAAGGAGTTCACCCCTCTTGGGCTACGTCTCCTTGGACCAACTTCAATGGCTTGGCCCTCTTTGATTAACTGATCAAAAATTTGAATACAGTAATTTCCCGAGCTTTGATGGCTCTCAAACTCTCGATGTATCTAGGACACCCCCAATACCCTATTTTGGTTTTTTGGTTAGAGCTAGGTTGTTTACGACACTATGGTAAAAGATTACCTCTTTCAATTTTCCCACTAATTGTTGAAAAGTAGCTAGCTAGTCTGATTAAATTTATGATTACATCATTTTTCGAACGTCGCGATTACTTGTTAAGTGGAGTTAGTAGCAGTAAATTAAGCGTTGTTTAAGCGCTAAGCGTAGATTAATTTATCGAACTTAATTCATGGATAAGTGCATAAGTAAACAAGGTTTATGGGTTAATTAACCCATGGTTTAGCACTTTAAACCTCCGCATTAGCGTTGGCCCCATCAGCGCTTATGGCAATAGGTCATGTGGATTGGGGGCTGGCCCCCGCTTACCCCCGCCATATACATTGGCAAACTTCAAATATAAGTCGGCTCAATTAATAATTAAGAACTAAATGGTAGTGGGAGTGGTAAGACTTGGCACTTGCAGTGGAGAGGTCGTGGGGTTGAACCTTGGTGCCTCCATAAAAAAAAATTCCAATGAACTTTACAATTATTTCGACCTTTGGGAGGGGGCACGTGGCGGCCTCCGGGCTAGCCACGTGTCATGACCTCATTGGTTCGACCCAAACCAACCAAAAATTGGCATGTAGCCCATAAATTTGGGCCAACCACAAGCTAACAAGTGTCAACAGATCACTGGCCGGAGAAAAACCCATTTTGACCAAAAATTGACCCCTTTGACCCCTTTTCTTCTTCTTCTTCTTCTTTTTTTTCTTTTTTTCTTTTTTTTTAAATTTCTTTAAATTTTTTTTTTATTTTTTTTTAAATTATTATTATTTTTTTTAAATTTAATAAACATTTTCTTTTTCTTTTTTAAATTATATATATATATATATATATATATAAATTTAATATTTTATTTTATTTTATTTTTTTTTCTCTATATATTTTGAAATTTTAATCTTTAATTTTTTTTTAATTCATTTATTTATTTTTTCTTAAATTTTAGGTTTTTTTCTAATGTTTGAATTAAATTTTTTTATTTTATTTTTTCCTATATATTTTTAAATTTTAAGCTTTAAAATGTTTTTATTTTTTAAATTTTTTTTTTTTTTAAATTTTAGGTTTTTTTTTTAATGTTTGAATTTCAAAAATTAAAAAATATTATTTCTATTTTTAAAATTGTCAAAAATATGACACAATTTTTTTTATTTTTATTTATTTATTTATTTATTTTTTTAAATTCCAGCATCAATTGGTTTTGTTTTGAGGGTGTTTTTTCAATCCTTTTTTCAAGAAACAATTTTGTTTTTAGCATAATTTTATAAAATGTTGAAATTTGACCTTAAAAAAAAACCAAGTGCGTTCTGGAATGCACTTTTTTATTTTGTTTTTGGGGTGTTTTTTCATGTTTTTTGAGTCTTTTTGGGCTAGAGTTCCCGTTTTGAGGACAGGTTACCTATTTCATCGGTAACAGTGTTAAGGGTTTATGTGTCAAATTTATGTGTGTTTTATGAGCAATTCATGAAGTAAATTAACTTTAAAAACACAAAAACAACAAATAAATTGCAAAGAATATAATACACAACAATCACATTACATAGTAGTGATGAAGGATTTCACCCCTCCTGGGCTACATCTCCTTGGACAAGATTCAATGGCTTGGCCCTTTTTCATTAAATGATCAAAAATTTGAATACAATAATTTCTTGAGCTCTGATGGCTCTCAAACCTACTCCAATGTATCTAGGACACCCCCAATACCCCTATTTTGGTTCTGACTAAGTTGAATTCTGACTCTCTGGTAAAAAGTTACACCTCTTTCAATTTTCCCCACTAATTGTTCTGCTAAACTAGCTAATTGCAGTTAAAATTGGCAGTTACGTCATTTTCGAACGTCCGCCAATTACTTGTTAAGTGGAGTTAGCGCATTAATTAAGCGTTGTTTAAGCGCTAATTGTGCGTTAATTAATTTGAACTTAATTCATGGATAAGTGCATAAGTAAACAAGGTTTATGGGTTAATTAACCCATGGTTTAGCACTTTAAACCTCCGCATTAGCGTTGGCCCCATCGGCGCTTATGGCAATAGGTCATGTGGACTAGGGGCTGGCCCCCGCTTACCCCCGCCATATACATTGGCAAACTTCAAATATAAGTCGGCTCAATTAATAATTAAGAACTAAATGGTAGTGGGAGTGGTAAGACTTGGCACTTGCAATGGAGAGGTCGTGGGGTTGAACCTTGGTGCCTCCATAAAAAAAAATTCCAATGAACTTTACAATTATTTCGACCTTTGGGAGGGGGCACGTGGCAGCCTCCGGGCTAGCCACGTGTCATGACCTCATTGGTTCGACCCAAACCAACCAAAAATAGGCATGTGTGCAAAAACAGGCATGTGTGCAAAGTTTGGGTTGGGCCAACCACAAACTAACAAATTAATACGACACATCCTTTGGCGGGAGAAAAACCCATTTGATAAAAATTGACCCCTTTTTTTTTTAATTTTTTTTTAATTTTTTTTAATTTTATTTTTAAATTATTATTAATTTTTTTTAAAATTTAATAAACATTTTCTTTTTCTTTTTTAAATTTTATATATATATATATATATATATATAATATTTTATTTTATTTTATTTTTTTTTATTTTCTCTATATATTTTGAAATTTTAATCTTTAATTTTTTTTTAATTCATTTATTTTTTTTTCTTAAATTTTAGGTTTTTTTTCTAATGTTTGAATTAAATTTTTTTAATTCCTATATATTTTTAAATTTTAAGCTTCAAAATGTTTTTATTTTTTAAATTTATTTTTTTCTTAAATTTTAGGTTTTTTTTTAATGTTTGAATTTCAAAAATTAAAAAATGTTATTTCTATTTTTAAAATTGTCAAAAATATGACACAATTTTTTTTTTTTTTTGTTATTCCAGCATCAATTGGTTTTGTTTTGAAGGTGTTTTTTCAATCCTTTTTTCAAGAAACAATTTTGTTTTTAGCATAATTTTATAAAATGTTGAAATTTGACCTTAAAAAAAAAACAAGTGCGTTCTAGAATACACTTTTTTTTTGTTTTTGGGGTGTTTTTTCATGTTTTTTGAGTCTTTTTGGGCTAGAGTTCCCGTTTTGAGGACAGGTTACATATTTCATCGGTAACAGTGTTAAGGGTTTATGTGTCTTTTATGAGCAATTCATGAAGTAAATTAACTTTAAAAACACAAAAACAACAAATAAATTGCAAAGAATATAATACACAACAATCACATTACATAGTAGTGATGAATGATTTCACCCCTCCTGGGCTACGTCTCCTTGGACAAGATTCAATGGCTTGGCCCTCTTTCATTAAATGATCAAAAATTTGAATACAATAATTTCTTGAGCTCTGATGCCTCTCAAACCTACTCCAATGTATCTAGGACACCCCTAATACCCCTATTTTGGTTCTGACTAAGTTGAATTCTGACTCTCTGGTAAAAAGTTACACCTCTTTCAATTTTCCCCACTAATTGTTCTGCTAAACTAGCTAATTGCAGTTAAAATTGGCAGTTACGTCATTTTCGAACGTCCGCCAATTACTTGTTAAGTGGAGTTAGCGCATTAATTAAGCGTTGTTTAAGCGCTAACTGTGCGTTAATTAATCTGAACTTAATTCATGGATAAGTGCATAAGTAAACAAGGTTTATGGGTTAATTAACCCATGGTTTAGCACTTTAAACCTCCGCATTAGCGTTGGCCCCATCGGCGCTTATGGAAATAGGTCATGTGGACTGGGGGCTGGCCCCCGCTTACCCCCGCCATATACATTGGCAAACTTCAAATATAAGTCGACTCAATTAATAATTAAGAACTAAATGGTAGTGGGAGTGGTAAGACTTGGCACTTGCAGTGGAGAGGTCGTGGGGTTGAACCTTGGTGCCTCCATGAAAAAAAATTCCAATGAACTTTACAATTATTTCGACCTTTGGGAGGGGGCAAGTGGCGGCCTCCGGGCTAGCCACGTGTCATGACCTCATTGGTTCGACCCAAACCAACCAAAAATTGGCATGTAGCCCATAAATTTAAGCCAACCACAAGCTAACAAGTGTCAACACATCACTGGCAAGAGAAAAACCCATTTTGACCAAAAATTGACCCCCTTTTTCCTCTTTTTTTTTTTTTTTTTTTTTTTTTTTAAACGCTTGTTTGGTGAAGCGAACAACAGGCTCTAACTCTCTCATACGGAGTCAGTTTTTTATGAAACAAAGTGCGTTGGATTCAAGCTGACGAGCACTTCACAATCGTTCTGGTTTCGAGCGATTTTGAGCACTTTCATTTTTTAGCAATTTTTTGCCCCCAATTGAGTTTCTAATCAACCATATATTCTTATTTAATTTGATTTTAAATTATTAAAATAATAAAAATAATTTGATTTAAATATATATATATATATATATATATAGAGAGAGAGAGAGAGAGAGAGAGAGAGAGAGAGAGAGAGAGAGAAGAAGAAGGAGGTGAAATTAAAAAATATGACAAACATATTAAAAAAGAGTAAGAGTAGTTATTGTAAATTGTAGTTTGAAAATATGTGATTTGTGAGACCTACATTATTGTGAGTCGCAAAAATTCATAATTTCAAATTATAATTCATTGTATTAATAACATATACATAGGTGTTTATTGATTGAATTGAAAATGTGGTTATGGACAATATTGAACTTGTACATATGGACGTGAGAACAATTCTCAAAAATGTTTGTGAGTAGTGTAAAAGGCTTAACAAACTTAATGAAAATGAAATAATTTTAATAGCAAGGAAAGTAAAATTTAATGATATAGAATTTTAGGTTTTTTATTTACTTCTTTCTTCTCTACTTCATTACTTAAATATTAAAAAGTCGCAATATTATTAGAAATTGTATTATCGATTCTCACAAAAAAAAAGTCATTATGTCTATTAGTTAAACTATATGTGTGTGTTTGATCATATTCTTTAATATTTATATCTATTAATTTGGTATATTTTTTAATTCCATTAATACCTATTAATAAATTTGGAAATTTATATTAATTTAGTTATTGTTCATAATATCTTAGTGGATTTGTCTTAATGTCAATAATTATCTATTAAGAAGTGGAAAAATATACATTCAAAAATTATTTATATATCTACATTTAAAAAATTTCAAAAAAATAATACTAAAAATATTTTTTAAATCAAAATTTTAATTATTGAATAATTTAATATATAAAATTAATTAAATTTATAAAATTATATTAATTTAATTTAATTGGAAAGATATATATTATCAACCTTTAATTTTTATTTTTTTTTATTTGTTAAGTTGTGAGAGTTCTAATATGACTACACGCTCAATCTTTGATTTGAGAAATTGTGATCTAAAAGTATCTAAGCCATCAAAATCACGTGGATCACTAAGTCTAAGCCACATTAGCCATTAACATGATTGAATTGTGACCTTGACAACACAAAGTGTCGTAAAAGTACACCTTGTGTCACCATCTATTCTACTCCTACGATCTATTCACCTTTAATTTTTAATAATGAAAAATTATTTAAATATTTTTTTTTTAACTTTAACGGATATGATTTTGTATTTATGTAAAAAAGAGAGTGTGGGGCTTTGCCAGAGCAGCCCAAATTACATCATACATAGTCAGCTATAGTTGTTATCAATCTTGACATTATTAGCAAGGGATTTCTACGAATCTGTCTTCATTTATGTAGAGCAGCCCCTTGTCCGTTGCGCTCCCTTTGTTGGCCATCGAATCCGCTTCGCTATTTGAGCTTCTAAGGACATGAAAAAATTTGATGGATGCAAAGGCGGAGAGGACTACTTTCAGCCTTTCCAATGTTCTGTTGAGACCTGCATTTCTGAATTGCTCTTCCATGTTCAGCTTATTTATGATAATCTCTGAATCTCCAAATACCTGTATTTCTTTGATCCCTTTTTCTCGGGCGATTTGACATGCTTTGAGGAGACTGAGAAGCTCCGCCTGATTATTGGTCTTCAGACCAAGACCCCAGTAGAAAGAGTCTCGGGTTGCACCATCTGGGGAATAAATGATCCCGCCGGCACCTGAGGGACCGGGGTTTCCTTTAGACGCCCCATCGAAGAAGATTGTATGTGTTTTTTGAGCTCTCCACCAGTGTTGAAATGTTTCATCGGAGTCTCTCTTTTTCCAGATTGGATGATCTGTTTGAGGAGCTAGGAGGTTCTTTCTGCTTTGAGGTTCAAAGGTTCCGAGCCACCTCTTCTCAACCGGCAGAAGAGATGCATCCACTTTGTGATACTGTTGTTGGGCTGCTTCAAGGAGGAAAGATCTGGCTTTTGCTGCAACTTGTAAGGGAGTGTGGTTCTGGTCATTGAAAATCTTCTGGTTGCGGGCCAACCAAATCTGCCAGCAAACGAACTTGGGCAGAGCATTCCATACTTTGCGCCAAAACGATTTGTGAGGTATTCGAGAAGGGTAAAGATGACTCCATTCTGCAAAAAGGTCTGCTACTGAGGACTGAGTGGGGGAGTTTATGTGGAAATCTTGCAGCAGAAGATCCCAGACTTCCTTGGCGAACAGGCATTCAATGAATAGATGGTGAGCAGACTCAGTATTGCACCTGCAAAGAGCGCACCTGTGAGGGCCAGCAATCTTTCTTTTTGCCAGATTATTGCCAGTAAGGATCTTATTGTGAATCACCGTCCAGAAGAAAAAGTTAACTTTTGGGAGTGCTAGAGGCTCCCAAACGTTTTTCCAAAATGATGCACTGTGCTTACTATTACCTGTTGTCTGAAATGCTTTGAAGCCTTCTGCTGTATTGTATTCCCCAGATCGACCCCATCCCCATCGGTCTTGCTTGGCACGATGAATTGGTGCTGCGCCTTCCAACTGGTGTAGCAGATTGTTTAATTGATTTTGCAGATGGGCGGGGGTGTCGTGCAGTGCCCAACCGACCCATTCACCTCTGTGGTCCCATACCGATATATCATAAACGCTTAATTTGCCAGATGATGTGAGCCAGTCCCTTAATTCTGTAATCTCTGCGTTTTCTATTAAAGGATTCCGCCCCATTATGCTATCATGCCAGAGACGTGTGTATTTACCATTCCCGGGGATCCTGTAAGCGTTTCGACTGAAGAATTTGTTGCTCTTATAACAGAGCTTCCATAGCAGCGTACTGTTGGCAATGTTTCCAAACTGTAGGTTTCTGAAATCGACTTTGTTGGTATATTTTGATCTTAAAATGACACTGACAGGATGCTTTGGGTCATTAATCATTTTCCACAGGATTTTGCTACCAAGGGCGAGGTTGACCAAGGAGGGGTCTCGTATTTGCAGTCCTCCTTCATCGATGGGCTTTTTGACAATGTCCCAATTTGCCAAGTGTTGTTTCTTATCGTTGCCCCTGCCTCCTTGCCAGAGGAAATCTCTAAGAAGAGAGGAGATTTGATCCATAACATTTCTGGGGGCGAGCAAGAAAGCTGCTTGGTAAATAATTAAGGAAGACAGTTGAGATTTTATCAAAATGACCTTGCCTCCTTTCGTTAACCAGAATCCTCCCCATTTCGAGATTTTGGTTTTGAATTTGCTTATTATGTCGCTCCACAGCGATCTCTTGTTCACTCCTGAGATTATGGGGAGCCCAAGGCATCTGATCCTGTCCCATTGGGAGTGCCCTTTGAACCCGAGGATGTTTGTTATATTATTAAGCTCCTGTTGATCAGTGTTCCAGCTGAAGACTTCACTTTTTTTTTCATTTACCAGAGCTCCTGAGACTTTGCAGTAGTTTCTTATGACAGTGTCAAAGGCCTTCGCTATTCTGGTTGAGGCACCTCCCAAAAGAATCGAGTCATCTGCAAAGAGGGCATGATTCAAAGGGTTAACTCTGCTGGTGGGTTTGAGGCCCGGAAGGGAGCCTATCATTTTTTCTGCTTCAAGTTTTCGACTTAGAGATTCAGCCAATAAGATGTAAAGGAAGGGCGAGAGCGGGCATCCCTGCCTGATGCCTCTCTTAGCTTGGAAAAAGTTCGCTGGCCTACCATTAATGAGGGGAGCTATCCAAGGGTTATCCGTGCAGGCTTTTATGAGATTTACAAACTGAGGAGAAAAGCCAAAGGAGAGCAAGACTTTGCTGAGAAATGTTCTGTTGACTCTGTCAAACGCATTCGCCATGTCTAGCTTTATGAGCATGCCTTTCTCGTTTCTCTGCTTACTTGAGTGTACGGTCTCCTGCACTTGTATGACGTTGTCCAGAATGTGCCTACCTTCCACAAATCCTCCTTGGGGACTAGAGATAATCCGGGGAAGCAAGGGTTTTAATCTGGTTGCCAACAGTTTTGCCAAAATCTTGTAGGAGGCGTTGCATAACGATATTGGCCTGAATCTGGCAAAAGTTTCCGGGTTAGAGTCTTTGGGGATCAAAGCTAAGTAGGTTGAGTTGGTGCTGCCACCTACTTTAGCTTTTTTCAAGAATCCCCGAACCATATTTTGAAGGTCATATTTAATGATGTCCCAGCATACTTTGTAGAAATGAATGGTGAATCCGTCAGGTCCGGGGGCCTTGTCAGATTCCATGGACCAAATGACTTTGATAATCTCTTCCTCCGAAACCGGTTTGCACAGATCAGAGTTGTCCTCTGGTGAGATGAGGGAAGGGATGTGGGAGAGAAAGTCAGCTTCATCCACTTCATCTCCATGGGCGCCCGAGCTGAAGAGATTTTGGAAGTGTGTTTCAGCTGCTTCTTTGACTTGTTGGAATCCCTTGCATGTTTGGCCCTCCGGTGTCTTTATTTCTGCTATGTAGTTCCTTGACAATCTGGCTCGGTACTGCCGATGAAAGAAAGAGGTATTGCGGTCCCCGGCTTTTAGCCACAAGCTTCTAGACTTTAATCTCCAGTACTCTTCCTCTTTTCTGAAGGATTGGAAGGCTGCTCTCTGTGCTTTTGTTTCCCTGTCCAATAGATCTGCACTGATGTTTTTGCTCTCCATATCATTTTGTAGGGAATGCAGTGCCTGGACTGCATCAACTCTTTGGGAGGTGGGATTGGATGCTGGTTTCTTAATCCAGTCCTTCAAGGCTTTTTTGGTAAGTTTCAACTTTTGCTCCCAAACGTAGCTTGGAGAACCTGATATTGATGTGGCCCAGGCTGCTTTCACCGTCTCAGAGAAACCCTCCCTTTCAATCCATTGAGGAGAGAAGCGGAATGGAATGGGACCCAAGTCCTCTTCATCTTCTATACAGAGTTGTATGGGCTTGTGGTCAGAGGAGAGCTTGGGCAGAATTTTCGTAGTTATGATCTTCTTATTCATGAGGAGAGAGGTTTGCACTAGAAAGCGATCCAGGCGGGCTGAAATGTGTTCTGTCCCAGTTCGATTATTAGACCAAGTGAAGAGTCCTTGGATTGGGTTGAAATCCTACAGATCCCATTGCTGAGCGAGCTCTTCCACTACAGCAACCATGGGATCCTTGGAATTGATGCCTCCTCTTTTCTCTTTGGCTTTCAACACTATGTTGAGATCCCCAGCAAGGATGACATTGTTGGGGGTTTCCTGCTCTAGAAATGCTGCCAGGGAGTTCCAGCAGTCTCTTTTTTCAGAATAATTGACAGGCACATAAAGATTTACAAGAGAGATAGTCAACTTACTTGCAAGATGGATTATTTCAGTGAATATCCAATGTTGGGTCTCGTGCGTTTTGATCAGCTGAAAATTATCTTCGGTCCAGAGAGTTGCCAGTCCTCCCGAAGAGCCCCGTGCGCTAATCGCTATGCCTGAGCTTTTTTTCCATTTTGTCTTACTGATTTCTAATAGAGCTTGTCCTGCTATCTTTGTCTCTTGGAGCAAGAGGATTTCTGCTGGTTCCGACTTTAATAGGTCCTTTACTGCTTCTATTTTTGCGTGGTTCCCCAATCCTCTGCAATTCCAAGAGACTAGCTTCATTATTTACCTGTGAGCGGGGTGGAGCCACCCTTGGCTGGCCTAGGCCTGCTATTTCTTCCGATCGTCATTTATAATGTGGACTGGCTTCCTTGCGTTTTGAGCCTTTCTGCTTCTTCCTCTCTTTTTTCCTTGCGGGATTTCCTTCCGGCTCTTTTTAATGGGCGCTCAAAGATTTCTTCCTCTGAGGACTCTGAGCTTTCGACTGCCTTTTTCTTTGTGACTTCTGCATAGGTGGGGTTGGAGGGGCTGCCTTGGGATGCTTCAATCTGGATGGCGACCCCTCCCTCTTTGCTAGGAGGCGGGCCTTCTGCATGTTCCTGGTTCTCCTGAGCTTTATTCAGTGATTCAGTTTGTACACCCTCTGTTTCTTTTGAGATTTCTTCCGCTTCCTGGGTGGGGATGGAGGTGTTCCTGGCTCCTGCTACTGCGCTTTTTCCTGCATCTTTTTTTGCATGGGCTGTTCTCTGGACTAGGGTCCATTGGTCCCCGGTATGTTTTTCAGATTGCTCCTCTGCTCTCTTCTTGCAGTGTTTTGCGAAGTGCCCGTGGCCGTGGCAATGTCTGCATTTAAAGGGGAGCTGTTCGTAGTCGAGCTCTTGGACATGCGTCCAACCTGCCACCGAGAGCTTGATCGCTTCAGGCAATCCTTCCTCAAGGTCCACTTCTACACAGATTCGGGCGCATGCATATTGGTCTTTTCTTACAGCCTGATCTATGTATTTGCCTAGTGCGTTCCCAATGATCTGGAGCGACTTTTGATTCCAGCAGTGAAGAGGCAGATGGGGGAGTCTCACCCACACCGGCACAGCAGATGGGACGTCTTGGGAAGGGTCGAAATCTGGAGTCCATTTGTTTAAGTACAGGCCCTGCGGCCCCATGAAGTAGGGACCATTTCTGAATATTAAGCTTCTGTCTTCCATGTTTTCAAACACAAATACAAAATATCCTTTGTCCACAAAGTAGCTCTTTACTTCATCTTTTATCAGGGGTTTCCAATTTCTTTGCGTCCAGTCCTTCACGGATTTGGGTGAAGGCCATAAGCCTGTAAACTGGCCTATGAGGTCTCTGTCTGCCAGGTTCAGTGCCGCTTTACAGGTGTCTTCCTCTGGCAGGGCAACTGTAGGAATCGTGTCCAATCTTTTGATAAATTTCTGCTGAAATGCTGTGGGCGGGCGTTTTGTCCCAGATGCGATCAAAGTTCTGAAAGCTGTGACTTCGGGAGGCGGATCAGCAGGGGGGCAGAGCCCTCAGGAGACTCCATCGATCAGCAGCTGGGGAGGGCGGGGCTGTGCGCAGGGGCGCAGCAGCCAGGGCGGCGCTGTATGGCTCCCAGACCCTAGCTTCAGAGCGCAGGGGAGGGCAGCGTGCGCAGCGGATTGAAGTTTTTATCTATATTCCTTAAACAATTTAACATAAGCCTCCTTTTTGTTTTTAAAAAATAAAATTATTTAAATATTTAATAACATTAAAGAGTTATAAAAGAATTATTGAATTAATAAATTAAATATTTTATTAAAAAGTAATATAATAAAATATTGAAAATCCTATATTAACCAACTATTTAATAGAAGGTTTATTAATATTTTAAATAAATAAATACATTTTATTTTAAATTTAAATTGATTGATAAAAGCCACTTTTTTGGATTCCAAAATAAGGGAATTTTTGGTTATTTGTATGAATAACCTTTTGTTTAGTGTTGGAAAATCTACATAGCTTTAATCATCCCTGCCAACTTATTAAAAAAGAAAAGAAAAAAAAAATAGAAATAATATACTCTGATTATTTTTTCACAAATCATGCAAGTTTAGTAGGAAAATCCATGATCAAAAGGTTTCAGTGATCATAATACATAATTTATAAATTGTTTTCAATTACAACCACAACATTGTAGCACATCAATATATGAATTATTTGCAATTATTACACCGAAGGTGTTTTTTAAGTGAGAGTTACTTGAGAGCCCTTCATCCTCTGTCCATAGCATATGGGAAAAGGCCATGTGTCCAATAACCGATGTCATCTTTGTATCAGTAGCGAACCACATGTCGCTTTGTCTCCATGCTTTGTTGTCAGATTCTGCAGGCTTATCACTGTAAAGAGCCCAATCATGACTTCCAAGAAGAGTCCAATCATGGCTTCCAAAAAATCAAAGCATATCAAACAGCGGAAGGCAGACCATGGGAGGAAATTTGTGAATTCCTTGAGAAGAAAGACTTTGCACGCCTTTCGCTTCTATTTGTGGAAGATGAAGATTCATTTAGCGACATTCAGAAGTTTGGAGAGAGGAGCCTTATGAATCTGCAACTATTTTTGTCTTAAGTAAGTTATATGCAACTCAAAGCTCTTATAGTATGAGAAGAATGAGTTCGTTCGTAAACATGTAAGAAACAAAGCAACGTGAGCGGAAAGTACCACTACGGTGGCATAGAGGAATATGACAGTCACAGGTTAAAAGGTCCAAGACATGATACAGGCAGATAGATATGGAGGTAATAATCAATTGGGTGAAAAAGTTCAATATGTGTTTTAATTTCATTAGATATCGGTAGACGACGAAAGCGCTCAGCGAACCCTCCTAATCTGAAATTGATTGCTAGTTAATGTTGTGCTAATATCAGTTTTAGATTTAAAATGAAAGTGATTTGATTTGCTTATCAAACAAGAATTTATACATGAGCTTGTGATTGACAATTCATTAAACTCGGTGAAATTTAGTGTTTTTCATGAATTCAAAAACATATAAAAACACAGCATGCACAAATAATAGAGCTCAATACACAAGTTTTTGTTGAAGGAGTTCACCCCTCTTGGGCTACGTCTCCTTGGTCCAGTTTCATAGTGTGGGCCTTTATATTAGCTTGAATTGTACAAAATGTTTGTTTACAGTCTCCTGTTGCCTCTGCAACCTGCTCCAATGGCTCAAAAACATCAAAATCATCCGAGAATGACTCTTTTTGAGCTCATTTTGGTCGAAAATTGCCTCAGTTATGGAAAAAAACAAATTTCCCTAGGTTTGCTCCACTAAATCTAGGAATTCGCCAGTTAAAATTCTAAATTTAGCAAGGTCGCCGCATTTGGTGTGCTCCGCCAAGTTATCCGCTAGTTTAATCTGCGCTTAACACTAAGATAAGTGTGTATTAATGTAAAGATAAGCGCTTGTTTAATGTATAAACGCATTTACCGCTTATTTTAAATTAACGTAATTTAATTGCGTTTTAACGTAATAAATCACGCTTAAACAAACTCCACCAAATTTTGTTGAAGGTCATCGGTTCCGAGTTCTTGAGCACATGGGAGGGGGATGGCCCCCTCCGGACCCCCATTGATGGTGCGAGTTCTTGAGCACATGGGAGGGGGCTGGCCCCCTCCGGACCCTCGTTGGATAGGAGAAGTGGTAAGGCAGATCGTTTTCGTGGGGTAGGTCTGGGGTTTGACCCCAATCCCCGCCATAACATTTTGTTTCACAATATAATAAACAATTCCGCCAAAGTCGTAGCCCTGTTGCCAATTATACCTCTCGGCAGTTAGATAGAACCTCCTTTGCTAGATGTAGCACCTCCGCTATATGAGATAGTGAATCCGCTGTGTTATATAGTAGTCTCAACCAGATGTGTAGAGATATCCGCCATAGGTAGGTAAGGTAATAAACAATTCTGCGAAAGTCGTAGCCCTGTCCGCCAAATATACTTCCCGGTAGTTAGATAGAAGCTCCTCCGCTATATGAGATAGCGACTCTGTCGTGTTATATAGTAGTCTCCACCAGATATGTAGAGATATCCGCCATAGGTATGTTAGGACTTAGGTTAAAAGAAATATATGAAATATATATGTGCTCCAATAATGTATGTCCAATATAGTTAGAGCCAAATATATAATACATATGTCGCGATAATACTATATGCTCCAACCTTGGAATAAAATAAAATGTGCCCAATGCAATTGCAATTCGAACTTTGACATGCCAACCTTGCCATGGGGGGGGGGGGTACGTGGCATGCCACGTGGCCCTTCCCCATTGGCCCATAAACCCATCAATTAAAACTGAGCCATAATCATAGAAATTCCAACCTTAGGAAATGGAGGAAGAATTCAAACTTCACATAGAAACATTGAAGAATATAAAGATGATAGTTGTCACACTGTCATTGGCTGAAATTGGAGAATATTCTCTGGATATGCCTGAGGTGCTGACTGGACTACCAAGTCATCAATCTATCACTGATCTGCACAATTTTTGCATGTTTGGGAAAACAAACAGCAGATCATAACTCCCTCATACGAACTCAGATTTTGACGAAACGAGTTGCGTTGTAATCCTAGTGACAAACTCTATCCAATCGTTCAGGTTTGAAGCATTTCTTAGCACTTTTCACTTTTTAGCTAAATATTGATCTCCTGATCACCTCCCCTTAACAACATCTTTAGTGTAATTACATATGCTATATTGGATGAATAATTGAAAGTGAGAATTTCAAATCACTTTACCAACATAGATGAGAGGATAGTTAGCATATATGACCATATGCAAAGTTACAACTCTCATGTTATTAACTTAGTTAATATTTTATTAGACAATGATGTGTTTGATACTAAAATCACCAATGAGGTTGTAGTAATGTGCAATAATTATGGTCTTGGATAACTCATCCTTGATCTCAAATTAACAATTATTTAGCATTTTGTTAACCAAGTCTTTGGAACATTAAAACATACACAAAGGAGAAGTACTTTCAAATGATGTTATAACCGTTTTTATAGTGTGTTTTGAGGGTGTGTAAGGGTGCACTAAGTACACTTTGGTTAGTGGATACAAAGGATTAGTTAAAAACTTAGATCCCATTTAGGCCAAAATATTAACATAGATTAGAAACACAATATAAACTAATTCATCAAACCATCTTTTAACCAAAATCACATAATGAGTTGTTGGGCATCATCGAAGTGGTCGAAAATAACCAACAAATAATTTCTAATCGCATAATTAGTTATTGGGCATTATCCAAGTGGTTGAAAATAACCAACGAATCATTTATAAGTTTTTATATCATTACAACCGTTTCAATTTCTTTTAAAACCATATATCAAATATAAAAATTTCATTGGTGCATGTTGTGATTTATTTAATAGTTTCAAGAACAACTTTGTATATCGTATTTATAAGATTGTGGCAAAAATCATAGCTATGAGAGTAAAGAGTTTGATGTTTGTAATGGTGGTTAAATCATAGTTTTTAAAAGCTTATGATAGGGCTCATTGACTTTATTTAAGAATGATGTTAATTCACCTAGCATTTTGTATTCATTCATTTTGTAAATAGGGTGGTGTGTTAATACACATCAATGTCTTTCTCTATCTTAATTAATTGTTCAACATAAAAAATTTAAGGACTACTAGGAATGGAGTTATGGGTGCCTCGTCATTCCTACTTTTCTTCATTGTGGTTTAACATCTAAGTAGGGCTTTATTGGAGGCAAAGATAATAAGGTAATAAAAAGCATCAAAATAAGATGTTCCTAGATGATATGTTTATTTTCTATGACAATTTTATAAAGTATGCATTTAAATCCAAGAGAATAATAGATGTATATCTTATAGTAGCAATAATGAAGATAAATGTGGGTAAGTCAATCCTTTCTTTTTCATAATGATGATATGAATGGTGTATTTCTTAGTTATTCCCATCCCAATATATGTTATTACATATTAATGGTTTGAAGTATCTTGCTTCTTATATAAAGCCCATTGACTATCTTAAAAAGAGACTCTAACTAACTTGTGGTTAAGGTAGAAAATGGTTTAATATATGGTTTGATAAATGGTTATGGTGGAAAAGGTTGGTTCTAGCCAATTCAATATTAGAGGTTATATTAATTTATTAGATGTCTTTAACATTTATCTTAAAAAGTGCTTTTTTTTTAAGAGAAGACAAGGTCAATACCAAATTCCTTGAGTCAAGGGGTAAGGAAGAGTGTGGTATAGCATGGGTTAATGGGAGGAAAATTGCAATCTCAAAGGAATTGGGAAGGTTACAACTCTAAAAAATATTCATTGATTTTCAAAATGTGTAGAAAGGATTACAAGGGGCCTTATGGCCAAGTTGTAATCCAAAAGTGTGTTTAGTTTGATAATGTTGAAGATTGTAGTATTAACAAATCCATTAATTGGTAAATGGCTTGTATGGAAGGTGGACAAGGGGAAGAGAGCTAGACTAGAAGAGGATACTTGGATAAGATGTGAAGAAACTTATAAACTCTTAGGAAATCTGGTGAATACAAC
Source organism: Pinus albicaulis (assembly GCA_034641835.2). NCBI lineage: Eukaryota > Viridiplantae > Streptophyta > Pinopsida > Pinales > Pinaceae > Pinus > Pinus albicaulis. Next base: position 401,932,586 of record CM076570.1, read on the forward strand.
ACTTAAAAATAGATTATTGCGCCGAGAGGTGCAATCTACAACCCAATATGACCCCGATGTCGAGTATGTCACGTTCTCAAAAAATAATAAATTTTACTTTTTCTAATGTCTGCCAAAAAGCATTAACCTAATCTTGAATTTTATATAACTTGAATATTTAGATTATATATAACTTTTTTAACTTATTAATGGGCTGAGATTAACTATTAAAATACAACTATGTATTATTTATATAATTTAATGGATAGTAAATTATATAGGTGAATTTGAATTGATCATAAATTTACCTTTAACAAAAAAATTTACCACATTGAATTTCCAAGTAAAATTTTAAACATCTTTACTCTTTACTAAAGTCAATACCATTTCCTAAATCAAAGGAAAAGAGTTAATTCAACACAAACAATCAAAATCCAAAATCTTTTAATATTTCTTTTAATTAAATATTTGTAAAATGAATCTTTAAAAAGAAAACCCACATTCTATGGATAAATTAAAATATTTAAAGACATAAATATTTCCCCATCAAAGTTGCAATATTTTAAAATTTAAATAAATATAAATATAAATAAACATGAGGCATGGTAAATAAATAAAACCTATTTTTATACTTACTCCAGAGCTATGGTAAATAAATAAAAATATATATAAACTAGATGTATGGTAAATAAATAAAAATTCTTTTTATATTTACTCCATAAACCTTTTTATATTTAAAAAAAACTTTAAAAAGAGGTTTTATTTAGATGACGCCTATGGGACGAATACCATAGGACAAATTAATATTGACACCATGGGCCAAATACCATATTTATAAAATAAGTATGGTAAATAAATAAATATAAAAGAGGTATAAAGAGGTATGATAAATAAATAAATATGAAATAGGTACAAAGAGTTATGGTAAATAAATAAATATAAAAGAGGTATAAAGAGGTATGATAAATAAATAAATATGAAATAGGTACAAAGAGGCATGGTAAATAAATAAATATAAAAGAGATATAAAGAGGTAAGGTAAATAAATAACAATATATCAAATAAGATTATAAATAAAAATCTAATTATATAACAAGCCTATCGGCCAAATACCATAGTAAATAAAAGAGGTAAAAGAAGTATGGTAAGTAAATAAACCTCTTTTCATATTTACTCCATAATATGCTTTATATTTACTAATATTTATGTTCATTAGTTTACATAACTAAGAAGAAATAGAGAGAGAGAGAGAGTGAGAAGGGAGAGATGGAGAGAGAGTGTGTATGTTTAGGGGTGAGATAAAGAGACAAAGTAAGATGTATGGAAAGGAGGAGGAGAGAAGGTGAGGGAGGGATATAGTAATTTAGTTGAAGAGAGAGAGGGGCGGAAAGGGAGATGGGGGAAGAGAGAGGATTAGAGAGAGAGAGAGAGAGATGGGGGATAATTTACTTGCACTAATGAATTGATTTCAATGTAGATGATTTCTAATCCTATTTTATTGTTTGCACTAAATGCATTGATTTCAATGTAGATGGCAATTTGTTATCCTATTTGATTTCTTTGCGTAAATGCATTGATTTTAGTCTACATGTTGTTTCTAGAGAGAGAGAGTGAGTGATAAGGAAGATGGAGAGGGAGGGAGAGAGGACAAAAGGAGGAAAGAGAGATATTAGAGGGAGAGGGAGAGAAGGGGAAGATAGAGATATAGATGGAAGGTGAAGAGAGAGAAGAAGAGAGAGATGGGGAGAGGGGGTGATTGACAAAGAGAATGATATATATGGAGTGCGAGAGCGTGTGTGTTTAGGGGGGTAAGATAGAGAGACAAAAAACAAGAGATGGAGGGGGATATAGATATGGATGGAGGGTGGAGAGAGGAAAGAATATTTCTTGCACTAGATGGATTGATTTAAGCGGAGATAGTGATTTATAATCCTATTTGATTGTTTGCACTAGATGCATCGATTTTAGTGTAGACATTTATTTCTAATGATATTTGATTACTTGCACTAGATGCATTGATTTCAGTGTAGGTGGTGATTTCTAATACTCTTTGATTGCCTGCACTGAATGTGTTGATTTCAATGTAGACGTCGATTTATAATTATATTTGATTGCTTGTAATAGATGCATTGATTTCAATGTAGATTATTTCTATTTCTATTTGATTGTTTGCACTAAATGCATTGATTTCAGTGTAGATGGCGATTTCTAATCCTATTTGATTGCTTTGAGTAAATGCATTGATTTCAGTGTAGATGTTGGTTTCTAATCTTATTTGATTGCTTGCATTAGATGCATTGATTTCAATGTAAAAGTTATTTTTTAATCTTATTTGATTGCTTGCATTAAATGCATTGATTTCAATGTATATGTTGATTTATAATTTTATATAATTGGATATATGACAGTACATTAATTTTAAAATGATTAGATTAACAATATGCATTGATTTTAGTGTAAGCACAAAAAGCTATTGACAATATACATTGCTTTTTGCGTTATAGTAATTTAACCTATTAATATTGGAGAGCAAGAGAGACAAGGTATCATGTTTACTACAACAGCTCGAGCTAAAGATTTAAATGGTTTACGATTTAAATTTTCTTTTTCATATAATCAATATGAAATGATAACAAAACTAACAAGGGTGGCAATAAGAATAGTAGAAGAAAATAGTTTGAGATTGATCACAATGAAGACTATTTGTAACATGAATACATTTTTATTATTCACATTTTCTATCTTTCAACACTATTATTGTCACTATAAATTCAAAAAAAATATTTCATCATTTTTCATCATTATAGTTATTAACAATATTTATCATCTCAACGAACTAAGGTAACTAAGAAAATTTAAAATTAAAATGACTAAGTTAATCTCAAAAACATTTAACATATTTAAAATTATTATATTAATATTTGATATATTTACATATTATTGATAAAATTAATCACATCTTCGATAAATTTTTCTTGGCAACACACGACTGAAACTAGCCTAAATCCATCTTAACTCCTGATCTATCAAACACTGAGAAAGATCAAATCTCTCGAGGTGCAAACCTTTCCTCAAGTTTTGCACTCAAAAAAAAAAATTGCACCTCTAAAGATTTGATCCCTCTCAGCGCTTGATAGCTCTAAACTTAAAATGGATCTAGGCTGATTCACTCTCAACCAAGCAGAGGATCCTTATCTCACTTTGGTTTGGAAGAAAAAAGGGATGGAGATTAAATACAAGAGACCTTGTGGGCAAGTTGTAATTCAAAAATATGTATAGTTTAATAATGTTGAAGATTCTAGTATTAACAAATCCCTTAATTAGTAAATGGCTTGCATGGAAGGTTCACAAGGGGAAGAGAGTTAAATTGAGAGAGGATCCTTGGATTAGATGTGAAGAAAATTATAAACTCTTAGGTAATTTGGTGAACACAACACATGAAAAAGGTGGACAAGGGGAAGAGAGTTAGATTGAGAGAGCATCCTTAGATAAGATGTGAAGAAAATTGTAAACTTAGGAAATATGGTGAACACAACACATGAAAAAGGCGGACAAAGAGAAGAGAGTTAGACTGTTTAGATTGAACTCAACATTATATCCTAAAATAATCAATATTGTAATTTCAATAATAGAACAAATGAACATTTAAAAACCTCGCATAAATTTATTGAGATTCAGCATTAACATATAGTTTTATTGAACTAAAATTAAACCTATTTCATGAATAATACAACATGCCGTAAATCATGATATAAATTCAGAGTTTATTCTAAAGATTCAAAGGGGGATCCGGAGGAAACCCTTGCCCTAAATTAAAATCGAGAAACACGAGCTAACGATTAAACCAAATCTTTCCGACAAGAAGAGGTGGTGTTAATAAAACACCATTTAACATTATCAATTAAATTCAACAAAGCCAAGAAATGATGAATTTTTTCACTTCTTGGGGGACTTTGGCGCAGAAGCCTTCTCCGTTTTTTCGGCGGTCTTCTTGGGGAGAAGAACCTGGTGAATGTTTGGCAGCACTCCACCGCTGGCGATGGTCACTTTGCCCAAAAGTTTACCCAATTCGTCGTCATTTCTCACAGCCAACTGAATGTGGCGCGGGATGATTCTGGTCTTCTTGTTGTCACGGGCAGCATTTCCGGCCAATTCCAACACCTCGGCGGCCAGATATTCAAGAACGGCGGCAACATAGACAGCTGCGCCGCTTCCAACCCGCTTGGCATAGCGCCCTTTCTTCAGATACCGGCCGATCCTCCCTACCGGAAACTGCAGTCCGGCTTTCACTGTTTTGCTGACGGACTTCTTCCTGGAGCCTGCTCCTTTCCTCCCTCCCTTTCCACTGCCCTTTCCTGAACTCTCCATTTTTTCAATACCACTCTTTTCTCCCTTGAATGCTAAGAGATACAAAAATAAGCCACGCAGATGAAAATACAGTGCAAGTGGTTTGAGTAGAAGAGAGCTTAAATAGAAGTAAAGTAGGCTATAATTTAATACATATGGGCGCGGGCAATATATCCGACGGTTTCAATTTCACCCCCAATGAACGGCCACGATTATCCTCTCATCGATCCGCGTCATGCCTTATCGGCCAATCGCAGTGATTCCGCATTTGTGAAAAGTGTGTTCATCATAGTCGGCGGGAAATTTTAAATACAAATCCTTTGACCTAAAGACGATGAAGCCAAGCTACACTCCTAATCACATCCCCTTCTCGTCAATCCATCAACACAAATAATTGAATATTTTTAGGCTTGGAGTTGAGTTAAAGTTAGATTTTATTCATTGCTAAAATGTTTCATTATTGAAAACCTTTTCATCAAAGAAACAAAGAACCAATGTACTAAAATGGCTTTCTCAATGGTAACTCTGTAATTATTCAACCTTCTAATTTAACTAAAAATGGTAGAGATAATTAGTTTGTAAATGATAGTTTACATATCTAACTCAGTAAAAGGATTTATATTCTTAAATTCCTAAGTAAAAGATCAATATCTTCACTTTATTCCATAAAAATTTACAGTAGTACTTTTAGTGAAATAACCATGACTTTTGTGGTGTTTTACGTGTTAAGTAATTTTAAGCTAGATTTCATGGCCAGAACCATTTACAGGCTTCCGTTACTTATGTTGCTTCAACATTCCAATACACCCACATCAAATTATTCTTACCTCTATGGGTTTTTTGCACTACAATTTTGCATTGAAACCTCCCATAGTCTTTACAAAATTGACCCAAAAAGAATTCATATTTACAATACATATATCATGTTAACTAAGATACCCCAGAGGAGACAACTTCGGACTTGTTCCATGATGCTTCCTACTTGCCAAGCGACCAACCTTCACCACGTAATTCTCCCTCGATGTTGACATTTTGCAAGTCCAAAGTTGAATCAAATAAATTCATCATCCTCAATGTTCCTAATGACTTCACAAGGTTGAGTCTTCAACAACAGTAGCTCCGCCTCCAGATCGGTGAACTATCTATCCACTCGAGCTTACAACCATTCAAATTTGTGGTCCATGAGCTTGAACCTTTCCTCCCTTTCGCGCTCCACAAAATCCAACTTTTTGACAGTGAGTTTATACATTCCCATCAACATTTTGAACAAGCTCTCCGTCGATTTCTTCCAGCGGGCCAGTTCCCCTTTTGAACCTTACCTCTCATATGTGATTATCACCGAAAGATTTTATATACATCTTATGGATCACAGAAGCCAAATTCCTGATAACTAACCAATTACTGAACAACCAAATTGAACATAGATGGTGAGAAGGAGATGGGGCGAATGTCCAACAAACCCACCTATTTAACATTGCTTGTGCTCTTTGTGATGAAAAACCCCAAGAAAATACATTAATTATAGTGAAAACTCCTATCATCCTCCACACCCATACAAAATATCTTCACACAAAAGGATTACTCCAAAGCATTAATATTCATGGATCCAAGGAATTCATATGAATCCTTAACATAAGGCGAAGTGTCAGATTCTCAATAATACATGACCTTCCTCTTGGCTAATTGTACCAATTGTTATCACCTTCATGCAATGAATGTAACATGGAGTCTTCACTCTAACCACGTGGAAGACCATTTAAGAGGACAGAGGCAGGGAAGTGAAATCCACCTGACACTTTTCATTTAATGCATTTTTTCTTATTTCCCCAGGCTTCATTCAAAGCGACCACCAGAATTTATGCATTAAATCCATTATGATTTCACAGAACTAGAACCATAACCCTTACTCCATCCTGTGATTCAATAATTCCTTACTCAATTTGTGAGCCTAACTTAGAAATCTTATCCGCCTCGCCATTCAAATGTCTAAGAATGTGATGGAGGGAAATTTCTTCAAATTTTGAGCATTACAGAGAAATATTTTTAACAATGAAGGAGAGACTATAGTTGTTACTTGATATCGCTTTGGAGATATGTCTACTAGCGACCATAGAGTCTCCCAAAACCTTAATTTTCTTTATCCCCTTGCTTATGGCGATGTCTAAACCTTTCCAAAGTACCTAGAATTCAGCTTGATTGTTTGTTGTTATTCCTAGATCCCATGTGAAGCTATAAACCAATTGTTCTTTGGGGTTGTATATTACGCCTCCCGCTCCAGCCACCCCTACATGCTGAGTAATTTTAAAAAATGATGTGTTTCCTTAATATTTCCAATACCACCACACCAATGTTGTTACGCAACATTTTTTCATCGTCCATGCATTCCCCTATTCCGAATACTGGAGGACCATAGTGACCCCTATGTACTGTCACACATCATAATGAATGTCATTGCATCCCTTAACATGCAAGGAACAAAACCTCTGTGGACCATTCTTGAAGTAGACCCTTAAAAACATGTAATTTTGGGTCGGCGTTGTGGTGTGGTTATGTCCTCGCGCACATGGCCAGATTTGCACTAGGCCTCGCGCCGTGGTCGCTCTGTCTAAGAATAACCCCCACACCGAGCTACTTTTGGAAGGTTTTTTAATATGGAAACGAAGCTTCTAAGATCTAACAGCTTCGTGGGCGGAATCATGGATGTTTGTTCAACTAGATGTGGTCGAGTTTCTCCCTTTGGCCTTCTAGTTCCAACAAAAATGCAACTTCCCAAAGGGATAGACCTTTCCTCCACCATAAGTGGATCCCAAAGCTCTTCCTCCACTCCTATAAATTCCTCTTCATCCCATTGATTCTGCTAGCTATAATAGACCAAGAGCTAGTGTGCAGAAGATAGCAGAGAATAGTTCATAGTTGTGAGAGAGAGTTTGATCCTTTCGCCTCTTTGAGCCGAACCGACGAATGAATGCTTTGGAGATGTGCCCGACTGAACCCGGCAAAGGAGGTCTATAGCGTCAAGGCGTGGGTTGTAAACTCCCTTTTATACATTAATATGACATGATTGATTTCTTGTTCCATCTTTGTCTATGTTAATATTCAAAGTTTCTGACTCTCCTTGACTAGTTAGATAGTCGTAAATGAATATGTATGCTCATATGCTTTTAGTGTTTGCTTGATCTTTGTCCAAGTTTGTGAATATCGCTACCAATGGAGTGTAAGGCTTGAAGAGCAAAGATCGAGGGATCACTATAACTTACTATGTCAAGAGAGTTGGATTGAGGTAGGGCATATATTCTAATTTTCATTTCGTTTATGAACTAGGAATCTATAAACCAGCATGTTCCCTTGTTGCTAGACCCACCCTAGGGCGAGATGGATCGCCTCTGTCCGCAAAGGGGATTTGCCTGCACAACAAGTTGGCGACCATATTGGGGATGTCAATACCTGTTGTCTCTTATTGTTCGTTTTGATTTTTTTATCGTTTGTCCAGCTCTAGCCAAATTGTCATTTCTCAGTTGTTTTTGGCTTGTTTCACTGCTTCTAGCCATTTAGCCTTTTTCTAGAGTGATAAGTATGGTTTTTCTCAGCAAACCCTTTGTTTTTTCCTCTTTTTCATTGCTTGACAATGTTGTTTGTCTGACAGTCGCACCCATCTGCGTGAGTGGTCATTAATACAAGTGCGATTTTGCCTGCTCGGCGCCGAATGTTGCTGAACAACTGCGCTTATTCCTGTAAGATTGAATTTTGGGCCTTTTGCACTAAGTTTCCAGCGTGTCTTATCCTTTAGGTTGATTTTTCTTCTTGGATTTATCCATATAGCTCTTGTTTCCTGACTGGGCTGTCTCTTTCATTCCATTTTTGCTACCTCTCATTCAAACAATGTGGCTTATCCATCCTAGGGTCTCTATGTGTTTCAAACCATTCGCTTAGTCGCATGTTCGTTGGGTGTCTGATATGTTTATGAGTCAGTTTGGTCGTTCATTTTCAGCCTTTTGTGTGGTTGCTTGGTCTTTTCAGTTGATTGTACGTGAAGTAGGGTTATCAAGCTTTCATTCCTCGTCTGTTTGATTCCCCCTCCATCACCCCGAGCATAGATCACATTGCTCGTTGAGTCGACTAAAAAGCCCTTTATTTTGCATAAGGAAATGCATGCCTAGTTTTGAGTGCGTGTTTACGTTTGCTTGGATTTGATCTCTTCATGTTTTGATGATCTCGTTCAAAGCTACTCGAAGCTAGTATTTTTTTTTTTTAGTGTAGTATTGCATTGTTGCTTATCACTTATACAAAAGAACAAAAATATTGCATTCTTCCTTCTCATTCAGAAATGAAAGTACTCTTTTGTGTTATTAGGTTTCCTTTTTCATTGGAAAGTGAAAGACAAAAGAAAATTTTTCGTTTTCTTCTTTGGATGTGTTAGTAGAATATGGGAAAGTGCCATTCTTGCATTTGCTTGACTGCTACTTTGTTGCGAACCTCTATCCTTCACTTAGCTTTTCATCGAAATGAAACGGTATTCTTTCTCTCATTTAGTTGCACATTAGAGATTTGATTAGAGATTTGAGGTAACATTCAATAGGGCCTTGAAACTAAAACCTAATTTCAAGATAAACCATAAAATTAACTCAATAAACCTAAGGAAGCATTGAAACTTAACACTCACACTTAGAGGTCTAGGCTAGTGACGTGTTCCAGTGTCATTAAACCTAGTAGTTGTTGCTCACAATCTTGCATTAGACAGTGCTAGTACGGACTTGTGATCCCCGTGTTGTCACATATATAAAGGGAGACCCTTTTAGGTTGCAATCCTTTATCCATAGGAAGTCAAGTTTGCCACCTTGTAATCATGATACACCGAACACAGCGTTCGAGGAGACTACTTGCACGTATGTTAAGTCCCTGGTAAATTTATTTGCCAAGGTGTATATTGCAGTTCACAGGAGCTTGGTACACCCTTTTGCCTAGAGTTCTTGAGTAGTCATTTGATCTTTCTGTGACTCTTTAAATTTGAAAAGATCATCGAGCCATTTTCCTTTCGAGCTCGTTAAATCCGAAAGTGGCTAGAGTCACCTTTTGTCCTTTTCTCAACTCTTAAACATGAAAAGGAAAATTTTTATTTCAATGTCTTAAAATTTATCGCCCACGGTAACATTTTAACCGTGCTCATCTTAGATTGAGGTCAATGGCAACGCTTCCTGATTCCATCAACCCAGGGGTCCCCTCCAATGGGAATCCTGGTTCGTTTCCCTCTTTTGGAAATGTTGGTGTCCCATATATGGCAACGTGGTCCTTCCTGGGATTAACCATTGGTCTACCAGTTTGGTTATTTTCAACCCCTGTGGTTTCGAATATACCAACTGTTTCTCAACCAAGTTCTCCTCTGCTTGAACCATGTCAACCCCATGTTAATCTTAAGGTTGACCCCTCACCTTCTTCGCCTATTTCTTCACCTCATTCTTTCTCTTCGCCTGGTGAAATTTTGGATTCTATTAACTAGGTGGCTAAGAAGAAGAAGAAGAAGTCGAAGAAGAAGAAGGAAAATAATCTAGGGGGTAAATCAACAACTATTACTACCCATGCAACTAATATTAAGAAACCTCCCACTCTGTCTCGCATACGCAAATTCCTTTGCAAGCTATGTGAGGGTGACCACCTTCTTCGTGATTGCCTGGTATTCCCAAGGTGCTAGAAGTGTGGTCCGTTGGCCCGATTCATCCTTCATCATCAACCTCTAGGAATCATACTGATGATGAGCCTTCAACTACAGATAATAAGACTTGTAAGAAACAAGGTAATATCAAATTTCCCTGTAGGTTGTGTGAATGGAACCATCCCATTCACCTATGTCCTTATATGGATGAAGCTTATAAAGTATTGGATACCCTTTCGGCTTCTGAGTCTTGTCTTCCCGTTGGTTACCAGAAGTTTTCCTCGAGTCCTCTACTAGTTGATCAATTCATTGACCGAGATTCATCCCCATCCAATTCCACTCTCTCTGGAATTCAGTCTCTCGATTCCAATTCCGACCAATCACTAGTTGAGAAAAAGGTCGACCTGATTCCACTTACAGTTCATCAGGTCTTTTCCATCGAGAGTGGGTCTCATCCCAGTCAGGTTCTTTTTGTTTCCTCTAATTCCCCAGGATCGAAGGGTAATCCTCTGACTCCTGTCGCCACAGTTCCAGAAAGTGATCCTTCTTCTCTCATTCTCGGATTTCATAAGGATGGTCTTTCTGCTCACGTAACGCAGGGGAATAATCCTCTTATTCCTATGGCACCCCCTCCATGTAGTTTGGTCGCTTCATTTGATTGGAGTCAATTCACAAGATATCGTCTTCCTTCTTATGTGCCCTTTGAGATCGCTATACAGGCCTGCGATATGGTCGTACTAGGCACAATTATAGATGAAGGCGCATCGGTTAGTATTCTATCCTCAACTACCTGGCAAGCTTTTGGTTCTCCACAACTTTTGCCTGTTACTCAAAATCTTTTAGCTTTTAACAAAGGAACCAGTTAACCGTTAGGGATCCTTCCGAAGTTACCTATTGCTTTAGGAGGCAAGATTGTCTATGTAGACATGATGGTTTTCCAAGGACCCTTGGATTTTAACTTACTACTAGGGCGCGAATATACTTATGTAATGGGAGCACTTGTCTCTTCCCTCTTTCGTGTGACTTGATTTCCACATGAAGGTTGGATCGTGACCATTGATCATCTCTCATTCTTTGGTCCTAATGTGACATCTGGTCTACCATCATCCCTTACTGGTTCGTACATTCCAGTAGTATCTTCCCCACCACAGGTCAATTATGTCCACCTATTCCATGTCCGAGTCCACTGATAATTCAGTCAGTGAGGTAGTACACAATGCACTGGGGGCATTGGATCCTAATTTCCATAGTGTTGTTCTCCCGTCGGATAAGAAACTCTTGGAAGCCATGAATTTTTATTCATCGTGATAAGCTTCTTTCGGAGCATAGTTCGTTTTCTTATGTCAAGCTCCTTAAAAATGAAATAAGATCTTCAGAGCATAGTTCGTTTACTTATGTCAAGCTCCTTAAAAATGAAATAAGATCTTCAGAGCATAGTTCTTTTACTATGTCAACCTTGTTAAAAAATGAATTATATTGTGAGGATAGTTCTTTTACTATGTCAACCTCGTTAAAAAAATGAACCAAGTTTCTCGTTCAGTTCGAGTCTTTGATTAGATCTTGTAAAATCCAAGTCGAGTCTTTCGCCCGATCTCATAATTGAACCTTCATTCCATCCACCTGTTAGTAACCAGTAGTCTACTCAAGTGAATGCCATGAAGTTGGGGGGCATGTACCTCAAATTGAGTCATCATGTTGGGGGAATACGAAATTATTACAAGCATAGTTTGTTTACGTTTCAAGCTTGTGTAAAAATGAAACCAGTTTCAAGCATAGTTTTCTAAAAAAGTTTCAAGCTTGTGTAAAAATGAAACCAACTTCAAGCAGAGTTTCCTAATTTCAAGCTTGTGTGCAAATGAAACCATTCGGATTTCACCTCTTGTTATTTCCCTTTTTTATCTGCCTCTTTTGCTATATGAACCTTGGTTTTCTCACTCCATCATCACCATCTGCCTGGCCAATCATATGCCTTCACTTGATTGTATTACCCGTTCCTGAGGAACAACTGCAATGAGTGGTCTTGTTAGCTGGCCTCTTGAACTTTACTTGTTCTGAGAAGTTCCACCATCACTGTAACCAGTTGTACCCTTAATGCCACTCGTTCCTCCAGGAGGAGTCAACTTTCAGCGCTTTTCTGACTCTCAAAACATGAAAATATTGCTGAGCTCTTGTCGTTTTGAACTCGCTAAAGGTTGTGAAACGTCATCTGCCCAATATACATTTACCCATTTTTTAGGTTGGGACAGATCATTTACGAAAAAAATAATACCTTAGTCGAATATGGCTAAGAGGTTCTCTCAGATATTGTTTTCTACCTTTTCGAATATGAGAGGCAACCTACGAAAATGGACCTTCTCGAGTTTTATTTTATGCCTATTTTCAAACTCTCTAAACATGAAAAGACGTTGAGTTTTCCCTTTGTCAGACTCGTTAAATCTAAATGACATTGGAGCCGTCGCCATGACATTACTGAGTTCCTCCTTCCTAGGGCTCGTAAAATGTACTAGGATGGATTTTTCTCAAGGACAAACTTACATGACAAGCATATCTTATCCCCTTCTAGCTTGTTTCCAAAAATAATTGGGGTATTTGCCAGAAATGGTGGGGGAAAATGGAACTAGTTGTCAGTTGCGTCGGTAGTATGTCGCTCTTGAACATCACATTTGTTTGCAGTTTGTGTCGGGTTAGGGACATCCCACATTAGTCATTTTGCCTCCATGGGTTTGGGTTATCCGTTTTGACCTCTCATCTGCTCTTTTCTTCATCACCATGACCTCAGATCCCTCGATGTCAAATGCTGCCCAAATTCCAGAGTCGTATCTCCAATATGTTCAAGAGAAGTCCCTTCTCCAGTTTTCAACCCCTGGTCCTCTGTTCAGTCTTGATTCACTATCATCTTATTCCTCTGTCTCGTGTCGATGACGTGGGAAACATTATGGCCCTCCTTCGACCAATCACTTCCTGTCGACTTCAACTCATTACCTAGGAAGCTTATACAGAGAATCCCTTCTGGTATCTTAGATCTTGCATTAGTCAATGGCAAGTTCTTCGCATTCGAAGACAGGTTCTCATTATTGGCCTTCAATTAGGTGATTTCGCAGATGTTCGACTCCAGTTCATTTTTCACATTGTGTGTATTGTACTAGCAGTACCTTGAGGACCATTGCCATTATTGGTGGTTTCTCTCACGCCTGTTAACAACTTCCATCATTGGTTGGTAATCAGGTGACTTTCTTGCATGTTCGACTTCAGCGCATTCATTCACATGCCTGAATTTGTACTTGTTCGTGTTGGGACGAAGCACAAGACCGTAGGTTTTGTCTGATGAAATCCAGGCTGTGGGACGATTTGGTTTGTCATGACTGTATACACAACTCTTCTGATTGGATGGCTGCGACCATACCTGAGTATATTTTATGATCCTTCTCACTGAATGGTTGTGTCCATACCATGGATATTATTACATGTTCTCTATTATGGATGGTCACGCCCATACCTCGTATCCATGTATCAGAGATATCAGTCGTACTTGATCTTGCAGGTCCTCCTACGATGACCTTTTGGTTTGGGCATGTTCTCGTAAATCATTTCACCCCTCCCTCTCTCTCGGACTTCATGCTTTAGGGGGCATCAATTACACGACATTTTGTCACCGTCCCTGTATTCCCTATTCTGAATACTGGAGGACAATCATAGTGACCCATGTGTATTTTCACACATCATAATGAATGTCATTGCATCCCTTAACATGCAAGGAACAAAATATATGTGGACCATTCCTGAAGTAGACCCTTAAAAACATGTAATTTTGGGTCGGTGCTGTGGTGTGGTTATGCCCTCGCGCCCATGGCCAGATTTTCACTAGGCCTCATGCTGTGGTCACTCTGTCTCTGAAGAATCCCCATGCTGAGCTAATTTTGGAAGGTTTTTTAATATGGAAACGAAGCTTCTAATATCTAACAGCTTCGTGGGAAAAATCATGGATTTTTGTTCGACTAGATGTGGTCGAATTTCTCCCATCGACCTTCTAGTTACTACAAAAATTCTACTTCCCAAAGGGATATAACTTTCCTCCACCATAAGTGGATCCCAAAGCTCTCCCCCCACTCCTATAAATTCCTCTTCATCCCATTGATTATGCTAGCTAGAATAGACCAAGAGTTGGTGTGCAGAAGATAACAGAGTATGGTCGCCAACTTGTTGTGTAGGAAAATCCCCTCTACAGATAGAGGTGATCCCTCTAGCCCTAGGGTGGGTCTAGCAATAAGGGAACATGCTGGTTTCTAAATTCCTAGTTCATAAACGAAATGCAGATTGGAATAGATGTCCTACCTCAATCCAACGCTCTTGATGTAGTACATTATAGTGATCCATCGATCTTTGTTCTTCAAGCCTTGCACTCCGTTGGTAGAAATATTCACACACCTACAAAAAGATCAAGCAAACACTAAAATAATATGAGCATACATATTCATTTACGACTATCTAACCAAACAAGGAGAGTCAAAAACTTTGAATATTAACATAGACAAAGATGGAACTAGAAATCAATCATGTCATATTAATGTATAAAAGGGAGTTTACAACATGCTCCTTGACGCTGTAGACCTCCTTTGACGGGTTCAGTCAGGCATGTCTCCAAAGCATGCATTCGTCGATTCGGCTCAAAGAGGTGAAAGGCTCAAACTCTCTCTCACAACTATGAACTATTCTCTGTTATCTTTTGCACACTAGCTCTTGGTCTTTTCTAGCTAGCAGAATCAATGGGATGATGAGGAATTTATAGGAGTGGAGGAAGATCTTGGGGATCCACTTATGGTGGAGGAAAGGTTTGTCCCTTTGGGAAGTTGCATTTTTGTTGGAACTAGAAGGCCAGATGGAGAAACTCGACCACATCCAGTCGAACAAACATCCATGATTCCACCCACGAAGCTATTAGATCTTAGAAGCTTCATTTCCATATTAAAAAACCTTCCAAAAGTAGCTCGGCACAGGGGTTCTTCAGAGACAGAGCGACCGCGGCGTGAGGCCTAGTGCAAATCTGGCCATGGGCGCAAGGACATAAGCACACCACAGCACCGACCCAAAATTACATGTTTTTAAGGGTCTACTTTAGGAATGGTCCACAAAATTTTTGTTCCTTGCATGTTAAGGGATGCAATTACATTCATTATGATGTGTGACAGTACATAGGGGTCACTATGATAGTCCTCCAATATTCAGAATAGGGAATGCAGGGACGTTGACAAAATGTTGCGTAACAAATGCTATCACACTTATTCATCACCCTTCATGATGTGAATATATAATATTTTGCATATTTATAAATAATAGTATTAAAAAAAACAAAAACAAAAAAAAAACAAAAAACATATGGTAATAAATAGGAGTTGTCTAACGAAACGGAGGAATTGCCCGGACGGTAAAAAATGGCCGGAATTCGGGCCAATTTTTTTGAAGAAATCTTACAGTAACAGTGTTTGAATCATGATTTTGATGGTGGAAATGGATTCAGCACCATCAAAAACCTCTAGGGCACCGAAAATATTAAATTTTGATAGTTATAACGTGGATTTACAAAAATCCCTACCGGATTTTCTTAAAATCTTACTAGAATTTCCATGATTTTTCAGGGCAAAAAAGCAGTCTAGTTAGACAACGGCTAACAAATATATTATAAAATACACTTTGTCACATGTTAAATATTATTAAGAAAAAGTCTTGAAAAATGTCATAATGTCTAAATAATTCATTTTACAAATGCACTTAGCACTATTAAAACACACATACTCATTTAAACCCTCTATTTATATATTGTTAGTTAATAGGAAAATAATCTATGATTCCATTTTTTTAGTTAATCAGCGAATTCAAAAACTTTAGCACAACTTGTTATATTGTCATTCTTGGGAGAATACCTTCTACCTCTATCCAATTAGCTAATTGGAAAATTTACATTTAGTGAATTGGAATTTTTAAAAACTTTTGCACACTTTACAATATTGCCTTTGCTATGAATGAATGAATGCTATTTTAACGTCCATGAGACTAAAAATAGTCTATGGGACCACTAATCTCCATTTTTTTCACCTTTTTCAATTCAATCCTTTTCTTATTCAAATTGATGATGATTTGGCCCAACCTTCTAACAGTCTCCTCGCTTAAAAGACAATGACAAGGGATCGATGCTAACATATTATCATAATTGTCCCCGATGTCTCTGAAAGCATCACATTCCAAAATGAAATTATTTTTTGATTTGAATGCCCTAGAAGTGCAAAAGGTACACACTCGTTCTTCCCAAGCTTCTTTAGGTCTTTTCCATCGTCATGTTTCACATCGAAGTTGATGTGAGTTAGTTCCTAATTAAGCAATAAGAATATTTTCTCTCCACGAAATGCTAGCTCCAATGTGTTATTTTTATTGGAGATCACGAGTGGGGTTGAATTCCTCGACATGGTACTTTTTCTTTCTACTCAACTCTTTTCTCCATATATGCTTACAAAACTTCTCCATAACAAAAAAAATTAACTCCTTGCTATTTGTGGGACATGCATTGAGGTAGATATTTTGTTTTTGCATCCATTTGTTGTTTTGTCTCATCCATGTTTTATTTCTTTCACTCATGCCTTCATTGAAGATAACTTAAGGGCATCTACCTACTCCCATTTGCTCAATTCTTTTTATATATCTTATGAGACGCACCATAGCAATTGCTTCGATGGGAGTTGCTCCCGTTTCACTCGACATTATCTTATAAGGAACCAAAATTTTTATTTTGAACTTTCTCATGATCAAGCATTTTTGGATTTTCTCAATTTGTTTCCATTTTGAGACAGGGATGTTGCTAGCCCACAATTCACACCAATATAACATCAATAGACAAACTAGGAGTTAAAAAAGCACTTTAATAATTTTCTAATCCCATAAATTTGCCTCTCTACATATTTTTTGAAGAGCATATAATGCTTTTCACCCTCTTAAAGTTCTCTTATTTCTATAGTCCTCCCAATTAAGCTTGTTTTTGAAATAAATGTCGAGGTACTTGTACTCATTTACTTCTTCAATAATGTTTCCTTCAAAGAATAAAGTATGTTGGTTGTTCTTCCTTTTATTAGAGAAAATCATTATTTTGGTCTTTCTGGTATTGACTTGCATCCCCATTACTCTACAAAAATGCTCAGGGGCATATAGGTGCATCTGCAATCCATGGGCTAATTTATAAATGAAGACAAGGTCATCAAGATATAAAAGAAACTTTACCACAAACTCCCCTAACCGAACACCATCTCCACCTTGCAGATTTAGCGAGTCTTCCAATTTATCAATACATAAACCAAAAAGAGTAGGGCGTAAAGGGTAACCTTTCTTAACTCCAATTTCACTTCTAAAGCTTTCTGAAATGCATTTTGAAGTTCTAATTTTTACTTTCATCTCTTCATAAATCCTATGGACAACAACTCTATAATGCAAAGGAATTTCAAGTTCTTACATTACACCAAAAATTCTCTCTTGGGATTGTGTCAAATGTCTTTTTGAGGTCAACAAAGCAACATAATAATTCTTCTTTGACCCCCCAGACCTTTTCAATAAGGTGTCTTAGTGTGATACCATGATCAATTGTAGAATTCTTAGGCCTAAAACCCACTTTCCCTTCTACCCTCTTTTCTTTCACTTCTGCCCACTTACTAATTATATTTTCTTATATGCTGCTGAAAATCTTTGTAAACAAAGGATTGATCATAATGGTTCTATAGTTTGAAGGATTATTAATGTCGCCACTTTTAAAAAGGGGTAATATTAGGCTAGTTGTCCAGTCTCTTGGGAATCCTTGTCGAACGATGTTGTTGAATATTTCCATGATGTGCGGTGCAAGAGTTTTCATTCTCTGCATTTGATATTATGCTTGAAGTTAAACCAATTCCTTTACCTTTCATGTTTTCAACTTCTTAATTCCAATCTTCACCTCCTTTAACGTGAAAATTTCCAATCTCCACATCATGTAACGTGAAAAGATTCATAGTTGTGTGGATCATGTGGGGGAGGCTCAACCTCTCATTCTTTCTCATAAAGTTGTCTTGCATAGTCCAACCATTGATTAGTTCCGACATTATTTTCAGTTTTCTTATTCCTTGGTTGAATTTCGTGCCAAAAAAGCTTTGGATTATTCTTGCCTAGATATATTAACTCTTCTTGCCTTATTTTCATTAACTCATCTTTTTTCCTTTTTGAAATTGGCTTATATAACTTTACATTCATCTTCTCCTTGCCTACCTTTTTCAAGGTTATCCTTTCCATTTTGCATTCCTCATAAAACCAAGCATTTAGAAAACAATTTGATTCTAATTTCCTATTTTTTTCTCTTTAACTCATGATTTTTGAGGCTTTGGGAACCAAATTTCTCCTTATGAATTGATCTCTCTAATATTGTCTTGAAGATAGTACAATTTTCTTGTGTTAAATTAATTTTTCCCCTTGATAGTGATTGTCGAGAACATTGGGTTTTCCTCCTATGTTGCCTTTCTTCTAACCAATATATATTTATATAAATTGGGCTATGGTATTATTTAAGTCCCAAATATTCTCTCAAATCTTAACGTCGTCTATCTTTTCTATTAAGCTTTGTGAACAAATCACATCGTCAACAACACCTGCCCCATTGTACGTGTTGCAAGTGAAGTTCCCAGACCTTCTCCATCTATCTAGACCATTGCAAATAATTAAGTTGAAAGCACCACACAATGTAAGAAACTCCTCTCCAAAATTATTTCTAGCTTTGTCATCATATGAACAACTTATCCATTGGGGATTCTCCTCTTCAATGAGAAAAAAAAGATTGTGATCCTCTTTGAAACAAAGAATACTAGCTTGTTGATTTGTTGTTTTATCATTCAAATCCCCCACTAAAAGAGCTTCTCCATCCTAAGAATACATGGTAATGTCTTGGTTTAAAGCTGCACACAGATCCTTGTTGTCTAGCCCCTTATTTTGGTAAGTTATTGACAGCCGAGGGGCAAAATAAGATGTTGCAATTCTTATGTGATTCTCATTCTTTGATATTTTTAACCATAAATAATGTTTATTTGTATCTTCTTTCACTAACTAAATGTGATGAAATTATTTTTATTTCACTAAAACTAGTATTCCCCCATACCCTTTGCCATTTTCTACTATCTTGTTCCAAACTGCTAACTTAAAATAACCATCGAACATAGGAGTTTTTGCAACCATCATGTTCATGAGTTTCTGTGAGACAAATTATGTCTCTACCTTCTGCAATAGGCCCTAAACCAGGCCCCCTCCTCTAAGGGTAGCCTATATAGTTCCAACAAACTAGCCTTAGGTAGACCTAGGTAGGATTTTATTGCTACATGGTTTGGCACATAAGACTCAAATTTGAGTCTTCACCCCTTTTCATCCATGTTGCTCATGTTTTTTTCCTCCCTGTTATAGAATTAACTATTTTTTCTTTACTTCCAACTTGTTGCCATGTTTTATCATGAGGCCCAAACACTACAATAGTTTATTTACCATTGTAAAACCATGCTATTTTCTTTTCATTTCTTGTTGCTCTAATTTTCTCCACTTCTTCCCTTATCTCCTCTTGTTGTTTGTTGGTTAAATCTTCATCTAGGAAGAAGTGTGATCCTTTTGAGAGTTTCTCTTTACTTAAGAGATGATTTTTGTCTTGCACGCTTGCCATGATGACTTTTATGGGTCGAGGCCTCTCTTCACGTATCTTTCCCACCCTCCTTGCTTGGAAAATTTTCCCTTTCCAATGTAGTTTATCTTTCATAAAGTCCCTTGTCAAATTGAGAATGCTTTCATTCTTCCCATAGTCTCTTATTCCTCTAATAATAAAGTTTGTTTCCCTATATTTTCTTTATTTGTGTTCTCTTCCTGTGCTTTATGACCATTTATATCTTTTTCTTCCTCCATACTTATGGAACCATTAGTGTCCTTAGCTCTAGACTTGATTTCTTTTGTAATGTCTTCCCTCTTGTTCTTTTTTCCTTATTTTCTGAAAGGACTGGTTGTTGATATATTTTTGTATCTACCAATTATAAGAATGAAGATGAAGCCTTTTGTCTCATCATATTTCAGTACCATGCTTTGCATTTTGATATATTTTACATACAAATGTTGTCTTTTGATAATAAGTTTAAATGATTTTAGTAATTAAAAGTATCCATATTTCCATTTCATTTAAAGTTAATAAAGTGAACAAGGCAGAGTTGCAAAGGTAACAAGTACTTGCCTTTAGTTAAGATTTAGAATAAAAGGTAGAAGTTGCAAGAAAGACAATTTACTTTGTTGATGAAAACATTTAGAGAAAACACACAATATACATATAGATGGGATAGATGGGGAAATTGGTTTACTTGAGGATAGATAAAAGAAATATATGGGTAAAATCATGTGCATGATAATGTACAATTATCTTGAAAATCTATCTCAAACATGAGAAAATAACTTTTCCCACAAAAATAAAAAACCTTTCAGTCCATGTGATATGTTGCAGAACTGGAATTTTTTGACTGGTGAGATACATTAACCGAGTGGAAATTTTTGGCCCATGAAATACATAACCAAAGTGGAAAGTTTTAGCCCATGTGATACATGGGTAATTGAAACTTTTAACTAATGTGATACATCATACAACTGGAAAGTTTTTGCCAATACGATATATCACTAACATGGAAAATTGCTTTGGGAGATACATGGGAATCACATGGAAAAAATATTGGGGGTGACATGGGTATCACATATGTGATTGTAGATTTCCACAGTTATTCACGTTGTTAAGAATTTCCATAAGAGAAGTGTGTAAAGGATTAAGTCCATCTAATGTTTCAGGTGGACACTCCACCCATCATCAAGGACCATAAAGCTCAAATATGTATGAACATGTGTTGAAGAGTCTTTAAATAGAGAAGTTTACCTGGTATTGTTAGAGGAAATTAATAATTCAATCAAGAAACCATACCAAAGGTCCAAATTTAGAAAATAAAATATATTATATAAATTAATAAGGGGGCATAAATATTAAGAATATCACTAATGTGGGGTGATAAAGAGAATTTAATTTAAATTGGAGAATAATAGGTCAAATGAGAAAATTAAAGGAGAATACTAAAATATATATATATATATATATATATATATATATATATATATATATATAAAGAGGAGGTGTCGAGGTCTTGGAACCTAATCCAGGGCTAGAGTGTGACCACATAAATAATAAATGGATGACTCTTGCAATCTAAAGGGTAGACAGGACGTGGATAGACATTCCATAAACAGATGGTCGTTAGAGCTAGGAGCAGTGTAGGCAGATAGGAAGCTAGGAACTTAATGATCTGGAATAATGTGGAAGAATGGAGGGGGAAGAGCTCATTGACTACGAGCCAGAAGCATAAGGAGAGGGTCTATTATGGGAAACCTCCTAATATTTCATGCCCATATCAACTGGTTTTTTCTATGTGGATGAAGTGGCCTCTTCCATGTTTCCCCAATACTCTTTAATGACACAATAGAGGTTTGGGGTTAGGTAGACAGATTGGATGCGAAAGTCTCTTTTTCAGTTGACACAAACTTGGGTTTTTCATAAAACCTTGTCTCCCCCTTGGATGTTCCAACCTTACCCTCCTAAGGGTTTATGGGTACTTTCTCCTTGAATCCTCACCTTGTATTCCCTGATCATTTCAAGTATGAGCTAGATAATTTGTTGGTGGGTTAGAGTGGTTTTCTTAATCCCGGATCATCGAGGGGTCTCTCTGCATAAAAATTGTTATGCTAGTCAGTCGATTTTCAAGTTCAATTTTTGCAGCTAAATGCAAAGCCTTCTTTGCCATTTGTTGGTTCTTTCCCTCTTCTTGAAACCCTACATTTGACTACCATTAGTTTCATAAATGAATTTTTGGATGCAGAAGGAAGTGAAGGGAAAAAATGAGATCATGTTGAGAAATATTAGGCATCGATATTAGGTTATTTCTCTTCTATTAGTTACTGCTTGTGAGTGCCTTTTACTTCTTTATATTAGGATCTTCTTTTACTTAGGTTATTAGTGTTATTTTTACTCAAACAGTTACCAATGCATAAACCATAAAGAGAAAAAAGACAAAAAATATAGGCTATTAGCTAGGGCCAAAACCTCTCATCCTTTGAGAGGAAAACCTAAACAAATTCTTCTTCTTATAGAGATTCCAATTGACAAATACCAAGACCAAGACCCTTGAAACAACCTATCCAAGGCCAAGTCACAAACCCTTCCTTCTAACTTTGTCTTCTTGACTAATTCAACATTAGTCAAACTTCCTTCCTTTACTGGTAATCTCGGTTACTTTGAAATTTGGCCTTCTTTCACGAACCTACAACTCTCGTACTTCAACAATTTTGCATGTGTGAGGAGATGGAGATGATTTAGGCTACTATCATCCTTCACTTTACTATAATGCTTCTCTTAATTGTCTCGTATAGCACAAAAACTGCCTTATATACTTTCTCATTTACTTCTTTAGGACTAAAATATTACAACAGCAACAACCCTAGATTATGCCACATGTGTGAGGAGATTACCCCTAAAAATAGTGCT
Source organism: Pinus albicaulis (assembly GCA_034641835.2). Lineage (NCBI taxonomy): Eukaryota > Viridiplantae > Streptophyta > Pinopsida > Pinales > Pinaceae > Pinus > Pinus albicaulis. The sequence goes on from CM076570.1 coordinate 401,955,157, forward strand.
TAAATACTTTGATCTTCCTCTTCCCTTCTTCATTGGTTAGCAGGTTTCCTTCTTGTGAACTTTGCACTCCATTTCTTGTTTCATACTTTAACTGAATTGCAGACTTAAAAATGACCGAAATTTTGTCCTTTAAAATAGGTCGAGCTACCTATTTATAGTAGTTGTTGCCTCATAATAAGCCGACATGACTTTAGCTGAATTGACGTGTCCTTTTTATGTAATATATATATATATATATATATATATATATATATATATATATATATATATATATATATATATTTATTTATTTATTTATTTGAAGCCGACTTGCAGGAGGATGCTATTGCTTGACTTGGAGGGTTTTTTGACACTTCTATTGACTCGTGAAAAATATAATATGCCCAAGAAGGGTCTTTCATACATGACATGGACTAAATTTGACTTTTATGACTAGATGACTCAACCCTAAAGCCTCACAATGGGAGCCATTACTAAAATAAAATTCCTTGCTCATGAAACCCATGAGACAAGCATTACAATAATTTTATTTTTATTTCTTTTCATTAACTACATAAAATCACAATTACACATGTCGTTATGAAGACAAAACCTAGTTACTTTTCAACACTCCCTCTTAACTAGGGAGGTATTCATAATGGTACTAGGTCATTTTCAATATGAATAATTTCTCATAAGAAGAATTAGATTTGTAACCCATTTGTATGGAATCATGTCAACCAAAAATGTCACATATAAAGGCCTTGAATAACAACTCTATCTCTCCACGAGATTTGAGCACAATGCTGGCGAGACCAATGATGTATAGACACCCTCATCATTGTCTCTCTCGGAACATACCCCACTCGGGTTCTCAGGTTGTATTCCACTAGGACTATTCTTATCTTGGATTCCTAGGCCTAAAAGAATATCGGTCCTCAACTACTACTCTTATATTGGATGCCCTGATACATCCTCAAAGAGCATCAGATCCCAAATGCTTACCCAATCCTCCATTTTTTCTTCCCAAGTGAATACAAGAATGGTGTGTCTATCTCTCCCTCTTAATTATGGAGGGCATATCTATTCCAATAAAGGAATGTAATCGTACCTATAGAAGTAATGTATCTAAGCTCCCTCTTGGCTTAGGGTTTTCCAAGTTTCTTCCAAGTAATAAACTTGTTTCTAGGCTCCCTTTTAATTAGGGACCTACAACAACTCCTCGGGTGGAGATGATGGGACAACCGACTGCTTGAAGAACTCCTCTTCACGATGTCATTAATTTCTTTTTGTTATATATGAGTCTTCATGTTTGGGACTCTTACATAGGGCACTGACCATCCATCACTTTCATCCATGAGTCAGCCATGTCATCATCAAAAAGTGATCCATTGGTCCATATCTGGCCTTCCTTCATGCCATGTTGTTTTCTTTGTACCATGTTTTACTTAAGGATATTTCATCCTACTACATGTGCATCGGTGGTGGAAGACATCCATAGATCTTCCCTTGGAATATTTTCATAAACCCATCTAGATATAAAAATAAAGGAATGAACATCAAAATCAACATTACCTTTGTGATGGTCTTTAATAATGACATATTCTAGTTTTCATCAAAATCCTGTATACATATCGACACATCTCCCACAGATATATATTGTCAAGGTTCTCTTTCTTTTTCAGAATTCATAAGAGTATTCATATCTTCCATGGAGATATCTTAGTCAAATATTATTGGTCTTTCAGATGTTGATTTCCTTTACCATGGTTACATATTCCATGATATATTCCTTCCTTTCTTCGCACATTACATTCCCAAGAGCTTCCAATCAGAGTTATTCAATTGTATTCAACCACCTCATACTTCATATGAATAAATTTTATGTCGATTTAATCTAGTGAATATGTGACCCATACATTCTTGCACTCCTTTGAGGGAGGATATCCTTACTTTTCATCATGCCCTCAGGATAGAGCATTGATCCATGTTACTTGCAACCATATGACATGAATTTCACAATATAAAATATAAGCATACATACCTCATTTTTCCTTTGGGTCATCCAAAATTCCTGCAGCAGTTTCCTTGATTGAAATAGCTTCAATCCCTTGATCTGCTTCACTTTTATGTCATCATGCCATCATCCCATGAATTCCACAAATTTGGAATTCTTGATTAAAAACTTGATTCCCTTCATGATCGGTGAATCTTTCAATGAGGATTCCATCAGAGAATCTTGAGGATCTAAAGTATCCCCATCGGCAGATGTTTCCATTTGACAGGTGTATGATGAACCTTGTACTAGATGACCTTTCCACTTGTGTTTTCAATGAGATTCCCAAGAGCTATATACTTGAATTCCATAGATTCTAACCGTCTTTCATGATTTTTTATGATCATGTCTCGAGATATTTCTTTCAATGCTTCCATGATGCCTTGATGCATCTCATTGTTTTACTTAGTGAATCATGACAACCATATCTTACAATAGAAGGCTTAGGAATCTGAAAAATAACTTAGGTGAGGAATAATGTCTCAGTAATAGTAGAGATCTCTTACTTCCTCTATCTTGGATTTCTTCTTTTCAACTTCCTCCACTTCTTCAATGATATGAGCTTCTTCTCTTCTTATCTTTTTTATTGTCCTTGATTTTAGGAAAATCTCTTTTGTAGTGTCCATATTCCTGACACCCATAGCATTTAATCTTAGATATGTCCCTTTTCTTTTTTGAAGAACCAGACTTTCCAAATTTTTCTTTTCTTCTTGTCAATGTAGCATAAGCTTTATTTTGCTCACATGGTCCCACATCAGATTTTGCCTTTAGTCTAAATTGTTCAATCTTGCATAGTGACCATAGATCCTAGAGTGGAGTAGCTTCTTTCTTCCCATAATTACTCGAAGTAAATTTACCCCACTCCTCTAGTAGTGCATTTAATACCACTATAGTCATTTCACTATCAAATATGACTTCTCCCAGATCTTGTAGTTGATCTCGGATCTCAGAAATCCTCATAAAGTATGAGGCTATTCCATCTTCGCTAAAAATCTTCAACTTATAGAGTTCTTGTATTAATGAGATGACTTCTCAAGTAGTGCTTACAAAATACAACTCTACCAGTTTGTCATAGATTTCTTTTGAAGTTTTGAGTTTAGATACATATGGGATGAGGGGATCCTTGATGGATTCTATGAGAATCCTCTGAGCATATTATTCTCCTGGTTTGGTGATAGATCCTTTGACATGATCCATGACCTCATTTTCAATGAGATTTAGATCTGTCCTTTTCTTCCATGCAAGGTAGTTTGAAGCCCCAAACAAGTTGTTGCTTTCCTTACAAAAAGACATTTTCTAAAGATTTAGATAAGTCCATATACTTACTTGATAGGATACTCCTTTCTCCTTGTTGCTTCCTTGATGTTGATGATGATATAGAGAATATAAAATTTCTCTTTATTGAGGATAGTTTTCTTCAATAATGATCCTTGATCTCATGGAGAGGGAGATCCATTTTGATGGTGAAGTCTTGTTGATGAGAATCAATGATGAACTCTTGGTGATTTCTTCAATGGTAAGGAACTTGCTTCAACAAGAGAGAGCCTTGATGACACCGCCTTTTGATATAGCTTCATTTGGATGAATAGTATTCAAAACACTTAATCTTGAGTAGATGTAGGGTTTTTGCCTTCTTTTCTTAATGATGATTTTATTACTTATTTGTAGACTTATTGACTTCAAGATGATATTCACTTTGATTCCTTCCTTGAGATTTGATCCTAGAGTGTCCCTTGATAAGATGTCCTTCCTTGAATTAGTCTTAGCTCTGATACCATGCTGAGAAATATAGGGCATCGATATTAGGTGATCTCTCTTCTATTAGGTACTGCTTGTGAGTGATTTTTAATTATTTATATTAGGATATTCTTTTACTTAGGTTATTATTTTTCTTATTCATCAAATAGTTACCAATGCATAAACCATAAAGAGACAAGAGACATGGACTATAGGTTATCACCCAGGGCTAAAAAATCTCACTCTTTGAGTGGAAAACCTGAACAAATTCTTCTTCTTATAGATATTCCAATTGACGAATACCAAAACCAAGACCCTTGACACAACCTCTCCAAGACCAAGTCACAAACCCTTCCTTCCAACTCTGTCTTCTTGACTAATTCAACATTATTCAAACTTCCTTCCTTTACTGCTAATCTCTGTTACTCTAAAATTCAACTTTCTTTCATGGACCTGCAACTCTCGTACTTCAGAAATTATGCAAATGTGAGGAGATGGAGAGGATTTAGGCTACTATCCTCCTTCGATTTACTATAATACTTCTCTTAATGATCTTGGCTAGTGTAGAAAGTGTCTTATAGACTTTTCATTGAATTATTTAGGAATGATATATTACAACAACAACAACCCTAGATTATGCCACACATGTGAGGAATAAACCCTAAAAACAATGCTTAAATACTTTGATCTTCCTCTTCCATTATTCACTAGTTAGTAGGTTGCCTTCTTGTGAACTTCACACTCCCTTTCTTATTTCAGACTTCAACTGAATTTCAGACTTACAAATGACCAAAATTTTGTCTCTGAAATAAAATGAGATGCCTATTTATAGTGGTTTCTTCCTCATAATAAGCTGACATGACTTCAGCTGAACCGACATGTCCTTTTTGCGTAATAAATATTATTTCATTGAAGACGACTTGTAGGAGGATGCTAGTGCTTGTCTTGGAGGGTTTTTTTACACTTCTATTGCCTCATACAAAATTTGATATGCCCAAGAAGTGTCCTTCATACATTAGATAGACTAAATTTGACTTTTACGACTATATGACTCAATCCTAAAGGCTCACAATGGGAGTCATTACTAAAATAAAAAATTTTTCTCATGAAACCCATGAAACAAGCATTACAATAATTTTATTTTTCTTTCTTTTCATCAATTACATAAAATCACAATTACACATGTCATTATGAAGACCAAACCTAGTTACTTTTCAATATATAGAAGTGTAGACAGAGCATGTCGAGATCCAAGTATTAAAAGGAAAGAAGACGATACATACTCCTTAGGATAAAAAACATATCTGAACAAAAATGAAGGAAGGGTTGTTACTTAAATAAAAAAAAACAAGCAGGACAAAATTGAAGCTAGTGTTGGGTGAAGAAATCATGATGAGGAACATTGCAAAATAGGGAAAGAAACCCTAGATGGCAGGGTTAGAGGGTGGAAGTTCGATATCAGTACAGTTAGAGCATGGGCAGATAGGTCTCTAAATCTCAACTTAAAATCCTCCCCTCAAATTATAGTTTTGGCCAAAGGTTGGATCCAATTAAATTTCGAAGACCATGCATAATCCCTATGGATGACTCAAAAGGCTTGGCATATTGACTCTAACCCGTTTTTTTTCAAATTCTATGTTATCACCAAAAAAAATAAAAAATCTCAAAACATTGTATGTCAACTCTATTTTTGATCATGGTCTCAAATAGGTCTGAAAGTCATATTAAGTTTGCGTTAAGGGTAGGTCATAGTTTTTATAGGTTTAAATATCATCATTTGATTTCAAATAAAGTCATTAAAGGTCCATTCCATGATCAAATATTTAAATTTTTCATTTAGAGGTCGTTCCATTAAGTTTCGGGCTAAATTTCTACAATTAGCCAAGAATCCTCTATTTCGTAGCACCATTAGTTCAAAAAAGAGGTTTTGTGCTACGAAAGTGCTGCTACTTTCATAGCGAAAATTGCGAAAAATACACTGTGTGCACTATGAAAGCGCGGTTTCTTAACTATCATGTCAAGTAAGCCAGAATTTGTCATAAATCCGTTAAGAAATGATAGGACAATGGTATGGTGAGTTAGTTAGAGGTCATATTCAAAGTACTTACGCATCTCACAACCATCATCATCATGATAGGAGCATCATTCAGTTGTAAGATGAGATTTCAAATTCAAAAATCTTGCCTAATTCAGTCATTCTAGTTTTCATTTGCCTCCACACAATTGTTTAAGCTCTAAAGTAGTAAAGTTAAGCCTGTGGTTGTTCTATACCAAGGCTATCTTCAATATAATCAAGTGAGGTTGTTCCCTTTTCTCAAGCGAGGTTGTTTTATTCATAATCAATCGAGGTTGTTTTACTGATTCCAAAGAAGCTGACATGTTTTTAAAAAAGGAAGCATGGCAGAGGAGAAGAAGGTCCACAGAGGGGGACATTATCTGAGATATGAGCCTGAGAATGTAAATGCTATCATTGAGGATCAAACAGTGATGGAGGCTTTAGCAAAGCAGGCTGTCTCATATTTTGTGAAAAGCTGCAAGGTTGCCACACTCAGGTGTTTAAAGAGTTTTCCTTACACTTCAGTGGAACAAATACCAAAATTGGGATGTTAAATGTGCCAGTCACACCTGAGATCATTGCTTCTGTGAAAGAAATACCAAGGGGGCAAGAGACCTGGTTTAAAGGTTTTAAGTTTGACATGGAACCATGCAAGGAATTCACGAAACCTGAATATGCAGACATGGACCTGAATAATGCAATACCTAGGAGCTGCATCAAAGATACCTATGCCAAGCTGTTGTTCAACATTCAAAGATACTTTACATGTGAAGGTAGGTACCATAAAGTTTATACTTATCATTTCAAGATGCTACTACATTTCATAGGTAGGATATCATTAGACTTGCCCTTTTACTTACATAGGAGCCTTGCCAAAATGTCTGATAAAGTACAAGCCAAGTCTGATGGGTGTGAAACCTCTCTGTTTCACCATGGTTTGATAAATTTATTGGTTTTTAATGAGCTTGAGAAAATAAGCAGGGCTTGGTCTTCCTTTTTTTTTATGAGTGGATTTGAAATGGAAACCCTAATCCCATCTAGAAACCCTAAAACTAAAAAGAATCCTTCACCACCACCAGCAGAGTTTAGTCAGCCTGTGATTGCAAAAGCAAAGAGGTTTGTAAAGTTGAAACCAAGAAAACAGGTTGAAAAAAGAGTAGAGAAGACACAAGTGCTTGTTGTAGAAACTCCATCACCTGCAAAACAGAAGTTAGAATGTGTCAAGGAGGCAAAACAAAAACAAGTGGCCAGTAAGTACGGAATCCAGAGAAAGACAAGAAGCCAAGTAATAGCATCAAAGGGAAAAAACAGTTGTTTCAGGTACAGAAGACAACCCAGTTATGAAAGGAAACTTAGATGACATCCTTCATGCAATTGATATAGAAGAATCACCATTGTGCAAGCTGATTTCATTGGAGTGGATGAACACAAACAGGAAAAATTTAAAACAGCTAAAAAACTTGAATTTGAGGGTGAAAATGCAGCCTTTGTTTTCCAAGCAAGGAAACCTTTAACTAGGCATGCAAAGAGACTCCAAGAAGGTAGTAAAGAGGTCCAAGTAACTGTTGAAATAGCTAGAATCCCTGAAGAGGTGGTTGATCTCTCATCACCAATAGTGGAGCATGTAGCCAACAAGACAATGAAGGGAAAGGAACACATGACAGAGTGTCAATTGCTTAAGGAGAGATTGAAGTTAGCAAACCAAGAGATTACAATGATGAGAAAAAGGGCTAGAAATCACAACATCGAAAAAACATATTTCAAGAGGTTGAAGGCAGTATGGGAAGGCCAAACTGTTTCTAGGTCTAAGATTCCAAGTGCTACAAAATAGTTTTTCACATGGACAGTACCAGCTATCAAAGAAGCAAAATTTATCAGAGTGATTGATACTCACTTAAGAGCCAGTAATAGAAGGCTAAGAGGCCAAGTGGAGGATTTGGAGCTGCAATTGAAACTGTCTGAGGATGAACTAAAAAACCAAGGTGTAGAATGAAAATTTCAAAGGCAAAATCAAATGGATAATGAAGAATAAACCTCATGAAATGGTGTTTTAGTTCATATAGTTGTTTGTCTTGATTAAACAAGTGAATTTCTAAAGTTTTGGCAAATTTTGGTTTGAGTTTTGAAGAAAATCTGAACAAAACTACTCACTCAGCAGTTTTGTAGCGCAAATAGTGCAAAAAGGGTGAAATGCCGAACAAAACTGCTCACTCAGAAATTTCGTAGCGCAAATAGTGCAAAAAGGGTGAAATGCGCTACGAAACTGCTGTAGCAGAGTTTTTCACCCTTTTATATAAATTTTTGAAGGGCAAATTTGTATATTTTGGCTTGAAAATTCTAAGGAGGGTGTTTTAAGTGAATATGCAGATAATCCCAAAGGAAGGAAATCAAATTTTGAAGGCAAATAAGTTAAAATTCTGCGCTACGAAAAGCGCTACGAAACTGTGTTGTTTTCGTAGCGCAGATTATTTTTTGCTATTTTGGGCAGTTCGATGATGATTTTGTATAGCTGGCACTTATGGATGATTTTGAACATATTTTTTTTTCAATTCCTGACAGCAAATGGCTTCGAAGTCATTGGTTCATGGTGGTTGAAGTGTCCCAAGAACACAAAGAATCCTAAGCCTAGAAAACAGGGGATATTTCCTAGTTTGAAGGAGATCAGCATTGAGGTCAGAGAGTGCTAGAGCTAATCAATTGGATTCGACCTTGTGGGAATACAGTTGGAAAATAATGTAATCTAGTTTAAATAAGGTTGTTATGAGTATTGTTAATGAGTTTGAGTCCTATTTGTAATAGGACTGTTCAATAGGTTTGCAGATGTCATTTTGTAATAAATACTATGTCACATCATTATGCAAGGTGTCACAAAGTAGGAATTCGATGTATCTAGATGAGGATAAGGTTATCCTATGTTGTAAATGATCTATAAAATATGAAGAAGTTGAAATGCTAAGGGTTGGACATTTTTAGCAAAAAGACTGTGGTTATTGTAAGTGACTGTTTTCAGCTTAATACAAAGTTTTCTACTTAGCCAACTCAAGATTCATGAAGAGTTCTTATATGTTCTTGTTCTGGTAGCATATTTTTAATATCCTATTGCAGTGGTGTTTTCTTATGTTACTCATAATTCATCATTGATGCTTTGACTTCCTTCATAGACAAACTGACTGTGTGTTGTATTCTTCCACATCTGTATTCCTTGACTTGAACTCTGATATGCCTTGACTTCCATGCTAGGTAGATTGTTTGGTTTTGCTGAAGCTATTATGACTCCATAAGCCCAATGTACACTTTCTAATGTGATTTACAACTAGTTTATATCATTTATCTACTTTTATCCCATATAGAGTTAGCCATCTACATATATATCAAAAATCATAAACCCTTGAGAGAGCCCTCCCAGGTTGAGGAGGCTAACCCTCAACCAAAATATTGGTCTGAAACAATTACATGAGATTAACTTGATTGGCAGCCTATCAGGTGTGATTTTGTGATAAAAGTCTAGACCCCCTTGTTTGATACAAGAAGAGAACAAATTGATGTTGTCCCAATATAAGTTAGGTTGCTAGGCCTCCCCCCTCAATATTGGGGTAACCTGGTCTTTAAATACCTGGGGAACTCTTTAGGTTTTTATTTAGAACACGATACATATTTTGAACAAATAGGGGACAAGACTATGGCTATAATTCTAGTAAAAATAAGGCGGGGGGGGGGGGGGGGGGTGGTGTTTGGCAGACATTGTGGATATAGGAATTAGAGAGGAGAAATGGGATATTTTTGACTATGAGGGAGTCCCCTTCAAGTGCCATTGATGCCAAAAATATGGACACCTAGTAAAATATTGTGTGTTCCATTTGCACAAAAATTCATATGGTTATAGGCAACAACAACAAGAATTGAGGCCCTTTAATCTCATATATAAGGGATAAGGAACTGGTCTTGGATGTGCAAGAACAAACAACTCTAGCAAGAAATCCAAAGTCACCACAAATATAGGTGGAGGAATCTCATTCAAATGAGAGATAACTTCAAGACCATGCGGAAGAGGACCTATTATGGAGGCCATAACAAGGTACTCAAACATATTTGGTTTCTATTTTTTCCTATTCCCCTTCTCTTGTGTTAAGATCTTATTTAGTTGGAAGGGGTTCTGAGGGTTTGGAATCTTTTATCTTCCCTCTAATCCACTTATCTACCCCCCTTGTAACCCACCCCTCCCACATTCACCCAATTTCACCATCATGTCTGGGTAAATGTGAGAGGAAGAGCTACTATGACATGGCCTGAACTCCTATGATCCATTAAGGAAGTGGGTCTGACCATGGAAGACAAACTGACAACTCATAACATTCTACATTAGCTACAGGTCACTCAGAGGTTGAGTAACCACCCTAGGTTCCCAAAACCTAAGTTGGACACCCTTTTCTTTGAACCGGGTCCTCAACCACACTCTAAACAAGCCCTCCATGTGTTTGGAAGCCTCCAACTGCATGTACAAGCTTGCATCCATGCAGTTGCAACCAAAATTTATCAGTTAGGAGCATGAGGTCCCAATATCTGAGCTTAAATACCAAGTCAACCACCGTACCACTCCCCAAAACTTCCTGTAACTTCTCATAATCAATAATGACATGGAAACAATGCTAGACACACAATTTTTAAGGAATATATTGACCTGTAATTCCTAGAACATGATTTTCATTTCTTCAAACATATTGCAAACAAGTAAGCTACAGGTCATAAATGCATATTTGATCACAAAAGTATCAGATTCATATGAGAATCTCTGTGAAGGCCCTATTCCCTCCACACATAGCTACAATAACACTTATTATTCCATTCATCCATCAATTGATCAATAGTTAAACAATTCTTGACATAATCCATATAAGATACACATCACATAACAACATATAATCAGAAAAAATAGCCAACATATAAACCATGGTATCTCAGTCATAATATCACCAACACATTGCCAATAAATATACATTAATCACAATAGAAGAATAACTCTTATTAACATAGGAAAATACCAACTAAGTTAGGGACTACCACATACCACCCGACCATAGATTGGGTCAAACCAAATATCTCTTTCAGCCAATCACTCTCGTGCCATATTCCAGGAGTAAATGTGGGATCTCATGGAGTAAACCAAAAAAAAAAAAAAAATGGCTTTTAGAGGCCAAGCCATCTCAACCCTCAACCAGTGATTCCACCTCATGGTCGAACTTCACTAACACAAACTAGATTGGTATCTACCCATGTTGTCCAGGGCTCCAGGAACTAGTAACTCAACCCACAGCCTTCTAGGGCTCGAGAGAATTTGTCTAACCTGGCTCCAGGACTAGTAAATCAACCCAAGTTGTTTCAAGGCTTCTAGAGTGTTTGTTCCAACCCACAAACATAAGGAATTACAAGCACCAACCAGAAAACAAATGAATGGAAAAATCCACAACACCATGGCTATCTAGGAAATGGAACTGTCAATTCAGGAAATCCTTCATTCCAATGACATATCATAACTAGAAAACCCCATCCATCTATCATGCATCAAAGAAATCATACCTGCAACCTATTACCTGTAAAGCAATCCAACTGTAGATGTTGATGCACTTGTTCCCTTGTGTTTTCCCACTTTCCTTTGCATTCTTTCTCCAAATCCAATGAAAACTGAAGTGCTCCAACAATGCCCCAAGATTTCTCTAAGCGTATGAGAGAGAGAAAATAGAGAGAGAGATCCAAGCTGAAATTGACGAAAGGTTGTGAATCAATCCTCATAAGCCTTTTTATCATTAAGGCCTCCACTTTCTTCATTTTTCCTTAATTTCCCTTCAATTTCCTCCTCATGCAATTATGTGACCTTTCATCCCCCCTTTCTCCTATTTTCTATTATTTTCATAAATAAAATGCCAAGTAATGTGACTTTACCTTTGCCATTGCCTTTTCCATTTTGCATAGCCATTAATTAATCACCAGTGATCCCCATCACCATTTTCTTGCCCAACATTCAACTTGGAACACGTGTCCCATGACCTTGGTCATTATTTGTATTTATTTACATAGGAAATCAACCAGGGCTTGTTACAAACCCCTCCCCCTTGGGGGAACACCGTATTTGGTATTCACTGACACTTGTAAACCAACAAAACATGTGTTTCCCATGGAGCTTTATCACATAAATCGATGCAAAATTTACATCATATCACATCGTTGAACACATTACCAACATATTATGAATACCATGTCTCTTATTGGAGTTTTATAACATGAATCGATGCGGCATTTTACATACATACATATGCATATATAGACATAAACAAAACAAAACATCAAAACATATACCAAAATGCATCCTCTCGACCAAGGAATAGAGAAGGATACATAGCCTGCACCTGATCAACGATCGCCCATGTAGCTTCATCGGGCCTCAAGTGCTTACACTACAATTTAACTTGCTCGATTGCTTATTCCAAAGCATGAGCATATTTTGCTACAAAATGCACTAAGTTTCGACTGGAATTCTCCTTTTGGTTCCACCTGCAGTACAGACCAATCAATCACATGCTCAACATCTTCCACATGCTTCTTAAGCAACAACACAAGGAAAACAACATGGAATTTCATTTTCAGAGGTAGTTCACGTTGGTAGGCCACTGGTCCAATCCTCTCAAGAATCTCGAAAGTCCCGCAATATCGAGGTGCCAGCTTGGCACATGACCTAATCCTCAAGGAGATGTTCTTGGGATTAATTCCCAAGTACACATGCTCCCCAACCTAAAACTCTTTAGATAACTTGTGTTGATCTACATAACTCTTCTACCTGTCTTGCGCTACCTTTAGATTCTTCTGGATAAATTTCATTGCTTGTTCCATCTCTGTCAACATGCTTGGTCCAATCAATACCCTCTTCATTGGATCACTCCAATTGATAGGAGTATTACAACTTTTCCCGTAAAGGGCCTCAAACACACTCATATTCAAATATTCTTGATACCTGTTGTTATACACAAACTCAACTAGTGGAAGATACGCCTCCCACGTCCTCTGTTGGTGCATGCCATACATTCTTAACATGTCCTCTAGAATCCTGTTGACCCTCTTTATTTTTCCATCTTTTTGTGAATTATAAGCTATAATGAAGGCCAAATATATCCCCAAACCTACAAAAACTCTTTCCAAAACTTGGAAGTGAACTTGGCATCTCTATCTAACACAATATTCTCAGGAATACCATGTAATATCACTATATCCCTAATGAATACCTTGGCTACCTCACTAGATGAATGAGTAGACAACACTGGAATAAAGTGAGCTACCTAAGTCAACTTATCAACCACAACCATAATAGAATCAGGTTGTCTATATGTCCTCAACAAACCTGTAATGAAGTCCATGGAAATTACCTCCCATTTCCACCCTGGAATCAAAATCAGATGCAATAAACCACCTGGATGCTTAGACCCTGCTTTTACTTGTTGACAATCCAAACACCTAGCGATGAACTCAGCTACCTATTTCTTCAAGTTTAGCCAATGGTAGAATTTCTTAACTATTGTCAATGTCTTTTGATATCCCGGGTGATCTGAATACAAGTTGACATGAAATTCCCTCAAGATAAGCTTATTGAGCTCACTGTTGTCCGACACATAGATCCTATCCCTAAATCTGACCAAACCATCTATCGTATGATGATAATCTGCATTTTTTTCACCTGTAACCTACTATTGTAACATGTGCTTAAGTTGTTGGTACATGTCATCTTGTTGTCATGTTTATGAGAACTGATCATGTAATTTTGTCACATATGAACTCATAACTGCTATGTGATTTACCTGTACTCTTATGCTAAGAGCATCTGTAGCCTTTTTCTCCTTTTTCTCTTTACCCTTAATGTACCAGATTTTGCATTCAATCTCACTAATTGTAGCTAACCACCTAGCCTACATGGCATTTATATTAAGTTGTTCAAATAAGTATCTCAATCCACTGTGATCACTCATCAAGATGAACCGCCTACTAAAAAGATAATGTCTCCACATCTTCAATGCATGGATGATCGCTACCAACTCAAGATCATGCATCGCATTGTTCTGCTCATGCTCATTCAATTTCCTTGACTCATAGCATACTACCTATCCTTCCTGCATGAGAACTCCACCAATTTCTCTCTTACAAGCATCTGTACATACCACAAACTCTTTGTCTATATTTGCAATATTTAGAATTGGATCATTTGTAAGAATTGCTTTAACTGCTCAAAACTATTTGCACATTCCTCTGTCCATTCAAATTCCTTCCCTTTTCGCAACAAGGATGTAATAGGATATGAAATATGTGAAAAGTTCCTGATGAATTTCCCGTAATAACCTTCTAATCCCATGAATGTTCTGACCTCATCCCCATTCCTAGGAGTTTTCAATTCCATGATAGCCTTGATATTTTTCGGATCCAATGCGATACTTTCCTTGGAAACCACATGCCCCAAGTGAGGAACCTCTATATGAAAGAAACTACATTTACTAAGTTTAGCATACAATTGATGTTCTATTAGCAACTTGAACACAACTAATGAGTGTTCTGCATGATCTTCCTTAATCTTAGAATATATCAATATATCATCAATGAATATAATCACACATTTTTCTAGATAAGGACACAACACACTGTTCATCAAACACATGAAAGTAGTTGGAGTGTTAGTCAAACAAAAAGGAACCACAACAAACTCAAAATACCCATACCTAGTCCGGAAAGTAGTCATGCAAATTTCATCTTCTTTGACATGTACTTGATGATATCCCAACCTCAAGTCGATCTTTGAGAACATTGTTGCTCCCTTCAACTGATCAAACAAGTCATCAGTCTGCAACAAAGGGTACATCTTCTTGAAGGAAACCTTGTTCAATTGCCTATAATCAATACACAACCTGAGAGTACCATCCTTCTTCTTCACAAACAACATTGATGCACCCCAAGGTGACACACTTGGCATAATGTATCACTTATCAAGCATTAATTTCAATTGCAAATTTAGTTCCACCAATTTCTAAGAGCGCATCCTGTACGATTCCTTTGATGCTACTATTGCTCCCAACATCAACTCGATAGAAAATTACACTTCCCTACGAGGTGGTAACTCAGAGATATCTGCTGGAAATACATCTTGAAAACTAGATACCTATTAAATACGTCTACATCCTCAACATCCTTACCTTTATCATAGGAAATATGAAATGCAAACAAGACACAACCTTTCTTGCTACTGCGCTTGGCCTGCATAGTTGTAACCATTCTCACTGATGTAGGCTTCTTCTTACTATGTCTCTATCGTCATCCACGAACTTAATAGACTTATCATAGAAATCCACCTTATTCCTATGAATGTACAATCAATCCATACCCAAAATTTTTTTGTATGATCCCAACGAAAGCACATTTAGATGTGCTTATGTAGGCATACCATTCAATTCAAATGCAAAAGCTCTTACCTAATGATGAACTCTTTTATTGGTACCTATAGAAAATTGCACTAACTAAGACTCTGCATGCACTTATTTATTCAAACCACACTTACCCACCAGGTCAGGACCGAGATAACTATAGTTGTATCCAGGGTCAATCAAAATAGAAACAAATTGATCACAAAGATTACCTTCCATCTTGATAATAGATGTTTGACGAACAACTTACCTATTATCCAACGCTGCATAAATCCGAGGAATACTTTGTCCAACATCCCTAAATGTTTGTGCCTCTTCAACACTGCAAATATGCAGTCTGCCACCCTGATGCTATAGAAAATCTCTCCTACGATGATCCTTGCCACAAGTCCAACACTGTAAAGACTTCCTGCCATCACCCTTGTTTTGTTCCTTAGACTGAAATCCATGTCCTCTATTTGCTGCATTGAACTTATTATGCGGAGTTGCATTCTCCTTTTCATATGTATCTTATGTTTTTCCTCTCTTCTTGAACCACTTCCCCTTATTATCATCATTGCTCTTCCAATCCTGCTTAGACTCAGACTTATACTTCGATTGCTCATAGCGATGCTTCAAACTTTTGATGGCTTCCTCCAATGATCTAGGCTCATAAAACACAACCTTTTCTTTAAATGATATTGGAAACCCACTGAGAAATCTATGAATCTTGGTCTTCTCCTCCTTAAGGTAAGGAAAACATGTCAACAACTACAAAAAATTGCTAGTATATTCCTCATCGGTCATATATCCCATCTTCAACTCTTAAAATCCTTTGCCTTGTCATCATAATATCTCTCGGATGGATACTTCTTCCTGAAAATTCTCTCGAAGTCACTCCAAGTCAACTACTCTTCCTGAATGCCTTTGGAATTCTTCACATCTTCCCACCAGATGTTTTATTTCCCTTTGATACTGAAAGTAACTATCATGGATTTCATATTCCCTGAGTAATCATGCAATCTGGAGAACTTACCCATCCCGAGAAACCAAGCTTCTGCATCCTGTTACTTCTTCATTTCTCCATTGAATGTATGAGTCTTTGCTTTCTTGAAATCCTTTGGCAAGTAATGCTTCTCATTCCTCATATATAGATGATGACAGTGATGACAATGATGTCTCTCTGAACCAAAACTATAATGGAATCCATGGTCATTACCCCTCCTTTCATATGTATCCAATAACCTACCATCTCTTACTGTATCATCCCTGTCAAACCTGTATCCTGACTGCTGCCATATGCCCCATTAGTCCTTTCCTCCTATCCGTGATTGATTCTAAGCAGTCCCTATCTCTACAAATATGAAAAATTCTTAAGGATGACTGCTTTAACCTCTGCTTTCTTTTCTTCTTCCCTTGCAAGTATTTCCCGTGACTAAACTATCTTGTCATTATCCACCTTGCAATTTATGATCTATGCTTTCAAAATTATCAATGTGTATGTTATGTTAAGGGAGTACTCATCGCCATGTTACTCAATTGGTCAGAAAGAAGAATAACGTGAAATATAGTCCACCATTTTAATTTTCATCTTTGAACTCTACTTCCTATAGACATAACAAATCAGATAAACCAAACATAACCATAATCAACATACCTCAGTGAAGTTCAAGGGAGGCTATCTTGTCTATATATCCCATATATCAATCATCTCAACATCATCATCATCAACCTCTACACAACGACACCACTACAACAATGACAATCACAATGCATGCATAACAACACATAGACAACTAACATGCATGCATGAAAAACACATTCCACCCATCCAATCCAAGTGTTGAACCTAGGAGCTCTAATACCATTATGTAACCCACCCCTCCCACATTCAACCAATTTCACTGACATGTCAGTGTAAACGTGAGAGGAAGAGCTACTATGACATGAATCGACCTCGTAGGTTCCATTAAGGAAGCGGGGCCGACCATGGAAGGCAAACTGACAATTCATAACATTCTACAAGGGCTACAGGTCACTTAGAAGTTTAGTAACCACCCCAGGTGGCCAAAACCTGAGTTGGACACTATTTTCTCTAACTTGGGTCCTTAACCACACCCACAACAAGCCCTATATGTGGTTGGAAGTCTCCAACCACATGCACAAGCCTACATCCATGTGGTTGCAACCAAAATTTCTCAGTTAGGAGCATGTGGTCCCGAGATCTGAGCCTAGATTCCAAGTCAGCCTCCAGACCACTGTCCATAACTTCCTGTAACTTCTCAGAATCAATAATGACATGGAAAAAATGTTAGAAACACAAGTTTGAAGGCATTTATTTACCTTGACTGCCTAGAACATGATAAACATTTCTTCAAACACATTGCAAACAAGTAAGATATAGGTCATAAATGCATAAAGTATGAGATTCATCTGAGAATCACCGTGATGGCCCTATGCCCTCTCCACATAGATGAAATAACACTTATTAGTCCATTAATCCATCAACCTATCAATAGTTAAACAAATCATGACATGATCCATAGAATACACACATCATATAGCAACATATAATCAGAAAATAACCAACATATAAACAATGGCATCTCAATCATAATATCACTGACATATTGCCAATAAATATACATGAATCATAATAGAATAATATCTCTTATTAACATAGGAAAATAACAACCAAGTAAGGGACTTCCATGTACCACCCAACCATAGATTTGGTTGAACCAAAATTATCTTTCAACTAATCACCCTCGTGCCATATTTGAAGCGTGAATGTGGGATCTCATGGAATAAACTAATCAAAACCAAACCAGGGCTTCCAGAGGAAAAAAAAACCTCAACCCTTAACCATTGATTCCACCTCACGATTGCACATCACTAACACTAACTAGATTTGCCTCTACCAAGTTGGCTATGGCTTCAGGAATTAGTAAATCAACCCATAACCTTCCAGGTTTCCAGAGTGTTTGTCCAACCCGACTCCAGGACTAGTAACTCAACCCAAGTTGTTCCAGGGCTTCCAGAGCATTTGTTCCAACCCATAGCCATAAGGAATTACAAGCACCAACAATAAAACAAACCAATGGAAAAACCCACAACACCATGGCTATTTAGGAAATGGCAAGGCTAAGCTAAAACCACTGTCAATCCAGGAAATCCTCCATGCCAATGATAGATCATAAATAGAAAACTACATGCATCTACCACACATCAAGGAAATCATACATGCAACTTGTTACCTGTAAATTAATCCAGTTGTAGTTGCTGATCCACTTGTTCCCTTGCGCTTTCCCGCTTTCCTTTGCCTTCTCTTTCCAAATCCAATGAAAAATAAAGTGCTCCAAGTATGCTCCAACAATGCTCCAATATTTCTCTAAGTGTATGAGAGAGAGAAAATAGAGAAAGAGCTCCAAGCTAAAACTGAAAAAACGTTGTGAACTGATCCACATAAGCCTTTTTATCATTGAGGCCTCTATTTTCTTCAATTTTCCTTAATTTTCCTTCAATTTCCTCTTCATGCAATTATGTGACCTTTCATCTCCCTTTTCTCCTATTTTCCATTATTTTCATAATAAAATGCCAATTAATGCCACTTTTCCTTTGTCAATTTCCATAGCCATTAACTAATCACCATTGATCCCCATCAATATATTCTTGCCCAACATTCAGGTTGGAATACATGTCCCATGACCTTGGTTATTATTTTTATTTATTTACACAGGAAATCAACCCGGGGTTGTTACACCCCCTTCCTCTAAACATCAATTTCGTTTTCCCAATTGTTGTTTCTAATTTTTTTTCTCCAATGGTTTCAATGTCCAACAATCTTTCTGACGATGCACTGGAGGAGGAAATCATGCACAACCTTCAATCCCAAACAAATTTCACTATCCTTGAAGGAATTGTAGGGGGGCTTGAAAAAATCTCCTTATCGAATCATGGGTGCAATGGGAAAGGGAGGAAATATCATGTGTTAAAAGCCAAAGAAAAGGCTGGAGAAGAACTTGCTGCAAGAAAACAACAATCTATTTAAGGGGCACTTAGAGCAATGATAGCCCTCAATAGTGTTCCCCAATGAAAATTATCTCTTTCAACTATAGGGGTTTAGCATGTCTCTCAAAAAAATGTGCTTTTCGTGGATTAATTGAATTAAACAAACCTAAATTAATTGTGCTTCAAGAAATGCTAAGGGATGGTTGTGTTGTTTCTAAATTGTTGGAATTTATCTTGAGTGGGT
Source organism: Pinus albicaulis (assembly GCA_034641835.2). Classification (NCBI taxonomy): domain Eukaryota; kingdom Viridiplantae; phylum Streptophyta; class Pinopsida; order Pinales; family Pinaceae; genus Pinus; species Pinus albicaulis. Next base: position 401,974,668 of record CM076570.1, read on the forward strand.
GGAATTTTATAGGCCTTGATGTCAGAGGTTGTGTAGTCAATTTAGCGTCCTAAATTGCTAACATAAATTATCAACCAGGGCTAGTAAACTGATGAAGTGTGGTGCACTATATGTGCTTAAGTGACCTCTTCCTTACTTCGTTGTATGTGTTTTTTCTTATTGTTTTTGGGAACATAAATGTAATCTACCTCCGGAGTACTCTCACTAAATTAACATGCAACTAATCTATGGAATTCTACAGCCCATCTTGTTCATGATGAATGATATTTTGGAAGAGTTTGTAAAACATTCCTGGCTGTATTATCCAATGCAATTGAACATAAACGTAAAAATGAAAGCAAATACAATTAAAATCTAAGACACCACAGCTATTTCTTACTCATTGTTATGATATTTTGGAAGAGCTTTGTAAGAGTAAGAATGGCTATGCCACTTAGTGTAAACAAGCAACTAAAACCTACAATACCACAGTTATGCCTTATTCATCATAATGATATTTTGGAAGAGTTTATTAGAGTAAGTCTAAATGTGATAATTAACGAAAGGAATTGCAACTAAAAATGCTAATTAACTCAACATAATACAACCAAATCTTTTTCATCTAATAATGATATGTTGGAAGAGCGTTTTAAGAAAAAGAATGATTGTAAGATAATGTGGATCTTTTAATCTAATTGCAAAACAGAAAATGCTAATTAACTCAACATGACACAACCAAATCTTTTTCATCTAATAATGATATGTTGGAAGAGCGTTTTAAGAAAAAGAATGATTGTAAGATAATGAGGATATTTTAATCTAATTGCAAAACAGAAAATGCTAATTAACTCAACATTATACAACCAAATCTTTTTCATCTAATAATGATATGTTGGAAGAGCGTTTTAAGAAAAAGAATGATTGTAAGATGATGAGGATCTTTCAGTTAAACAAATAATGCAAGACATGAATTAAAAGCTACTTATCTAGAAAGCATATAGAAGCCTCCTTGGATAGCAGGGGCCCTCTGCTACCAATTTGGTGAAATCCTTCAGCTCCTTAAAGTTGTAATCAAAACAGCATCAAAGAACTGAATTTCTCTATTAAAAAGAACTCACAAATCTACATCCCATTCCATCTTAAACTTTGTTACAAAAGACTCTCTATTCCTTTCTCTCCTTCTCCTATTTTTCACTACTTTTTCATTACTTCCTCATTACCTATGATAGGAGAAAGCTTCTCCTATTTATACAAAATATGAGGAGTCATCTCATTAATGGGAGTCCATGAATCTCTCTCTCCATCTCTAGAGTTACAATCAAAATAGGAAATGATAAGACACATGTCTTTCTAGAGTTTCAACACAACTAAGAAATGAGACACATATCCTCTTAGAGTTTCAATACAACAAGGAAGTGAGACACATATCCTTTTAGAGTTTCAATACAACAAGGAAGTGAGACACATGTTCTCATGATCCCATGATCTTCTCCAGCCAAATTCGAATTTGGCCTTAGAGTGCCACATAAGGGTCTTCTAGAAGTCTCATTTTGACCTACACATGTCACAAAACTCATAACACATATATAGATATATGAAACTATGTTAATTTTCTAGTTTCTAATCATAAATTAACTTAAAATACATAAAATAAATAACTTTGGAAAACAAGGATCCTAAACCATATATTTATGAAAATGGTTACTTGATGTAGAGTTTTAGGTCAGATGGCTATGAAATAAGAGCTAAATGGTTATGACATAATGGAAATATGTATGAATATGGAAAACACTTTTGAGACTCAACAGAGGTAATTTTGGAGGTCTTTGCTATTGGATGCCACTCTAGACTCATTAGAGTCTCCAATTCCTAGAGTGTTGCTTTTGGTTTAGGTATTCATTTATTCTCCAAAGAACTTGGAAATTCCCTGAATCTCATAAATATTTATGGCCTATACCAAAACAGGGTCGATTTTGGCGACAATTTCTTTTCAAAATATCTAGTCAATTCAAATTCAATGATTATTAGTGTGGATATCAACTTTTCCATATGGGTTTCAGAGGTTTGGGCTCTGAGGCCTAGACCATATCCTCTAGCTAATTTCTTCACTCATAATTTGGTATCCTCCAAGTTAGTAGATATCAAGCCAATGAATCTCAAGGCGACTTGGAGAAACCATCGAGAAGGCGATGATAAATTTGCAAAAATAATATTATGTTTTTCGATTTCTTAAAACTTACTTGAGTGTTTCCATTTGATTAGATAATGGATTGGGAGTGGAGGGGAGCTTGATCACTCTTCGGTTTTTATGGAAGTAAAATGGATAGATGATAATCCATAAGCCCTTTCAAATTGAAGCCCCATTGGCTAAAACAAGAGGAATTTGCTTCTCTTGTAAAGAAACACTGGAAAATTTATGACCCCTAGGTGGGAGCTTTTGCAGTAAGCCAGTTTGAAGCCAACCTCAAACTCATAAAAAAATATTTATTAGGAGTAGGCCTCCAAAAACTAATAAGTATAGGATCTTGAACTTCAAGAAGTAGATAAGGAGTTACTCCCACTACCAAATAAAGGGGATGAAGGGTTCACCAAATCTTATTCAAGGGAGGTAGTGTTTCGGTTGGAGGCTAAGTGAAAATCATTATTAGAAGAGAAGGAAGTATCTTAGAGACCTAAAATCAAGACAATATGGTCGAATTGTGATGATCAAAATAAAGAATTATTTCAAGCTTTTTCCGAAGGTCACAAGTATTTCAACACTATCTGGTCCCTGGAGGATCATGACATAAATGAACTCTCAAGTTTCAAAGAGTTTGCCGATATTGGGAAGAATTATTTTCAAGAACTTTACAAAGCACCAGAAGGAGTCTCTATTTCAGAAACCATTATAGGAACACAATCCTTCCCATTTTTTTTTTAATGAGGAGGATAACAAGTTACTTGTGGAAGAGGTATCACAAGAAGATCTCAAATTGGTTTTTCACTCCTTTCAAAGGGATAAAAACCTAGGCCCTAATGGATGGTCAATTGATTTTTTTCTAGAACTCTTTGACTTCCTAGGCCAATATATTTTAAGGATAGTTAAATAATCGAGGAGAGAGGGTAGAGTCCTTCTAACCTTTAATTCTACCTTCATTTCTCTCCTTCCCAAAATGGATAATCTACTTTCCTTGGAAGATTTATGTACCATCTCTTTGTGCAATTACATATATAAAGTCATTTCAAAATTTATAGCCATGAGACTAAATCCCATTTTATTCAAATCCATCTATGAAGAGAATTTTGGCTTCCTAGAAGGTCGTCAAATTCATGAAGAAATTGGTGTGCACAAGAAGGCGTACACAATATTAAAGTGCACAAGCTAAAAGGGGTTTCCCTCGAGATATACCTCTCAAAAGCCTACAATAAGGCTAGATATTTATATATAAATATCCTTTTAACTACCATAGGCTTTCATCTAGGTGTCATCAATACCAAAAATATGGAAACCTAGCAAAATACTGTGTCATCCCTTTGCAAAAAAAGTCGTATGATTTTATGCATGGAAACAAAAATAATCGAGGCCCTTTAATATTGAATCTAAGGATAAGGTACCAGTCTTAAATGTCCAAGAATATGCATCGCTAGCAATAAATCCATAATCACCACAAATACAGGTGGAGGCGTCTCATTTAAAGGAGAGAAATATTCAAGACCAAGCAGAGGAGGACCTAATGTAGAGACCACACGAAGGTACTCAAATGTCTTTGGTCTATATTTTTTCCTCTTCCCCTACTTCTCTTGTGTTAAAATCTTATTCAATTAGAAGGGATTTTGGGGGTTTGTAATTTTCTATATTCCCTTATCGACCTCTAATCCACTTATCTCCTCCCCTCCTCCACTAAACACCACTTTCTCTTTCCCAAGTGTTGTTTCTGATTTTTCTTCTCCATTGGTTTCAGTGTTCAACAACCTTTCTAATGATGCACTACTGTAGGAAATAATGTAAAACTTCAATACCAAAAAAAATTTCCTGTCCCTGAAGGAATTGTAGGGCGACTTGGCGAATTATGGGGCCAAAGGGAAAGGGAGGAAATATCAATTGTTAAAAGACAGAGAAAAAGGCTCAAGAGAAATTGTTGCAAGAAAACAACAATTTATTCAAGGGGCACTTTGAGCAATGATAGCCCTCGGTAGTGTTCCCCAATGAAATCTCTCTCTTTCAACTATAGGGATTTAGCATGTCCTTCTAAAAAATGTGCTTTCAATAGATTAATTGAATTAAACAAACCTGAATTGATCTTACTTCAAGAAAACTTAGGGGATGGTTTTGTTGTTTCTAAATCATTGAAATCTATCTTGAGTGGGTGGAATTTTATAGGATTCGATGTTAGACGTCATTCTATAGAACTTTCTATTCGATGGCACTCTAGACTCATTACATAATCCAATTCTTCGAGTGTTGATTCTAGTTTAGGTATTGATTTTTTCTCCAAAGAACTTGGAACTTCCCTCACTCTCATCAATATTTATGGTCTGTACTAAAACATGGTAATTTTTTGCAATAAATTCATTTTAAAATCTCTATTCAATTAAAATTAATTGATTATTAGCGGATATATCAACACTTCCCTGGGAGTTTCAGAGGTTTGGGCTCTGAGGGCTAAACCAAATCATCTTGTTGATTTCTTCACTCATAAGTTTTTATCCTCCAAGTTAGTAGACATGAAGCCAATGAAGCTCAAGGCGACTTGGAAAACCATCGAGCAGGTGATGATCACTTTACAAAAAGAATTTTATTGTTTTTTTTTTGAAAACTTTGTTGAGCCTTAGAATTGCCTTCTCTTTTACAAACCTTCACTTCATTTCATCATTATTTTATCACTTCATAAGCCTAAAATCAATGAAGAATGATTAGGATTTCTTAAAGGTTACATGAAATTGATTAACATATTGTATTTTCATGATTTTTGCTATTTTAACAATTTTCTGCAAAATAGCTACAGAATACAGGCATTCCGTAGCTGATTCTGCATTCCGTAGCTGTTTTACAGTTTGAGTGGGTTACAGGTGTCGTCTCAAGAAAAACCGCATATGGGCATATTCCACGTCATGTCTACATGGTTCGTTGCTCACCATGAAGGAAGAAACGAATTCTGTGTATGGTTTTGATACGTGGGAACATATTTAAGAAAACAGACTTCTAGTAGGACTGTCTCAGTCCATATGTCTATTTCATTTTCACGCAGCCACTTTAAGAGTCCTAGTATGATTTCGATAAGGAAAGACAATAATCCTTGAATTGTTGCAAGTTCTGTTATGAACATTTGTTATATAAACACTTGGGAAACCGAGAGCTAGGCTGGAGATTTTGTTCTAGATTTTGCTGAGTTTCTGTGCTACATTTCTGAAGACGCAGATTGCTCTGTTCAAGTTATTTCTCTTTTAATGAAGCATACAGTGTTGTTTTGAAAGCGTTGATTTGATTTGGAGTTAGATTCCGTCAGGTGGTAGAGGGCCCCTGCCTCTTGCACGAATTTATTTGCGTAATTTAGATAAGTATTCTAGCTGCCTTTACGTTTTTGAAGTTGAGTTCGTAGTTTCTTTCATTAGCTGTTGTAGTTATACTCATTCTAAAAACTCTTCCAAAAGAAGAAGCTCTTCCAAAAGATTATAATGATGAATGGGAATTGGCTACAGTATTGTAGGATTTGATTGTAATCTCTTTTGTTCACCATCACAGTTATACTTATGCTAAATACTCTTCCACAAGAAGAAATTCTTCCAAGAAATCTTTATAATGTTTTAAGCATGATTGTGATCCTGAACGCTTCATTTGTGTGTTTGCACTAAGTACCATAGCTGTCCTTGCTCTTAAACGCTTGTCCAACATATCATGATGATGAGTGGGAGATAGCCATGATATCTTAGTTTTTAATTGCTTTCAGTCTTTATGTTTGCATAGCATAGTTAGGATACTCTGGAGTTTAATTGCACTTAACTCATGCTCAGTTGTTTTATTTTGAGTTTGATAATGACTTGTAGTTTAACACTGTTTTAGACTAGTGACATCTTAGTTACAGTTTTAGTGCAACTCATTGCATTTGCACTTCACATTCAGACTGTCATTCACTGCACATTAGATTACTTCAGTTGTTAAGATTAACAAAACAACCTTCATTATTCACAAACCTCTTCTTGTTCTAAAATCCATAATTGATTCATCACCATATGAATAGGAGAAAATATCATTTTAAGGCCTGAAGTACCTCTGCAATGTCCTTATCACTTCATAAACAGAGCCCTCCCTCAAAAGACTACTTTGAAAAGAAATCAATAACTCTTGAGTAAGGTTTTGTGACATTCAATTAAATTGCAGAATAGAGTTAGGAACTAGCCTTAGAGTAAAAGACCTTATGATGGTATCAATGTTTTACTCCAATTATGCTTCAACAAATCTCTAATCAAGGACAAAATGTTGCATCATTATAAGTTAGTTGTTCAACTATTTAGATAGGATTTGCATACTTAATTGACCATGTCTCAAGCTCTCTCTCAAAACACCTTTGATGAAAGCATTTGACAAGTTGAGTTTATGTTTTGAATCATTTGTTTAAAAGTCATTATCAAGCTTTATTTCTGCTTAGTCATAGTTTAGATTTGATTCTGCTTTAGTGTTTGTAATTGCATTTGACATTTGTCATCAACCAATTAGGCTTCACTTTGTTTTTAATCATTAGTTCCTTTCCATTAGCTTTCTATTCATCTTTCTTGTGAACATAAAATCACCAAAAGACCAAAAACATCATAAATCATTACAAAAGACCAAAAACATCAGAAAACACTAAACACAACAAAGTAGGAAAAGATACCTAGGCACATATAGTGCACCACACTTCAGTAGTTTACTGACCCTGGTTGACAATAAATGAGCTCAATTTAGGAGACTAGGTTGAGACCAAACAAACTTACTTGAACATTTCCATTTGATCAAACAATAGGTTGGGAGTGGAGGGGAGTCTAATCACTCTCTGATTTTTATGGAAGTGAAAAAGCTAGATGATAAGCCAACAAGCCCTCCCAAAATGAAATCCCATTGGCTAAAACAAGAGGAATTTGTTTCTCTTGTAAAAAAGCAGTGGAAAAGTTATAGCCCCCATGTGGAAGATTTTACAGCAAGCCAAGTTGAAGCCAACCTCAAACTCATAAAAATTATTTCTCAATAGTGTGTAACTAAAAAATGACAAGTCGATGATCTTGAACTTCAATAAGTGGAGAAGGATCTACTCTCATTGTAAAATAAAGGAAATGAATGATTGACCAATTATTATTCAAGAGACGCAGTGTTTTGGTTGGAGACCAAGTGAAAATCACTCTTAGAAGCAAAGGAAGCAACCTAGATACCTAAAAGCAAGACAATTTAGTTGAAGAGTGGTGATGAAAATACAAAATTATTTTAAGGTTTTGTTAAAGTTCACAAGTCTTTAATCAACACTATCTAGTCTCTGGAGGATCTGGATGGAAATGAACTCTCAAGTTTCAAAGAGTTGTTCGATATTGGGAAGAATCATTTTTAGGAACTTTTCAAAGCACCAAAAGGATTATGTATTGTAGAAATAATTTGGGTAGCACATGCCTTCCCAATTTTTTTGAGGAGAAGAATAACATGCTACTTATGGAGGAGCTGCCAAAGGCAGAACCCAAATCTATTCTTCACTCAAAGGGATAAAATCCCAAGCCCTAACGGATGGTCAGTTGAAACTTTTCTGGAACTCTTTGACATCGTAGGACAAGATCTTCTAAGGGTAGTTAAAGAATCGAGGAGAGAGGGTAGAGTCCTTCAAACCTTTAATCACGTCATCATTCTTGAAGCGAATAATATGCTTTCCCTAGAAGATTAATGTCCTATCTCTCACTGCAATTACATATATAAAATCATTGAAAAAGTTATAACCATGAGGTTGAAGCCCATTTTATCCAAATCAGTAACAACCCCGGGTTAAAAATCCATGTGATAAAGTTAATAAAGGCAAAATAATACCAAGGTCATCATGTAAATGTATTCGAATTTGAATGTTGGGCAAAATATCCTAGTGGAAATCATCTATTGTGTTTATGACTAATGGGAAATTGGAAAAGGTAACGGAAAAGGTTTTGAAAAGGAAATAATGTATTTTTGGCATTATTTATGAAAATAATGGAAAATAGGAGAAAAGGGAGGTGAAAGGTCATAGATTGCATGTGAGGAGGAAATTGAAGAAAATGTAGGCATCAATGATAAAAAGGATTCTAAGGATAAATTCATAGTTTTTTTTAGTTTGGTTTTAGGATTAGTCTCATAGAGGAGAAAAGAACTGATAGGAGAAGGAAAACAAGCAAGCAAATGAAGGTTAAGGAAAGCAAAGGAAGGAAAAGGAAAGGAAGGAAAGCAAGGATCAAGTAAGGAAAAGTTGGATCAAGCAACTTCAGAGGGAATACTTGCAGGTAACAGGTTGCATGTATGATTTCCTAGTTGGTTTTGGCATGCATGACATATGCATGTGTATATTTGGTTTATTTTTTGTCGGTGGCATGGATTTTGTCGGGTTTTGACATTGGTTTTAACCTTTCCTTTACATTTCCAAATAACCATGGTGTGATGGGATTCTTTATCGGTTGAGCTTTGGATTTTCAGAATTTTTTGGATCCATGTGAGGTGGTCTCAGGAAAATACCAAGGGTTGGGGGTGGAGATGGTTTTATCCAGAAAGCCCTCAACAGGTGGGTGGAGACATGAAAATTCCTCAAGGGATGGTGAAGGAATTATGAGGCATCCAAGCTCTGTTTGGTTTTGTGATCTCAAAACCGGTTTAGGTGAGATCACGATATGGTGAGGGTGGAGGTGGTTTAACCTCTAGATTCCCTTGGTTTTTTATGGATTGGTTTATTGTAATATTCCTAAATTATCATGCAGCTAATTGGAATATTAAATTTTGATTTTGCTTCTTAGATAGAAGAATAAGAGGGTAGGGAGACCCATAAATATCCTTAGTAGGAATAAAACCACTCCAAATATGAGTGGAGGACATCAAAAGAGCTGGATAAAGCATCCCTATGTGTGAATAAGGGATGAAGCATGTGGTCTGGGTCAACTTTGACCAAATCAACAACGCGGGTATGGAGGTAGTGGACATTCATTGAGGGACAACGCAGTTTTGGAGGGAGATTCCATGCATGGAAGTAGTGGCTTTAATGAGTGGGGCCCAAGGTGAGGAAGCTCACCAAGCATATAAGGAAGGGGATGGAAGCCATGGAGGGGATGTTTTGATTATTATTTTTTTATGGTCTATATGACTTGTGGCTCTCTTCAGCTGTTTAGCTAAGATTGCAGTGCTGTTTAGCAAAAGGGTGTTCCCGAGCGGGAATCCCACCATCATCCTCGGGGGACTTCGAGTGCCCACTCAGGAGAAGTTCTTGAGCATTATTCCCACATTCTGACATCAGACCAAGCTACAAATTCCTTCTACAGTGTAGTTTCTATTTAGAGTTGTGCTGAGTTGCAGGGTGCAACAGTGGAGGGTTGAGAAACCTAACTTCTGAGCTTGTTTTCCAGTGGAGGGAGCAACCCTTCATCTGGGAAGCTTGTAAGGAAGATTGTTGAGCTTCATTTCATCATTTAGCATCAGGATAAGGTACTGCTATTATTTACAGTGTATTTTCCTGAAGGAATTGCGTTATTTCAGTGAGCAGTTGCAGTGGAGGGTTTGGAGCCCTAGTTGAGGAAGCTAGATTTTCAGTGAGGGGGTCAACCTCTCATTTGGAGAATCTATTGGAGGAGTTTCCATACATTTCTATATCAGATTAGCCACCTCCTATCATCTATCCAGTTGCAGAGATTATTCAACTCTAGGGCCATATTTGTATTTTTTGCATTTTGTGTATTTCAGGAAACCCTTCTCGGGTTCTCTTGGAAATGTGTTTGGGATCTTAGATCTCTACTCCCGACACTTTATGAGCCATACATTAGCAGATCTATATTATTGTACATTTCCAGTAGCATTATACTCACTAAAACTGCGTTTTACTTGTTCTCTGGCATTCTGCTATGTAGTAGCATTTCATATTTGGCATATGTATTCATGGGAGGCTTGTTTGCCTCGATTATTTGAGTTGTGCCCATATTTATTATACCTATTTGCTGTTTTTTTATATAATAAAATGGATCTATGTTTATCACACATTTTGGTGTAAATTTATTCACTTCTATTTTCATTATTGTGTTCAATATTGCTGCTTTTCATGTTTAGGAATATTACAGTGGTATCAAAGCATAATCTTGGCTCAGCTTGTGAGTTTTTTCCAATATGTTATAAGAAGAAGAAGCATAAAAGAAAAGAGATCTACAAATATGGAAGGAATGAGTTTTTTCTCATCTCTTTTCAGATCTATGAAGGGCCTCTCCAAGGAGGTCAAGCAAATGAGAATGCAGAGACGCAATGAGACCTCAAGAGGGTATCAAGATGAGGAAGGTCCATGCACTTCCTATCAGCAGCTGAAGGAACTGGTATTGCATAGAGCTCCAAAGAAATACGCTATGCCCTTTTATTTTGAAGAAGAATATAAAAGGCATGGAGATGGAGAAAACTTAGACCATGATATTCTAAGTGATTATCTTGCAGAGTACAAGTCTCAATCAAGGGATTTCAAGGAAAATCTAACTCTCCCACAGTTTATTCATATCAAAGAAGAGAGGAGACCTTGCAACTATAGAAGGAGAAATCACAATAGATTTATATTGTCTACATTTGATGGGTCATCCACATGCACAACAAGGGCTTGGAGAAAGAAGTTAGATGCATTCTTCCTGCTACATCCAGTAGTAGAAAGAGAAGTTGTTGAGATTGCAGCGTTGCACCTTGAGGGTGATGCAAAAATTTGGTGTTTCAGGCATTTGAGTCATGCTAGAGTGACTTATTATGCATATTTTACTCAAAGGTTGATTAAGAAGTTTGACGAGAAGAAACCGGAGGAAAATAAACTTCCACCACTACTTGCTGCAGGAATACTTGCATCAGGAGAAGGAACACTTGCAACTTTGCAAAGTGGTCTTGATCTCTTGACATTTAGAGTCCCATGCATTATGCAGGAGATGCATGAGGAGGAGGAGACTTATACCAGCACTGATGCAACAATAGAGGAGCAGCCATCATCACCAGCAGTTGGGGAAGTCATCACACCAGTGGGAGGAACCCTTGTAGCAGTACAAGATGTTCCCAAGCTTAACCAAGGTATGTAAACATTTTCACTTCCTGTTATTTCAACACATCATATGGAAGGTTGTGGGGACATGCCATCATGGCAATTGCATGACCTAGGGTCAAAACACACTATTGATTTGGAGCAATAGACTATCACTGCGTAGAGGACCCTTGACAGGATCAAGGAGGAGATATACATTCATCCTAGTATGTCATTGTTGAGCTGCACACAACTCTTGGGGTTGGAGTGTAGATTTTTGGAGGATAGGATGAGTATTTTCATAAAGAATCCAGTGCAAAACTCTATGTTCAACATTGTGCATGATCATGAGACAACAGATGAACCATCATGGAGATCAACAAGACTATCATTAAGCAACAATGATGAGTTGGGGGCCCAACCAATATTGGAGCATTCCAATGACCATTCTACTTGTGTAGCATGGGATAGGCAAATGGTTGATGAGAGACATCTTATCTCCCATTACTATGATGGATCTGTCTTGATGAGAACTTCACAGGTCAATGAGAAAAATTTGACTTCAACATACCTGGATCCTTATGGGTTCAACATGGTCATTGATGAGTGGTATTCATATGGAGATCTCCAGGAGGTTGCACTTCAACATCCCATGAAGTGTAGATATAGTGATCTGATTTGGGAGGATGGTATTCTCCATTGGAGGAATACCCATTTGGAGCATGACAATAGACACTCACCATTGGTTGGATGGGTGATGTTGATGAGCAAGAGGTTGGTAAGCCACTTAAATATCTATGACATAGGGTAGCAGGAGGCACGGCTACGCTGGCTACTCTTGAAAGAGTTTGGCCATCATATGACATATCCTACTTCAAGGGGTATGTTAATGGTTGGGACATGGCATGACACTTACATCATGTGGTAGCAAGGAGTTGGGTTGCATTGGGGTGATGTGACATTTTTTATGTCAGTCATCATGTTTTCACTCCATGGTATATATGATGGATATATGAGGAGGAAGCAAGAGCTATTGTTGCTCTGGTTACTCTTGGGAGAGTATGGGTTGATTTTCTCCCATACCTTGCACAATAATTCAAGAGTGGTGGATGGAGACATCTACTACCAGGATATGATCTTCTTGACTTGGAACTCCAAGCACAAGAAGAAGGCTTGGCATGCAACACATGAGGTTTTTCTCTCCAGTCACACTGATTTCACGAGGACATATCGTACTGTCATGGAGGGATTCAATTGGGAAGGCATCAAAGAGGAGATGCACCATCACATGAAGAGATGCATGGATTGTTTGGAGGAGGGACACAACTCTTTGATAGAGTTAACACAACCACTTCCTTCCTCATTGGGGATGATAAGAGGTCCATCTATGAGCCACTTCACCAACTTGTTCAAGGTACATGGTAAGGATTGTGTTTATGTGCATCATGATTCACTTACTATGTGCTTGTATTTCTTTGCCATACATGAACATGTCATTGCTCCAAGAGGGGGTACTCTTTGCTATGAACCTCATGGTCCATTTGGGGCCATAAGAAGTGATGGTTATGGCCACTCCCTAGGATATTTTTGGGAGATGATATCCTATTCAGGGTGTGCTCAATTTGCACCTCACATCATACACCTTCTCACGGCATGTGAGAGGATTGGGGCAACAAGCAAGTGGTTGGGGAACCACTCATCATATCCTATTATGAGGCAGTTAGGAGTGAAACTGCGTTGGTTGCACTTAAGGGACCATTATCCTTCTCCAATCTTATATATGGCAGCCAATATGACTATAATTATGATCCCATATGTTAATGGTGTCCTTATCATTGTTGTGGGCATGATTGGAGAGATGACACATGGATTGGATATTCCCATTAGAGATGAGATACTCCACATTTCTTATGCTTCATACTTTAGGGAGAACATTGGAAAATCCATGATTGCTACATTTGACCTCTTGTTTCCATATGAGGTGAGCCATATGGTTGACTTGAGCAATGGGGAGGTGCCTCTCATGAGCATTTGGGAGGAGTTTTTCTATGAACTACCATTCTGGAGGGTGATTCATTTTGTGTGGATGATAACTTGGGGATGGGAGCTTCACATGGGAATGAAGGTTCCCAATAATTTTCTGATTCCATGCCTTAAGAAGGCCTCTAGACCACATATAGTTTCCTCCATGGATATCCCACATTTTCATGATGAGAGCTAATTGGATTTATCACCAGAGGCCTACTCATACACTTGGGTGGAGCAACATATTGATGAGAGAGCATCCTGCTCATTGGAGGAAATTATCATATGAGGATGCTATAGGAGGAGGAGATGAGGCTCTTCAATTCTATCCTTGCAGTTGCTTGAGGACAAGCAACATTTGGGAGGGGAGGATTGTAATATTCCTAAATTAGCATGCAACTAATTAGAATATTAAATTTTGATTTTGCTTCTTAGATAGAAGAATAAGAGGGTAGGGAGACCCATAAATCTCCTTAGTAGGAATAAAACCACTCCAAATATGAATGGAGGACATCAAAAGAGCTGGTTAAAGCACCCCTATGTGTGAATAATGGATGAAGCATGTGGAATGGGTAAAATTTGACCAAATCAACAATGCGGGTATGGAGGTAGTGGACATTCATTGAGGGACAACACAGTTTTGGAGGGAGATTCCATGCATGGAAGTAGTGGCTTTAATGTGTGGGGCCCAAGGTTAGGAAGCTAGCAAAGCATATAAGGAAGGGGATGGAAGCCATGGAGGGGATGTTTTGATTATTATTTGTTTATGGTTTGTATGACTTGTGGCTCTCTTCAGCTGTTTAGCTAAGATTGCAGTGTTGTTTAGCACAAGGGTGTTCTCGAGTGGGAATCCCATCTTCATCCTCAGGGGACTTCGAATGCCCACTCAGGAGAAGTTCTTGAGCATTATTTCCACATTCCAGCATTAGGCCAAGCTACAACTTCCTTCTACAACATAATTTCTATTTAGAGTTGAACTGAGTTGCAGGGTGCAACAGTGGAGGGTTGAGAAACCTAACTTTTGAGCTTGTTTTCCAGTGGAGGGAGCAACCCTTCATCCATGAAGCTTGTAAGGAATATTCTTGAGCTTAATTTCATCATTTAGCATCAGGATGAGGTATTGCTATCATTTACATCACAGTTTTCTAAAGGAATTGCATTATTTCAGTGAGCAGTTGCAGTGGAGGGTTTGGAGCGCTAGTTGGGGAAGCTAGATTTTCAGCGAGGGGATCAACCTCTCATTTGGAGAATCTATTGGAGGAGTTTCCATAAATTTCTATTTCAAATCAGCCACCTCCTATAAGCGATCCAGTTGCAGAGATTATTCAGCCCTAGGGCTATATTTATATTTTTTGCATTTTGTGTATTTCAGGAAACCCTTCCTCGGTTCTCCTGGAAATGTGTTTGGGAGCTTAGATCTCTACTCCCGACACTTTATGAGCCATACATTAGCAAATCTATATTATTGTACATTTCCAGTAGCAGTATACTCACTAAAACTGCGCTGTACTTGTTCTCCGACATTCTGCTATGTAGCAACATTTCATATTTGGCATATGTATTCACAGGAGGCTTGTTTGCCTCGATTATTTGAGTTGTGCCCATATTTATTGTACCTGTTTGCTATTGTTTTACATAGTAAAATGGCTCAATGTTTATCACACATTTTGGTGTAAAGTTATTCACTGCTATTTCCATTATTTTGTTCAATATTGTTGCTTTTCCTATTTAGGAATATTACATTTATCCCATGAGATCCCGCATTCATGCTTGGAATATGACACAAGGGTGATTGGTTGAAAGTGAGATTTGGTTAAGCCTGATATATGGTCGGATGATATGTGGAAGTCCCAAACCTGGTTGGAATTTTAATATGTTTAATAAGAGTTAAGTTTCTCTTTCTTTTGATGAGTAAATATACTTGTTATTGTGTGGCTTTAATGGTTGTTTTATCATTGTTATTTATCTAGTTATAATAATGGTTATTTGACAGATCTAAGTATGGCTCTTATCACATTTTCATTAATGAATGTTTAGTTCACGAATGCATGACCTAATTGGTGTTATGAAAACTATTGTGAGAAGGCATTGGTCCTTATTGTTAAACCTCAAATAAGTTTTCAGATCCTTATGTTCAGATATGCATTCATGACATGTAGGTTGCATGTTTACCAAGTGTTTGACGAAATTTCAGTCCTAGTTGGGAGAGGTCATGTCAAGTCCTAGTTTGATTTTTGGTTTATAAGCTTTGTTTCTATTCCATTCATCATTTCATGAAGTTTCACTAAGTTCTAGGCATAGGCCTGCGTCCTAGCCCTGAAAAAGTTGCTCATAATTCAAGGTCGTTGGCACAAAATTGACTGGAAAAGTCCATAGTCGCTGGTAGGAAGGCCTATGGGAGAAAATGGAGGGTTATAGTCACTTGCATGCCTTAAGGGAGCGACTGAGGCTCTAATTCAATGAAAAAGAGATCTATCTCATGGGTTGGACACCAGGAGGGGTTGGGTTGCTCCTGGAGTTCCTGTAGCACCTAAGGGAAGTCAATAAGGTTTTAAGTTTTCGAATCCATTTCCTTAACATCATATATGAGGTTGAGCCTTATCATAATGACCCTCGGCTCATGTTTACCCCGGGTAAACTGGTGGAAGTGGGTAAATGTGGGAGGAGTTCGTTACAGGGTGGTATCATACCATGGTTCAAATACTTGGACTGGATGGGTTGAATTCATGTTGTTATGCATGCATTGTCATGGTTAAGGTTGTCATGCACGAGGATATGGTATGAAGGTTATGTCATTATGATGCTTTTACTATGTTATGATGCTGACGTGTTGGTTGAGATAGAGCAGGAGATGCAAATCATCAGAGCGAGGTTGCAGCACTGGACCTCAGGGTGAGATTAGATCCTCATACATGTTTGTATGTTGGGAAACTAGGCATGTTGTTTAATGATTTTTATAAGCATTATGGTTATGTACATTCCTACCATTCTATTGTTGTCGTGGTTACATGCATGATATATGCTAACTAATCAGCATGGTCATGAATTGTAGTAAGTTGTTGTTGTATGCATTACGATCATACACATGATGATTATGGTTGTTGCATTTAAGATAGTGATATTGTATGTAGAGTGCTAATCTAGATCGGTCTATGCAGATGGATATGGTTATGATGTTTCTGGTATGAGTTGATATACTTGTCATATTGCGTCATACTAATTTGGACTGATTTGTGTAGATGTGATAGCCTCCCCGTGATACATTGAGGTATGAGTTTGATTATGTTGTCTATTTGGTGTTTGAGTGCGTGGTGTCTATTATGTCAGCTATGTGTTGTTGAATGTTTGGTTAATTGCATGATATGAGTATGTGTTTATAGATTGCATGAAGGAATGATCTTGTTTTAAGATGGTAGTATTAACATAATATGTTCTAAGAAAGTTAATATGTACTTGAGTGCGAGTGGGTGCTAGTTTTAGTATTATGAATATGGATGTGAGTTGACTATTGATTATGACATTGTTGTTAGTCTTGGTAAATTTCACTTTCAAATTAATAGACACAATGTATTGATCTTTCGAACATGTGACTGATATGTGTGAATAAGTTGTAGGACAACACACTTGGTATTAGTGTGACAAGGTAATAGTTGATGTGTTTATATAACTAACATTTGGGTGATGTGACAGTACATAGTAAGACTCAACTGCAGTAAGAAGAAGTAAAAGAAAGGGATTGAGTGAGATGTTTGGAAACCACTATAACAATTAGTGTCTAGTTATAGCTAGATTTGTCAAGGGAATTTTAGTCCCTTCAGAGATGGGATGGATGCGTTCAGTTACAAGGTAGCATGCTTGGCACAATAAGGTAAGATAACTGGTATATTGTTATGTTTATTTATGCATTGACGATTATGAGGTTATGGTAGTATGATGTAGGGAATCACATGGAAAAAGAGACTTCCATGAAGTATTGAAGATGGCTTAGGTTGAATTTCCTTTGGAAGAATAAGGAACCCATGGGGATTGAGTCATTGTGTTTGTTCAGAGTTTTGTGCCTTCAGTATTTTGTGATTTGTTTGAGCTTGATTTATGGGTTTTTATTATGTCTGGTGCAAGGCCTTGCCACCTTGTTTGTGGTGTCGTATTGCTATTGGTTTTCTCTTGTTTGCTTCTTGTTCTTGCCTTTTATGTTTTAAAGGTCTTGGGAATTGGTTGGGGAAAGAGGAAGGTTAATGGAGTTTGGTAAGAGCTGGATGAAACCCGATAGGTAATGTAAGACTTAGATGAAGCCCATTGCATGTAAGGGGTAGATGAAGGCAAGAGTATGACAACTAGTTGGATTGGTGGTGTCCATTAGGGTAAATGGATGGTGGAAGGACAATCATGAGAGAGGTAACAAGAAAAGCGAAGTAAATGGATCTAAGGTGTTAGATGCCTTGGATATGTTGGCAACTGTTGTTCTTAATGTTGTACATGTTGTGCACGGACAAAGGGAGTTCTCTTAACCTTGACCTTATGATATCTAGTAATTATGTGGTGATCATGATTATGTTGATGATTAAATGTATATGTATGCATGTATGTCATTGTCTGATAGGGTCATCAGGGATCATGATTGTTTTATTCTAATGTGTATATATGTATGTATGTCATTTTCTGACAGGGTTGCTAGGGATCATTCTTATTGAAGAATGATTGTTTATGCAGGTGAATGGCATGAAGAGGTTTTTGGTTTATGAAAAATCAAGTGGGAAGAATAGCCCTGACAGATCTATGAGGTTAGTATCATGTGGATATAATTTGATATTATGTGTCTATGCCTATGTTTATGTTATAATAGGTAATGTTGAGGGATACATTAGCTAAACGAAAACAATATGATATGCAACATGTTGGGACAAACATGGATAGTGGAAAAGACAACAGAAGTAACATTGTCTAATAGAGGCAATATGGTTTTTGGATGTGAAATACTAATGTTGTGTATATGTTGTACATGAAGTACCTATGGTGTTGTGTGCATGTTGCATATATAGTGTTATGTGCCTGTTGCATATGCGGTATTGTGTAGTACATATAGTGTTGCGTGGATGTTGCATATATGGTACTGTGTATATATGGTGTTGTGTACGTGTTGTGTAGTGGTGCTATGTACATTTGGTGTTGTGTACTTGTTGTATATGAAGTGTTGTGTACATATGGTGTTGTGGGCATGTTGGATATGCAGTGTTGTGTGCATGTTTTACATGCGGTGCTGGTACATATGGTGATGTGTGCATGTAGTACATCTGGTGCTATGTACATATGGTGTTGCATGCATGTTTTACATGTGGTATTGTGTGCATGTGGTGTTGTGGACATGTTATAAATGTGGTGTTGTGTACATGTTATGTAGGTGGTGTTGTGTACATTGGTTGTTGTGTGCACGTTATGTAGGTGGCGTTGTGTACATGTGGTATTGTGTACACGTCATACATGTTGTGTTGTGTATATAACATAGTTACCAATCAAATAGGTAACTGAACTAGTACCTACCTTTTTGAGGTAGCAAAAAAAGCGCCCGATTTTGAAAAGTGGTGATGCAAAATCACCCTTTTTTTTAAGCATAGTTTTGGCACTTTGGATTTTCTTATGATTTTTTTTTTTTTTTTAAATGTCATGATTTTAAAGTCAATTTTGAAAAATGGTGATGTAGAATCACCTTCGTTTTTTTTACCATATTTTTGAAACTTTAAATTTTCTTTGATTTTTTTCTTTAAATGTCGTGATTTTCATGTCAATTTTGAAAATTTGGTGATTTTTTCTTTATATGAACATTTGTCTTAAAAAAATAATGTTTTTCATGCTAATTTTGAAAAGTGTTGATGTAACATCAATCATTTTTGTTTAGAGTGGTATTTTCACCTTGATAATAAAACATAAAAATAAAATAAAAAGACATGACAAAAACAAATCAAATATATATATATATATATAAAGCAATAAAAGTGCAAAAAAAACAAAAATAACTTGTAAGAAAAAAAAAGTAAAAAAAAATAATAAAAAAGGAAAAATTCAAAAAAACACAAAATTTAGAGGGAAAAAAAATAAAAAATAAAAAAAAAAACAAAATTTTCAAGTTATTAAAAATAAAAAACAACAATAACGTTATTAAAAAAATGATAAAATAAAAAATTTAAAATAATCAAAATACTAAAATAAAAAATAATTAAAATTCAGAAATTAAAATTAAAAAGAACATTAAAAAAATTAAATAATAGAAATTTAAATTAAAAAAAAATTATAAATTTAAAAAGAAAATTAAAAAATATAAAATAAAAATTTCAAGTTATTAAAAATACAAAAGCAACAATAACATCATTAAAAAAATGATAAAATAAAAATAATAAAAATACTAAAATAAAAAATAATCAAAATCCAGAAATTAAAATTAAAAATTAAAAATAAAAATAAAATTTAAAAAGAATATTAAAAAAAATTAAATAATAAAAAATTTAATTTAAAAATGAATATATATGATGATGATGATGATGATGTCCACTGAGACCAGTCTTTGGTCTATCGAACTTAAAGAAAAGAGTTATTTAGTTTGATTTAAGATTTTATTCCTATGCTCAAAAAGCTTGGATAGAAGCTTCTCGAGCTCACTATAATTTTGACATCTTAAAAGGCTAGGAAGCTCAGTATTGCAACAAAGATTATGAAATTGAGCTCTAATGTGGTTGTACACGGGGCACTCTAAAAGGAAGTGAGTTTCATCCTCGATGTTCATATGCTCACAGAGATGGCAGATCCTTTCCATCCATGGTGTTTTAGGAACTGTCCAATGACTTGTTTCACTATGGAGCTCATGAGAGTTCGTTATAATCTTGGCCATATTAATTTTCTTCTTTGAGCTAGTTAAAACAAAGAGATACTTTTGATCTTATACGGCGGGGTTGATGACGTCCTTAAAATATCTTAATTTTCTTTTTGCTGCTAGATCTTTCTCACACCACATTTTTTCTTTGAACTTAGAAGTAACAATTTTTTTAATGTTATTAATGTTTTGCAATGCAACATTCTCGTCGATCTCCCAATGGTTTAACCAGGCCCTGGTGTCTTTATACTAACCTCGTTTAAGTCTTAGGTGGTTTTGGCTGGAATTCAAAGCTAGCTTAGGAAGTCTATGGTCTCCTATGCTATTGAGCTTGTGCTTGTACAACAGAAGCCTAGTCATAGCTAGGCTCTCGATAGGGGAAAGACCCACTTCTATAAGGAGAATAGGATAGGGTGTATTGCTTTTAATTTTAAGGTTATACGTTATAAAATGCTTTTGGATTTGTTCAATCTTTCTCCAGGATTCTCTAGAGACGCTGCAACCCCAAACCTCACATCCATATAAGATAATAGGAGTGACTAAAGTTTCAAATAGGAACTTCTTTCTATCCCACATTACGAGGTTTGTTGTTTTACAATTATTTTCAAGACCAAAATAAGCTTTCCACCCCCCATTAATCCTTTTCTGAATGCTATAGTTCCAGTAGAGCTTGTGATGAATATCAATTCCTAGCTACTTGTAAGAAGACACTTCCTCCAAGTTACTATTGTCATACATAAAATTAGCGTAAGTGTCCTTCTTGGATTTGATAATCATAACTTTTGTTTTGTCAGTGTTAACAAACATACCCATGGTAGAGTAGAAATCCTTAAGAAGTATAAGTTGCTTATCAAGATCAGATGGGCACCTTGCGAGAAGCACAATATCGTCAGCATAGAAAAGAAGGATGATGACTATCCCAGCTAAGATCATGCCAGCACATCCTACTTCCTCTAAACAACCTTCTAGCTTGTTGATGTAAATGCCAAATAGGGTAGGGAAGAGGGGGCAACCTTGTTTAACTCCGATATTACACCTAATATCT
The DNA here is from genome assembly GCA_034641835.2 of Pinus albicaulis. NCBI lineage: Eukaryota > Viridiplantae > Streptophyta > Pinopsida > Pinales > Pinaceae > Pinus > Pinus albicaulis. The sequence goes on from CM076570.1 coordinate 401,995,774, forward strand.
TTCGACCACCCCTCATTGCTCTTTAACATGGCAATTACATTCTTGTATAATCTTATAGCGGCCGCTCTTAGCTCGAAAGGAACATTTAGCTCTTCTAATCTATTCCATAGGTTGTTTCTGGGAACCATATCGAAAGCCTTTCTAAAGTCCACAAAACAACAGAAGAGATTGGATTTATCATTGCGGCATTCCTCCACAATGATCCTAAGTTTAATGAGGTGGTCCGTTGTTGAGTGTTGCCTTCTAAAACTCGCTTGGCGCCTGCTTACCTTCACTTTCAAGCCAAATGCTCAACTTCTTTTCCAAAATAATACTATATAACTTGGCTAAGAGAAGGCTGATCATAATTGTCCGATAATTAGAGGGGTTATTTGTATCCCCACTTTCAAATTATAACATTTTAAAATTAAAAAAATAATAATTCATTTTTTAAAATTAAAAATATAAAAAAATAACATTTCTAAAATTAAAAAAAAGAAAACAAATACATTTAAAAATATAAATTAAAAACAAAAAAATATAAAAAATATAAATTAAATTAAAAAAAAATTAAATTAAGTTAAAAAAAATAAAAATAAAAATAAAAAATAAAAAAATAAAATTCGATTCTCAAATCGACCTTACTCTGATTGGCGTGGCAGCTTTGTGTTACGGGTGCTACACAATGGGTGCCCTCATCTGCTGCAAAAAGACGGCGTGGCGTGTCCATTCATGTGATGATACACCCACCTGATGATTGGTATCACATATTTCTGTTGTGGGCTCAACACACTTTTTTTTCAGAAGAAAAAAACGCTGTGATATATTAAATATAAAACAGTACATAGTCCAATACATCTCAAGCATGTATAAATACAGCGAGATATCCAACCAAAGGCAGCCCGATAATGACTGCAACATCATAGAACGTACCCGTCCATATACAAAATGCTCAGCTATAAAAGCGAGCAGAAAGAGGAAGATGGTGCAGAATGTACAGATTACCACCAGAGAATAAACCTATGATATGGAAGAGAAGAAAATGAAAATGCACTAATATGGACCGCTAGATTAGATAAAATCAAGCCAAAATAAAGTCGCATAAATGATGACTTGATATGCAAATGTCTGTCCCGAGACAAGGATGAAAGAGTGAGTCATCAGTGCAAAAATGAAAACAGCATAATGTGCCAAGCAGATATATATATCCCGCTCACTTGAAGGGGTGCACGCTCGCCTGAATATGATTCTCGCTCGCTTGAAAGAGAACGTACACATCTGGACCCAACCACCAATAAGCCTCCGAAGCATGATAAAACATGAGAAACCAGGCATAAACCGAGTCATCACGCAACAGATATACCACTGCCAGGAGAGATCAGGATGTGTAGGAAAAGATTGAAATTTCTCCTGAAGAGTGAGATATAAAGTGCAGAAACCGGGCGGATGAATACTGAGACACTCGCCTGAGGATGATATATATCATGATCAAAGATAACACCACAGGAAGATAAAAAAACATATAAGCACGCTCGCCTGTAAGAAATATATGAAATATATCATAACCCTGCAAAAAAGATAAAGCAGCCGGATATGAAGAAGAGAAGACCAAAAAGTATAGACTGTGCCGAATTATGGAATATCAATATCAGTCTCCCAGAAAATGAGACCATCTCGGAATAGCTGAACCTGCATAGTGCCAAAAACTGTATTTAGTCCTATCTTTGAGAGATTATCTGCCCTAGTATTATTCTCCCTGTAAATATGACATATGGCAGGCCTATTGAGCTGTATCCACAAACGTCGAACCCGAGATACCCAACCATGTAGTTCAGAAGGAACAGAAGCCTGAGAGTCAGATATCCAACCAATAGCAATCCTAGAATCACCATAAACATGAATATTCATTAACTGTAAGTAGATGGCAAAACGGAGACCACCCCAAAGAGCGATGATTTCCGCTTTGTTGTTGGATCCCTTGCCAGCATTAAAGTGAATATGCACTCTCTCTCTTTGAGAAATCTTTATCCATGTACCGCATCCCATGTTACCATTCATACACGCTCCATCAAAATAAACTGCAGGGAGATTCACCTCATGTGGTCGAAGTCGAACGGATAAATCCTGTATGGGCGAAACTGTAATGGGACGTTCTTCCAACCATTTTGCAATTGCAGAGTATATATTTGGAATCTGAAAGGGGATATTTTCAAAAATCACCCTATTTCTACCAAGCCAGACTTCCCAAATAAGGAAAAAGGGAAGAGATCTGTACCTCCCTTTTAAGTTATCCCATTCCGAAACAGCAGTCATGAAGTCAATCGGATACCATGTGATACCGAAGAAATGAACAGAGTAAAGACGCCATATTTTTAAGATGACAGGACATCTAAAAAAGAGATGATCTGTCGATTCAGATTCCTTAAGACATATATGGCATCTGAAAGGGCCAAAGAAACCCCTCTTCATTAAATTACAGCCAGACAAAACCTTATCTTTCCAAACTAACCAGCCAAATAGTATTATCTTAGTAGGGATATGCCGATGCCAGAACTTGTAAAAAAACTTGCTGGGTGGTTCCGTGTATGAAGCCTTATTGATATGTCTATATATATCCCTAACCATCGGAATCCCAGCCTTCGTAGGTCCATCCCATTCAATCCTATCTCCCCCCTCATCCCTGCATAATCCCAAAGCCCGAATGTTATCCCTTAGGAAATCCCATTCCACACTTTCCGGATCCCTTAAATTTAATTGTGCCGCTGTTTTTAGAATAGGGGCCCCAACAGACCATTGATGAATGGTCTGAGATAGATAAAAAACACCACGATGTGCAAGTCTGTGGATAAGCTGATGAGAAGGGCCGAGTTCGGAGCACCATCCAATCAACTTCAAATGCGCCAGAGGAATACGTCTACCATCTGCAAAAGACCATGCCACCCTAGCAGTCATATGCCTGTAAATCTTTTTGAAACTTCCCCATATAGCAGATATACGGCGTGGGAATGCGATTTGATTAATAAGTATCTGATGAAGCAGATCACCCACAACATACTTGCATTTGATCACCTTGTTCCAAGTTCCATCACTATCCAATGCTCTCCAGAACGATTTGATGAGCAAAGCGATATTAAAGTTTCTTGAATCCAGGATTCCCCAACCATCATGGTCCTTTGGTCTGCAAAGTTTTTGAACTTTACATAGGTGGATTTTAGAAAGCAGCTGCGCCCCTCCCCATAAAAATTTGGCAATGATAGAGTTTATAAGTCTAATAATACCATCTGGAAGATAATAAAGGTGACCCCAATACACCATCAATTGAGCCAGAACAGCTTGAATCATAATGATTCGACCACCGCTAGACAACCATCTGTGCTTCCAGCTGAACATCTTTCTTCTAAATTTGTCTATAAGCCACATCCAGTCTCGGATCTTATAACCGCATGGTTTTATATGGAAGCCTAGATATATGAAACCCTCCAACACTTCTCTTAATTCCATTCCAAATAGACCAGCAATGTATTCCAGGTCCCCAATATCACCATATTCATAAATAATAAAGGATTTTTGTTTGTTAATGGCCAGCCCAGTGGCGGATTCAAATCTGCTAAAAATATAGTGGATGTAGAGCCAATGTTCCCTGTGAATATGCCCAAATAATAACAAGTCATCAACAAACAGAGAATGCGTGCATACCAGAGTGTTTGAGAAAGAGAAACCCATTATGTGTCCCTGTAAAACTGCCCCCCGGAGAAGACAGCTGAAGCCATCCATGATCAATATGAAGATTAGCGGTGATAGAGCACATCCTTGTCTGAGACCCCTCCCAGCAGCAAAGAAAGTAGTCGGAACTCCATTAATGATGATGGCATAGTTAACAGAAGAGATACATGCCATGATCCACCTAATAATGCGTATAGGCAGGCCAACCTTCATGAGAACAGCCCTGATATATGCCCAATCAATCGTATCATAAGCTTTAAAGATGTCAACTTTGACCATGATGGCCTCCCTTTTCTCCACGTGCATGGTATGCAAAATTTCTTGTGCAATGGCAGTGGCATCATGTATGGATCTACCCTTGAGAAAACCATACTGTTCCTTAGAAATATGTCTAGACAGTGTTTCCTTCATACGCTCTGCAATAATTTTTGAAATAATCTTATAGAGTACATTGCATAGGGCAATGGGACGGAAGTCCGCAAAAGAGTGGGGAGCATCCACCTTTGGTATTAGAGCAATAAAAGTTGAGTTGAGATTGGGATATATATAGCCCCGGATACGTATCTGCTCAATCACCTTGGTCAGATCCTCACCCAGCAGATCAAAGAAATGAATATAAAATTCCGCGGGCCAGCCATCTGGCCCCGGACTTTTATCACAAGCAAATGATTTAAGGACCAATTTAACTTCATTCCCAGTGACCACCTTATCCAGAAGTGCAATATCAGTATCCTCAAAAAAACGAGGAATGTGTTCAAGCATCCACATTTGGTTTGCCATATTGATATCATCCTGCATGGCATAAAACTCTGCAAAATGTCGAAGGGCCTCGTTTTGAATCTCTTGGGAGGAATATACAGTGGAACCATCCGCAGATTTGATGCTCCATATAGCATTTTTACTTCTCCTCTCATTGGCACTTCTGTGAAAGAACTTAGTATTACGATCCCCCTCTGCAAGCCAAAGTTCTCTGCTCTTTAACCTCCATGTGAACTCTTCAATCCGTAATATTTCTCTTTTCCTAGTGCCCAAGCATTTCAGGTTGTCGAGAGTGTGTTCATCTGGATATATATGAAGAAAGGATTCTATTATTTCCTCCATTTCAGCGTGAATCCGTCTAAACTCTGCCCTGAGTTTTCCTTTCTTCTCACGCTCCCAAATTTTAGTCATCTTCTTAGTTTTCTGGAGTTTGAGATGAAAAGAGTCCCATATCTCTGAAAGCAAAGGCTCAGGTTCTTGTTTCCATATTTCCTCAACCAAACAAGTGTACTCCGGATCTTCTAACCATATCCTATTAAACTTGAATGGATATCCCATGCGCACAGGGAAATTATTGCAGGAGAGAGAGATAGGATAATGGTCAGATACGTCAGATGCAATGATATGAGATTTTGGTCCACCTAAAATGTCAAAAATAGAATTTTTGACCACCACCCTATCCAATCTTTTCCCAATGTAATTTTCTCCCGCCCTTCTATTGGTCCACGTAGGCGCCAGCGGGTGCGGCCTAATGTCCATCAGCCCATGAGTAAGAAAAATGTCGTTTAAGTGGCCAGCCAAAGGATCCAGACGGACCCTGTTTCCCCATGCTTCATCAGCGTTAAAAATAGAGTTGAAATCACCCATGATGATAAGATTTGGAAGAGTAAAAACACCAGTCATCACCATCATGTCCCAGAAAGACCTTCTATTCACATATGGCGCATATAGATTAATAAAATTGAAAGTATGATCCATACCTCTGAGACGTCCATGCAGCAAAATACCTCCAAAAAAGCTGAAGGCTTTAAAAGATGCGTGATAAGGGTTCCACATAACCAAACAACCTCCCGAACGTCCACATGAATTTGTCGCAGCAACATGCCAATTCCTCTTGATTCTTAAAAACAAATTAATAGCCTTAGATCTCTCAGACATAGTCTCCTGTGCAAAGAAAATGAGCGGGTTCTTAGAAACCAGTAGCTCCCTCAGGCAATGATATTTAGGGTCATCACCTAAACCCCTTATATTTAAAGAGATGACATGATTCATGGTGAAACCGCGGAAGGGTTACACGCTCTAAGTGCCCTGGATTTGTTGGTAGTCCCCCCAATGTTGCGATATTGATCTTCAATATGGCCGGCTTCGTCATCCATGAACAGAGAAATAGGCTGAACTTTCTCCTTCTTCCTGCCGCATGCCCCTTTTGCCTTCTTCTTGATGGATTTTAATGCATCGGATAAGGTAGGAGAATGCTTAGCTTTTGTGGGAATAGGTTTGTCAAAAACCGTCAATGCGGCCAGGTCCATGTTGGATTTTCTCAAAAGAAAGTCAAGATCACTACCTATGGAGTTCCTTGAGGAGTCAGAAAGGTTAATGGTCTTATTAAAACCCGGAGTGCCATGTGGCGACCCAGAAAATTTCCCATCATCCTCGCTATCATCAAGCAGACTTCGGACATGATATAAAGGACCCTCACCCCCCATATATCCAGGTTCCTGTTCATCATAATCATCTATAATTCTACCACATTGTATATTAGAAGGACTCCTCCCAGCAGAGCCAGAAGATTTAAATAAAGGGGGGTCAATAGACGAGGAAAACTTCCTCTCCGGACGAATAGGAACCATAGAGCTGCATTGTCCCACTTCATGATGACTCAAAGGCCGCTTCTCAGGGTTACGTGCAATTCCTTTGGAGGACAGGGAAATAGCATTTTTAGCGGGAAAGGATGGGGCAGATGGAGCAAAAGATGGGCATGTAACCGGACCATCAGAGCCAATTTGAATAGAAAGGGAAGGATCAATGTCACGCTGTGACTCAGGCTGAAGTACCCTATAAAGATTCTTAGAGACAAAAGGATGACTAGCTAGATTAGCCGGAATAAACGAATCAGGGACAGATACATCATTTTGACCCTCCGCCGTATTGTAAGCTTCTTCTTCAGAGGATGAGTTAACATTTTTACCTGTATGTAAGCCAGCCATCGGAGCTTGAGCATTTGAATGACGTCGAACCCCATCTGAATCACTCCTAGACTGGTCCGCCCTTGCAATACGTAATCTCATCGGGCAATGGTCTCTGAGATGGCCCGTTTTGTGGCAGATCAAACATCTGAAAGGAATCCCCCAGAAGTCGATACGTTGTCGATGCCTTCTATCACTCCAAATGAGATCAATGTCACCCGGAAGGCCACCCATGTAATCTACTTCCACCAAAAGCCATGCAATCCTCTTGTCCGCTGCACCCATGATGCTGGGATCAATATATTTTGTGGATCCTATGGAATCTCCAATCGTTCGCAAGGCCTTAATGGTCCAAAATTCCAGAGGCAAACCTGGCAATTTAACCCATACCACTCTGTTACGTGGTGCCTCCAAAACGGGATTAAACCCGATGTACCATGGAATTATTTGCATGAAGCTCCTTCCACGTACCCAGGTTCGTCCCATAATTTTGAAAACGTCAGCCTGGTTCATGAAATGTATACTAAACCACCCGTTCATCAGCTTGCTAACCTTTGGTGTATATCCTATTATGGTATTCCATTTCAGATGGATCCATGATGCAGTATCAAAATCATCCCTATCGGGAAATACCCACCTCCCAACAACAGCGCGCCTCTGCAAGCTCGCCACCCTTGTGCATAAATCCTCATAATCCAGGTTAACCTCCTTAATGTCCATCCTATGTTTTAGGATGTTCTTTTTCCCCCTACGAGCACCACAACCAGTTCTCCTAGCTTTTTGCCTCCTTTGTCGCAGAATACAATTTGCCTCAGACTCATCTAAAGCTTGTAGACCCTGTTGAATAATAGCCACATCAGTTTCAAAGTCGACGTTATGCAAAGCGGCTGAATAAGTCGGAGAATCCTCCCGCGCATTCATTTCTCTGAAAGCCTCCATGCAGAAAGGAGGACACCTATACACCCAAGGACACCACTTGCAGGATGTATGAGTGCCGCCACCCAGATCCTGACAACCGATCCAGAAGGCCAATTAGGAAATGATATCCAGCACGTATGTCCGCCGTCACCCCTTTTAGCAAGAAATGAAATAAACCACTATGGAATCGTGGAAAAGCTCCATAAGAGGATGTTTAGCATCCCAAGGATCAATGATGATGTAAGTGGCATATGTAAGCTGATCCAAGATATTTGTCCGATCACCAATATAATATTCCTCACCACCCCAATCCAGCTCAGTTGATAGTTGTAACGTTCACTGACCTCTGCAATACCTTAAAGAAATTAGGTGAGAATAATGGCGACCCGAAATCCCAAGGCTTAACCGGGATATCCCAGTCTCAAGACGTATCGGATTAGATACGTAATTAAATCCCAGCGCATATAAGACCTGCATCACAGCATAGTACTGCCAGATCCCGCCTTATGTCAACACAGGCCCAACCACCACCGCCAAGTCAATCCAACCCAGATAGACTAATACCTGAAAATTATTCAAATTTTAGCAGGAAGAGTCACCGGAAAACTTTAAACCGGGAAGAGCAGCCGGGTTAACCAGCAAGAATCCTCTTATGGAGGACAACAACAACAACAGTAGCAACCCGGGAACGACCACCATTTCTTGCGGAGTCTACATCCGATACTCTTATATGGCCGAGAGATATAAAATATGTTCCTACAAATGTCCCATATTGGGAGACAATTTGCATACTGTATATCATCTACCACCATGCCATCCGAAGATGAAGAAGAGAGTTCAGTGGAGCTTTCCGTGTTGTACATCGGTCCAGTGTGCTATGTAAAAAAGCCTCTCATTCCCTCAGACAACCATTTGCAAAGTTAATGATATAAATCAATCTTAGTAGCACAAACGCAGATAAGAACAAGAAAAGGATAAGCATAATTTCATACTCCTCCTGTAAGCTCAATTCCCATATTAGAGGCATGTTATGATAAGTAGCACAAATAGGGTACCTCATAAGGAAAAATACCTCATCATGAATGAACAGGAGAAAATATAATGAACAGGAAAACACCTCCTACTGACCACCTACACCTCACTGAAGGAAATTACATGAGAAGCCACCATAAGCAATAATGAATGTTAATGAAGGGTACCAGATAACAGCGACATGAGATGGACGCAATAGCCACCATATGCATCTTATGAGACCAGCATGGGTTCCAGCCGCAGCGAAAAACATCAAATGTCGGAACTATGCCACATTATCCACCTCCAGCCACATAATTATGTGGGCTCAACACACTGCATGCCCTCATCTGCAAAAAGGCGACGTATCCATTCATCTGCAATAGCTTTCTATTTCCCGCTCCACACAATCGCCCTCACACAGAACACTCTTACGTTACGAGAGTATTATTTTGTTTGAGGAGGTTCAGTAATGGGAAAAATCGTAGAAGAATTGAATTCCATTGAATACTTGGCCATTCGAATAGTACTCCTGAATTTCCGAATTTTTTTGCCTGAATTCGGACAAAGAATTTGGTAACTACACTTTAAATCATGAAACAACAACACGATGTTCTCATATTTTCTCAGATTTGAAAGCAATGCAAATCTATAACCAGTTATGCGCATATATGGTCTGTGATTTTTTTTATTAATTGATTTCATATATTAGGTGGAAGTTATTGGGCAGACGCCGACTGAAATAACTCGAATACGACCTTTCTATATTTTGATAATGATTGCATTGTTGATACCCAGAGCCTTAAAGTCAATATGGTATTCAATCTTAGTGCTCGCTCTACTTATCCCAACCTGTTGCTATTATCTTTAGAGTATACTTCCAGAACTGGTATCTTCAAGCACCAAGATCATTTTCTGAGATGTCATGACTGTATAGTCAAACTATGACGGGTTCATTGGGCTTCTGAATGTAACTATGAATCATTTGAAATCATTTATCTAATATTGAAGTAATCTTATTACTATCATTTACAAATAATTTAGTTCCCTTCTCATGTTTTCTGTGGTCACTTGTCTTCTGATAGTGTGTACACATTTCAGTGTTCACTCTTTGCGTTTCACTTCATTGCGAGGAACCTCCAAGTTTGTCAAGTCCTCTGATATCTCCAAAAACGGGTGTGATCTTCAACATGACATGGTCGTAGCATCGATACCATTTTGATTACTATGTTTGGTATCGAAAGTGTGGTTTCCCAAACTCCTTCACATTCAAAAGTCTGGCCAATCTAAATCCACTTATGTGTGCTTCGTACTCTTCTTCCAGAAAGATGATTCCACTGCTTATATCGTGATACATGATGTGTGGATTGCAGCAATCCTCTTGCCATGCATGTACAAAGTTCGAGCGTATGTTGTTCGCCATTGAGGTAGTTAAGGAGTGTTCAGTGCTCGATTTTCGATTCTGAGAATCGACCTTCGTACTTTTCATCTAGAAATATGGTTCCATTGCGTATTTTGTGATGCACTTCGTGAGGAGTGCAGCTGTGGTGAAGCCATGCCAATCCTCTTGCCTTGTCGTGCCTTTACATATCTACAGTCTCGTCTCCAGGTCGAGCGTATGTTGTTTGCCTTGAACGCCATGGAGGTAGTTGGGCAGTGTTCAGTGGTCGATTCTGAGAATCGACCCAGCCGCAAGGTGGTCAATTTTTATTTATTTATTTATTTATTTTTTTATTTTTTTAATTTCATATATATATATATATATATTTAAATTTAAAATTTCTTAAAATTTTTATTTTTTATTTTAATTTTAATTTAATTTTTTTTTCTTTTAATTTTTTAACTTTCATTTCATTTTTTTCATTTATATATATATATATATATATATATATATATATATATATATATATATATATATATATATTTTAAATTATTTTTTCATATATTTATATAATTTTTTATTTAATTTGTATTATTTTAAGAACCTTATTTTTAAATTTGAAGTTAATTTTATTTTAATAGCCAATGGGCGAGGTGCTTTTTTTACTTGGTAAACTGACTACGGAACTGGTAGGGATGCTAGGAAATATGCCGGGATAGGTGGGACAAGAAAGGACGTTGGGCGATATGGTAGTAGGGAAGCTGAGTCAAGTTCAATTGGATCTGCTGGATCATTCACTGCTGCTGGATAAACTTTTAAATTTCTAAATTTTAATTATTTTTTATTTTTATTTTTAATTGTTTTTAGATTTTTTTATTTTATAAACTTTTTAATTATGCAATTTATTATTGTTATTATTATTTTTATAACTTTAAAAAAATTGTGTTTTTAGATTGTGTTTTTTTGAATATTTTTAAATTTATTTTTAATTTTTAATTTTTTTTTGTATAATTTGTTTATTTATACAAGTGATATTTATCTTTAATACGATGACTAAAAATCGTTAGAATTTTATTTTCATAAATGTCATATTTTATCTTTAATGTCATCCTTAGTTTTCTAACACTTTTCAGAGACATGATATATTATCTTTAATACCATGCCTAAAAATTGTTGGAATTTTAAGACATTCGATATTTTATCTTTAATGCCGTGTTTATCGTTGAAATTTTAGGGTTTTTCAGAGTCATGACATTTTATCTTTAATGCCATTAATAAAAATTGTTGACAATTTACCTCGAAAAGAAAAACACGTTATTCCAACATCAACACTTTTCGTTTTCAAGGTGTTTTTTGCACAAAAAAATTGACGACGTTATTCGAGCATCAACACTTTACACTTCAAGCTGTTTTTTGCACACACAAAATTGGCGACGGTATTCCAACATCAACACTTTTCATTTTCAAGTTGTTTTTTACACACACAAAATTGGCGACGTTATTCCAACATCAACACTTTTCATTTTCAGGTTGTTTTTTGCACAAAAAAAATTAATTTTTACTTTCATTTTTAAAAAATGTTGAAAATTAACACAAAAAAAGATAGAGGTTATTCCAAAATACAACTTTCCATTTTCGGGTTGTTTTTCATGGTTTTTTGATGTTTTTTGTTTGTTTGTTAGAGTTCTCATTTTGAGGTAATAGTTCTCGTTTGATCAGTAACTATGTTATATTTGGTATGGCGTTCTAGGTATTGTGTAGTCGTTGTGTTGCGACTTGTGTATTCATGGTATTGTACAATGTGTACGTATATATATTGGGTTGTGCACCGGGTGTAGGTGTATGTGTCGTATTGTACACCAGGTGTAGGTGTATGTGTTGTATTGTACACCAGGTATAGGTGTATGTATCGTGTTGTACACTGGGTGTAGGTGTATGTGTTGTGTTGTATACTGTGTATGTGTATATGTTGTACAATGGGGTGAGACAAACATATATGGGAATCTCTCGGCCCTTGTTGTTGCTATTGAGGGTTGAGGGTTTAGTCTTTGGATTCCCTTATTTATTGATATTGAGGATTGAGGCGATTTAGTCTCGGGATACCCTTGTTTCTATTGAGGGTTGAGGCGGTTGAGTCTCGGGATACCCTTGTTTCTATTGAGGGTTGAGGCGGTTTAGTCTTGGGATACCCTTGTGTTGATATTGAGGGAGGAGGCAGTTTAGTCTCCGAATTCCCTTGTTGCTTAAAGAGAAGTCACTGGGTGCTTGCAGGGTTTGGCAACCGATTTAGTGTGTCTACGTAAAGTATAAAGAACAAAGGAAAAAGCAAAGAACCATTTGAAAGATAAGTATCAGTATTTTATTTCAGTTTTAATTATCCATGTGATCTATGATTTTGATTATGATGGTTGTGTTTTGAGCTAACCGGATGTGATATGTTTATACATGAAGATTTAATCAAACAACTAGTTTGACTTGTTGTGAGAGGAAGTGAACAAAATTGAAAGTGTACCTTATTGACAAGCCATCAATGAGGCATGGTTTGAATTTGTTTCAATTCCTTTTTAATCTAATGGAAATTATGTGCTTGGTACATGAAAGCATGGAATATTCAGGGTTTGGTGTGGTTGAATTTGACTGCAAGAATTAACAGTGGAAAAAGGAATTGGAAAAGACAACAATCACTAGTACAAAATGGCTAATTAGTTACTAAAAAACGACTAAAATTTGCATATAAATGACTATTTTTCAGTCGGTGACCAATAGTAGCTAATTTACAGTATCTTATAACGCGACCAACTTTTGGTCGTTTTTAGCTTAGTTATTAATTGGTTATCTCAATTTTGTTATCTAGTTGTATATTTGGTCATTGATTTAGTCACTGATTTGGACATTGATTTAGTCATTCATTTAGTTATTCATTTGGTCATTGATTTGATCATTGATTTGGTCATTAAATGTCACAATTAATGACCAAATATACAACAAAATATATTACTATATGATCACCTGAGAAAACCAATTAATGACCAAAGAAATATGACCAATATGTTGGTCGTGTTATAAGATACTGTAAATTAGCTACTAGTAGTCACATATATGCAAATTTTAGTCATTGTTTGAAACCAATTAATGACCGAAGAAATATGACTAAATTTTAATCGTGTTATAAGATACTGTAAATTAGCTACTAATAGTCATTTATATGCAAAATTTAGTCATCATTTGTAATTACAAACTTATCATTTGCAGTAGCCATTTATTCATTATATAAATGACTAATTTAGTAGTTTATATTCATTTCATTTACTTTCATTATTAATCATTATAAATGACTAATTTAGTCGTATATTCATTTTATTTGTGTTCATTATTAATCAACATAAATTAATTTGTATGATGAAAAAAATGTCATACAATGTGCATGTTCATATAATATGAAAACACAAAGTCGCATATTTTAATTACAATACTAAACAACATCAAGTGCAACTATAAATAATTTCAACCACATAAATTATATTGTATGAAATGTTAAAGTATTAAAATATGAGCTTCCAACTTAATATTAGTTGGACTACAATTTACACATGAAATGATGTTTCATCACTTCAAAACATTATCGTTGTGTTGTCAAGGCATTACAGGTGAATTCACCAACTCTGAAAACTTGATCATCAATCTTTATATGTGTATCTTATGCGAGATATTGGCTCTAAGGGTATCACCAGACCAATTCTCCTCTCTCTTTTTGCATTTGTCGCTCCAATGTTATTGCTCTCCTCTTTTTTCAATTCATGCTTCTTACCATCAATATTGATTTCATTTTTTGAAAACAAAAGAAAATACAATGCATTTTAAGAAATGAAAGACAATGAACACTAGCATATAACATAAATTAGACTATAAATAGTTTATACAACATATACCTTAACATCAACAATGTCAAAGCAATTTTCATTCAACATCAATTTCTGCAAAATAAATGTCACGTTATTCTTTCCCATTTCTCAACATGCTACATACGATAAATTGAAAATCACATAAAACCAAGAGAAAACCATTTTCTAACCAAAACAAACAAACAAACAATGCTTCTAATAAAACTTCATTATAATATTAGCAAATGAAAAGAGAGCTAGTGGACCATTTGTGTTGTTTGACTTTGCCTATTTTTGTTATAAAGTGCTCGAGCTTCAAAAACCAACAAATGTGAGCACGAGCTAAAAAATAACCAACCATTCACTTGTCAACATGAGAGATCATAGATAAACCACAAAATTGATCAGGCATTAAAATTGTGAGCAAACTACCTTGAAATTTTCTTCTTGAGAAATACTTCAAAATCCCCTCGTTTCTAATAAGCTTCCTGGCTATGTACCTCCATCCTTGATTTCCCTTGCTATATCTTAAATAAAGAATATCCCTTCAACAACCAGTTTTGTGAATCCTACCAAGTAACTCAAGAGCCTTGGGCGCATCAATAGTAGCATCCTCCAATGAAAATAGTACAGTCTCCAACCTAGAAACATCGAAATTATATATAGTTATAATTCATAATCGCACATGACCATAGACTGTAACAGTCTTGAAATAAACTCAAACTTGAATAAGAACAAACACAAAATTTCAATTTTGTGGTTTATATGACAACCATTTGATAATAGCTCACTCAACATCCATGTTTCAGGCAGTATTTGGTGTCTTTTTATGTGGAAAATTTTCCAATGGGGCTAGATGTTTTGACCTTTTCTGTTTGGATCTAATCTTAATATGAATATGTATTGGATTTTTGTTTTAAATGAAAACATAGGCTCTTCTTTTTCCTTTTCTGTTTTTCTCCCTTTACATATATATGTTGTGAATTTGCGTAATTTTAAACAAAATAAACAGTCATGTTAATATGTTTTAACATATTGCAATTTTAAAAATAAATATACAATTTTAAAATTTATAGCTAGAGTTTTCGATTCAGTTCAATTTGAACCAAATAAGAGAGTGGCACTAATCAAAATTTTACTAATATACTAATACTGATAACCTAAAAAGTGTCTATTTGAGTTGGCTATATCTAATCGATGATAAAAGAATCCTTTACACAGGTATCACATAGGAATGTTAACCAGAAATCATTTTGGTATAACATAGGAATGTTGACGACATTACAACATCTCTACCATGTTGATGATTGAATTATGTGAATGAGGATGGAAGGCGATTTGAGTTTTTTTTTTCGCCAAGGGTTTCTGAATGGCTCAACGATTGGGGATGACGCAATATGGAGGGGGCTTTGACACACACTGTAGCATCGTGGTCCCACGGACGATCGCATGTGTCAGCCCTGGGGTAGGGTTTTTGCTGAGACCGCCTACACCTCCTATCGTAGCCTCCCGATTTTCACCCATCCCTTATTGCCTTTCACTGTCACATTTTCTACGACCTGCACTCTTCTTCAACCATCGATTGACCAATGCCAGATGCCATGGAGGACGAGCTGCTAGATTATTTCCTGGACACATTGGAGGACGAGCTGTTGGATTATTCCCCGGACCCATTGGAGGGCTTGCCAATTTGGTCCACTCCGCGACACTCCCCGTATTTTTCGTCCGCGTAGGCACCTCCCGCATCTGCAGTTTTTCCAGATGGATCTAGGGCTTCCACCTAGCCTCATTTTCTCTAGATGGATCTTCTTCCCTAGCCTACCACTCTGACTCTCCGCCATATGCATTGCTAGAGTGCTCCCCCCCCCTTCCTGCAGCCGATTCGGTGCTATCTGTGTCGTTATCCCCTGCATCTCACCATTTTATGACATCCCTCCTATTGTCATAGTACTCCCCCCCTCCCCTGGATATCTCCTCCTCCCTGTATCCTATACCTTCGTTGCTCGCTTCTGCACCCCCTTTACATCCGCTGAACTTGCCCCCGGCTGAACCCTCGCAAACGATGTCATGCCCCCCTCCATCTGGGTGTTTTGCAGGCACTCTCCCTATTGATCCTCCCTCACATTCAGTCAGGACGATCGAGGAACCTACCTTAGACTCGGCAGGGGGGCAACCCTCCCTTGGATCTCAACTACGCTCCTCCAGGAAGTCGGGATGTGTTAAGAAAGGTAATAAGGGTATCAACCTCGCATTCAGAGACCAACACAAGATGGGCGATGTACTTGACAGGACGAAGATGGTTTTGGTCGGACACATTCGGGGCCGGAAATACAACACGGAGAGAATTCGGCTATGGAATATGGAGATCTGGGGACAGTTTATTGATGCTTTACCCTCTGTCATAATTCTCCCCAAAGGATGGTTCGCACTCAGTTTCAGTCGGTCGGAACACTTGCAATGGATAGTTGCCCGTTATTGGCACATAGAACAAGCCCTAGTCCTGTTGTAGAGATGGAGCTCTCTATTCGACCCTGAGCGAGAGCACTTGGGTGTTTGACCCATCTGGGTTCGATTACCTGGGCTACCTATGCACTTTTGGTATGAGGATACCTTCACACACATTGGCAATGCTCTTGGGTCCTATCTTGATCATGAAAAATCTTATATTGCAACTGGTATCATGACCATGGCTTGGATTTTGGTACATTTGGAAACCAGAGAGGGCTTGGAAGAGTCCATTACATTTCGATGGAAGCAAATTACCCAGATCTAGCCCCTGGATTACGAAGGTGTGCCTTATCGATGTAGAAGATGTCACGAGGTCGGGAATCTCTACAAGTACTACCCAGTCCTGCAGAAGAAGGCTCCACAGTCCCTGCCAACTGAATCTGTTCCTGCATCAACTCCACAGGCACAGGCGCCCACTCGGAAGACTTCTCAGCATGGTCGACCCCCTCAGGCCAGTGTTCCGAATGAAGCCCCTAATGCTCATCCACCTCGAGCCCCTTCGTCGCGCATTACCCGCTCCAGAGCAGCTGCTACACAGCCATCTACGGGTATTACTTCACTCCCTTACTCTGCTTCTGATTTTTCTGCTGTATCTACTGTTATTCAATCATTGGTCCTCTTTGTATCTGGGTCGACATTCCCCTCCTCTCCTCTCCCTTCGTCCGTGACCCCTCCCTCTATACCTTCTCCCACTCTCCCCCTCTCCTCTGAGGCCTCATCTGACTCTAGGGGCAGCCATTCATACTTTCTCAGATCCCTCTACAAGCTATCTGCATCCCCCCTGCCGATTAGCTATTATTCCCCCCCTCCCAAGATCGGGGTATCTTCTCATGGTCGCAAATCATATATTTCTAAAGCCATTGTCCAAGCTGGTCAGGAGGTAGCCGATGGATGTCAACACACTCTCGATCGGGTCCTTAGAGCACAGACAACCCATGCATCTGTTCCCTCATGATTATTCTCTCCTTCAATTGACCCCTTGTGATATTATTTTCCTCCAAGAGACCCTTGGCCCTGAATCATCGATTATCAATATTCTTCAAGGCATGTATCCTGGCTGGAAATTTCATGCCCTAGATGCTCGTGGCTGATCCGGTGGCATTGCACTGGGCATCAATCCCCAGTCGATAAATCTCCTTAATATCTGGGGAGGAGAGGGATACTTGGGGGCTGGCATACAATCGACTGAATTCGGATCTCCCTTTCGCATCTTCCACATATATGGGCCGTGCTCTAATCGACTCACATTTTGGGATCATTTCCTCAACCTACCCCTCATGAATCATGACAGGCTCATACTCGGTGGCGACCTCAATTTCTCTCTCCGTCAGGCTGAATCATGGGGGCATGTTGCTCAATTTGATCCCCTATTTGAACAGATTCAGACCCTCATTGAAATGCACTGGCTTGTGGACATCCTGTCCCCCAAACTACAACCTACTTGGCACAATAAGAGGACAGGACAAGCCTCCCTTTCCAGACGATTGGACAGATTCTTGGTCCATGAGGACATTCTTGCCCATATCCCCAACTATCAGTAGTGGGTTGGATAGGGGGGACTCTCTGATCATTCTCCCATTTTTATGGAACTTGTTGGACGCACACCAAATCCAAGGGTACCCTTCAAATTCAATGCTACATGGCTTGAGGATGCATCCTATGTTGAAGTTGTCACTCAGTATTGGACTACCCATATAGGACCATCGAACCTAGACCCCTCTACTCTCTTCGCCTACAAGATGAAAGAGGTCAAGAGGCTCACCAGGGTTTGGGCAAAGGAGAAGAGCATTCGGGATGAACATACTATGCAATCTATTGAAGAGGAACTTGCTGTAATGAGTTCGTCTGACCATCAAGGATTTGAAACGGATGAATCAAAGGCGCACATCTACTTGATGGAATTTGAGCGCACTAAGATCCTGAAGGCTCGCGAAGAGACATGGTGCCTCCGAAGTAGGGCCATCTGGATGAAACATG
The DNA here is from genome assembly GCA_034641835.2 of Pinus albicaulis. Classification (NCBI taxonomy): domain Eukaryota; kingdom Viridiplantae; phylum Streptophyta; class Pinopsida; order Pinales; family Pinaceae; genus Pinus; species Pinus albicaulis. The sequence goes on from CM076570.1 coordinate 402,014,097, forward strand.
GGGATGAGAATACTAACCAACCATTCACTTGTCAACATGAGAGATCACATATAAACCACAAAATTGATCAGGTATTAAAATTGTGAGCAAACTACCTTGAAATTTTCTTCTTGAGAAATACCTCAAAATCCCCTCGCTTCTAATAAGATTCCTGGCTATGTACCTCCATCCTTGATTTCCCTTGCTATATCTTGAATAAAGAATGTCCCTTCAACAACTAGTTTTGAGAGAATCCTACCAAGTAACTCAAGAGCCTTGGGCGCATCAATAGAAGCATCCTCCAATGAAAATAGTATAGTCTCCAACCTAGAAACATCAAAATTATATGAAGTTATAATTCATAATCGCACATGACGATAGACTGTAGCAGTCTTGAAATAAACTCAAACTTGAATAAGAACAAACACAAAATTTCAAACTACCCTTTAGTAAGTTGTCCCTGATTTAACAAGAAAGGCTCGAACTTGCATAAATATGTATGTAGATTCCCCAAAAAATCAATTTCAACATCTTTCTTGACAAAAGAATCTAATATCCAAAGCAAAATCTCCTCTATGAATCCACATAGTAGAAGATGCAGGGTATCCAATAGAGGAAGCATGAGAATTCTACCTGCTTTAGCCAACATTCTTGATGCTTGTGCTGATATATATTTGGAGAATAGAAACCAGGTCCAAATGGACAGTAAACCCAAATGTTACACTTCTTTTCACCTTTTTCTTGGTCTAAGAAAGCCTGACAACAATCTGCAACACTTTCTTTATGGTGCATCAGACCCCATTTAACTGCAGCTCCGTCATAGTCTGTATAATGTGGTTCTGCATGGCATTCAGAAGGAAGTGGCTTGCCAGGTATGATTCCATATTCTGCAGAAATAATATCAAACTATGCATCAGGCTTTAATTGCACCATTTTAAGCTAGGATTCTCCAAACCCTTGCTGCGATTGGAAAAATTGAAGTAACAAAGAAACAATATAACTCATTCAAATATAACACACCTGGGGAAAGGTGGGAAATAAAACATATTTTAAAACAAAATACTTTGAATTTTAACAGTTCTTCACTGCAAAATGCTAAATTCCATTCTCCCGCACGTAAGTAATCAAATTGTTAAATTTAGCAACATAACAATAACCTTAAATATGCTGAAAACCATAATCCTCAAGTCATAAAATTAAAAATAGATAAGACTGCTATATGAATACTTTGTAAAACACGCTCTCAAGACATAATGCAGTGACAAGGACAAAATAATTGGGTGATGCTAACCTAGTAGTCAAAATCCCAAGAAATCAAAAGCGAAAACACCAAACTAAGATTGCCCATATATTCATTACCGATCTCAGGTCCATCCTCCAGCATCTTTCCACTATCCTCGCTTGAAGCTTCGAAAGGTAATGAGAATCCAGCTTCCTCCAACGCAAGGCCCCAATGAGTCTCCAATACTTTTGTCACAATATTTGTTCATGGTAACCCCAATACATAATGTATAAACACACGCCCAAATTTCGGAGCTGTGGACCAAAAGGAGCAGGGAGGAAAAGAACCCGATGTCACAAAAAAATACTATGCCATCACAACTAACGGACAAGCCATCAGTTGAAGTCACACATAAGCTGAATAGAAAAAATGCATACCAGTATCTTTGGCTTCCGTGGAGGAATTCACACTGGCTTTCATTGCTTCACGTTTCTTAGATTCTTCAAGCTTTTTCGTCCGCCATTTTTCAAGGGCTATCACTTAAAAAAATGTAAGAATTAACAACATATTGATGTAACTGCCAAATTCTAAAACAGTCAATAATTTGCATTGTTACTGAACCGAGTAACACTTTAATTTTACATTATTAATCAACTGTTGGGTTAACAATTTATAACTTTTGAGGAATCCAGAGCTAAAAAGTTCCTAAGTTTTATATAATGAGAAAATGTATGAGCTCCCACATGTCAATTGTTAGAAGCTATGTGAATGGTGGAATATATGCTAGAGCACTCATAGCATATGCCAGAGGGCGTTCATGATGTTATATTCCCAAGGGTGAATGATATTGATCCTTTAATTTGATTATGTGAGGTCTCTAAGCACTTCAATGATTTATAATTCCCTAGTACCTCTGCAGGAATTTCCCCTGATATCTTATTGCCCTGAAAATCAAGGCAAGGTCTGAAATATCTATTATGAAGCAAAAAATGAGCTATAAATATTCCCTAAAAATTGTATGTCATTTAATAATAATCCATAAGATGGTTTTTCTTTCATTATCCCTTCATCTATTAGTGGTGGAGAAAGAAAACCAGTGAAGTTGTTATTGTTTGAAATCATGAAGCACTATCAGACCCTTAGATAGAATGGAAGTGACTGGATTGCTTCCCCAAAGACCACACATAAAGGGATTAGATAGAATGGAAGTATCTGGATTGCTTCCACAAGACCACACATAAAGAGAGATGAATAAAGAGTAGCAAAGGTGACCTGAGCTTGCGAACTATTGAAAAACTCATTTATTGAAAGCAGTGGTGGTTTGGTGAAGCTATTATTCAAGTAAGTTGAAATGTTGCTAGATAATTTGTTTCCACTAACATTAAAGAAAAGCATAAAAGAAACTATAAATTCAGGAATCATCCCTCTAAGTTGATTGCCTCTCAAGCAAGAAAATACAAGTTCCTGCATCTACCCAAAACTATAATAATTCAACTAGTCAAAAGATTTTGACCCAAATTAAGGATCTCCAAGCTACTACATTCACCCCAACCCTCAGGGAAGGTTCCATTTTGAGTTGTTTGTAGAGCCCAAATAATCTTAACTCGAGGAATTGTGATAAGATCGGTAGGAATATCTCCTTGAAAATAGTTGAGCTCCAATTTTTCATTGTTTGATAAACCACTAGTAGGCTTAGAATCAATATAACCTTTTCCAGGGGTGTAGCCCAGCGGATTTGTGAACACAAGTACATAATGCTCATGGAATTTTCCTAGCTCCTTGTGAATCTCATGAGTGAGGGATTTCCTTAAAACATATATCATTTCAAACATGGATTATTTGCAAATCTCTATTGGGATAACTCCATCTAAAATATTTGGAAACAGGGAAATGAAACTAAGTCTAGAACAATTCCCCAACTATGCAAGAATTTCACCAATCAATGAGTTACTCGATAGATGGAAATACTCCAGGGATTAGCATGTTCTCAATATATCTACTTATATCACTCCAGAGAGTTGATTGAAATATGAAGATAAAAAATTTAGCTCCATAAAAGCATTAACAACATATTGATGTAACTGCCAAATTCTAAAACAGTCAATATTTAACAGTCAATAGTTTGCATCGTTGCTGAACTGGGCAACACTTTAATTTTACATTATTACTCAACTAGTGGGTTAACAATTTATAACTTTTGAGGAATCCAGAGCTAAAAATTTCCTGAGTTTTATATAATGAGAAAATGTATGAGCTCCCACATGTCAATTGTTAGAAGCTATGTGAATGGTGGAATATATGTTAGAGCACCCATAGCATATGGCAAAGGGAATTCACGATGTTATATTCCCAAGGGTGAATGATATTGATCATTTAATTTGATTATGTGAGGTCTCTAAGCACTTCAATGATTTATAATTCCCTAGTACCTCTGCAGGAATTTCCCCTGATATTTGATTGCCTTGAAATTCAAGGAAAAGCTCTGAAATCTCTATTATGAAGCAAAAATAGAGCTATAAATATTCCCTAAAAATTGGTTGTCATTTAATAATAATCCACAATATGGTTTTTCTTTCATTATCCCTTCATCTATTAGTGGTGGAGAAAGCAAATCAGTGAAGTTGTTACTGTTTGAAATCATGAAGCACCGTCAGACCCTTAGATAGAATGGAAGTGACTGGATTGCTTCCCCAAAGACCACACATAAAGGGATTAGATAGAATGGAAGTATTTGGATTTCTTCCCCAAGACCACACATAAAGAGAGATGAATAAAGAGCAACAAAGGTGACCTGAGCTTGTGAACTATCGAAAAACTCATTTATTGAAAGCAGCGGTGGTTTGGTGAAGCTATTATTCGAGCAAGTTGAAATGTTGCTAGATAATTTTTTTCCACTAACATTAAAGAAAATCATTAAAAAAAACTAGAAATTCAGGAATCATCCCTCTAAGTTGATTACCTCTCAAGCAAGAAAATACAAGTTCCTACATCTACCCAAAACTATAAGAATTTGACTAGTCAAAAGATTTTGACCCAAATTAAGGATCTCTAAGCTACTACATTCACCCCAACCCTCAGGGAAGGTTCCATTTTGAGTTGTCTGTAGAGCCCAAATAATCTTAACCCGAGGAAGTGTGATAAGATCGACAGGAATATCTCCTTGAAAATATTTGAGCTCCAATTTTTCACTGTTTGATAAACCATTAGTAGGCTTAGAATCAATATAATTTTTTCTAGGGGTGTAGTCCAGCGGATTTGTGAACACAAGTACATAATGATCATGGAAATTTCCCATCTCCTTGTAAATCTCATGAGTGAGGGAGTTCCTTAAAACATCTAGCATTTCAAGCATGGATTGTTTGCCAATATCTATTGGGATATATTTGGAAACAGGGAAATGAAACCAATTCTAGAACAATTCCCCAGTTGTGTAGGAATTTCACCAATCAATGATTTACTCGATAGATGGAAATACTCCAGGGATTAGCAAGTTCTCAATAGATCTACTTCTATCGCTCCAGAGAGTTCATTGAAAGATGAAGATAAAAAATTTAGCTCCATAAAAGCATTAACAACATATTGATGTAATTGCCAAATTCTAAAACAATCAATATTTAACAGTTAATAGTTTGCATTGTTACTGAACTGGGTAACGCTTTAATTTTACATTATTACTCTACTAGTGGGTTAACAATTTATAACTTTTGAGGAATCCAGAGCTAAAAAGTTCCTGAGTTTTATATAATGAGCAAATGTATGAGCTCCCACATGTCAATTGTTAGAAGCTATGTGAATGGTGAAATATATGCTAAAGCACTCATAGCATATGGCAGAGGGCGTTCATGATGTTATATTCCCAAGGGTGAATGATATTGATCCTTTAATTTTATTATGTGAGGTATCTAAGCAATTCAATGATTTATAATTCCCTAGTACCTCTGTAGGAATTTCCCCTGATATTTGATTGCCCTGAAATTCAAGGCAAAGCTCTGAAATCTATATTATGAAGCAAAAATGGAGCTATAAATATTCCTTAAAAATTGGTTGTCATTTAATAATAATACATAAGATGGTTGTTCTTTCATTATCCCTTCATCTATTAGTGGTGGAGAAAGCAAACCAATGAAGTTGTTACTATTTGAAATCATGAAGCATTGTCAGACCCTTAGATAGAATGGAAGTGACTGGATTGCTTCCCCAAAGACCACACATAAAGAGATTAGATAGAATGGAAGTATCTAGTTTTCTTCCCCAAGACCACACATAAAGAGAGATGAATAAAGAGTAGCAAAGGGACCTGAGCTTGCGAACTATCGAAAAAATCATTTATTGAATGCAGTGGTGGTTTGGTGAGGCTATTATTCGAGCAAGTTGAAATGTTGCTAGATAATTTGTTTCCACTAACATTAAAGAAAAGCATAAAAGAAACTGGAAGTTCAGGAATCATCCCTCTAAGTTGATTGCCTTGTTGGAAATACTTGGGGGGGGGGGGGAGTGAATCAGTATTCCTTTCAATTAGAGCATTAGTTAATCTTCAATTATTATCAGTGTTTGTACAATGATAGCAGCAAAAAAGAGGAACACAAATGCACACAGTTTTTAAGGTGGAAACCCACTCCGGGACAAAAACCACCTAATGCTTTTCTAATAATTCTTTAATATTCAACTCCAATTGAAAATAAAGCTCTAACTTCCTAGAATCTAGAAAAGCATTCTTCTCCAGCTCCCACTGGATGGACGCTCCAACGCCCGAGATTCTTCAGTAGTCAACTGAATGGATGCCCCAACACCCAATGAGCTACAACTCACCCTACCACCACCCTACCACCCTATAGAAGAATAAAAGAAGAATGGACTCCCGTACCAGGGAAAATGGTCCACTTTACAATGATATAGAATGATGTAGAAGAAGAAGATATACTAGACCATAACCCCAACTTTGACACAACCACCTAATGATGATCCTAGACCTCCCAACACCGCCTCTTCAACCCTTGGCAGATAGATACTAGTACAATTTGTACAATAATGTATTTACAATGACTAAGTACAATGATACCTTTACAATGATTGTATGCAGTGCTGCCCACTTGAAGACTTCATATGATGAACTTCTTGCTGTTGTTATGCACCTTGGTTGCTGCTTTTGTCATGCTACCCTCTGTTGCACCTTGCTTTGCTTTGCTACCATAGAAATTCTGGTCCTTTGCAACCCTTGACAACACATGATTTAGCTTTTTCTTTCCTTCTAGGAGCTCGATATTGAATCTAGTGTATCTCTATTATTTCAGATCCTCAATATTTGATTTTCAGTCCTATAGTAGTCCTCTGAGTCATCTTTCCAATGCCACAGGTCTGACCCAATTTAGATTCTTCAAGAAAGAGTTATGCCCAATATCTCACAATGCCTCAATTATGGACCTGCTTTCACAGAGCGAACTTGTACACCAGACACGGTCATTGTTTCTTGATTCGGCCTCTAAAATTGGTAGAGAGAAAAAAATAAAGTCTCAGGCGCTATCTATACCACAGCGGAATTCCAATACGATACTCAAAGAGAGAGTAATGATGAATTTACCAAGGTCACTTCTTTGAGATGAATTTCAGGAGCCTGCAAAAACCCTAACTTCCACAGATCATATCTCCAAAAATATTGCGCACCTTGATTTGAATTTTTCACAGAAGCTTCCTCAGAATTTCGGTTTCGCCTCATAAAAATTTTAGCTTCTGAACCTTTGTAGAAAAAAAAATTAGAGTGAAAATGCCACGATGACCTATTTCAGATGTCCGAATCCCTTACCTAAGGAGGAAATGAAGATCACAATTTATATAAATGCTTAAGTTGAGAGGGGCTTCAACAAGTGAACGTGGGAGGGATTTTAGGAGCTTTAAAAATATTAATTATGACTTTTCAATGACCCATGCCCCAACCCCATGGGGTTTTAGCCCACTAACTGGGGGTACAAACTTCAAACATGAATATCTCTCAAATTGTGAAGAATTACATGGCGTGCCATATATCAACGGAAACATATCGACAAGTAGAAACCATCAAAATAATTATTGACCCAGAATATATTAATATGGTAGGTCAAAATTCCCATGCAATATTGGGTTATCCCCTGGTGCTTCTTGGGTTGACATCAATGACAACTGCTGATCAATAATCTCCCCCTTTTGCATTGATGGCAACACAAGTACTCCCCCTGCGATCATGACACCTCTTCCTACAACATTCTCTCCCCCTTTAACATCAATGGCAAAGGGTAACTCCCCTTGAAACATAACCATCCTGCGGACCTGTACACACTTCCACTCCCCCTAACACACAACCATCCTGCAGACCTGTAATCTACTTCCACTCCCCCTTTATATTTTGAAAAAGGAAAATCTAATGAGAACTTGGGAGAATCCCAAGCTTCTGGCGAAGATATTCCAATGCTGGTGAATATTTAATATGTGATTCTTTTGGTGCTGCTTGGAATCTTCCTACTTGTCCAACTGCTTGCATAACATCTGTTCGGGAGGCTGTTACATATAGAAGACTACTAATCATAGATCTATACAACCTTTGATCCACATCCTTAGATGAGTCGTCTATGCTCAATTTGCAACCTGTTACCATTGGAGTAAGGATGGGTTTGCAATCTTCCATTTTAAATTTCTTGAGCATTTCCTTGATGTGCTTGGCTTGAAATATAAATATTCCTTTCTCTTGCTGAGATATTTGAAGCCCTAAGAAGTATGTCAGCTCACCAAGTAAAGACATCTCGAAATCACTTTGCACCTTTGTAGCAAACTTCTTACTTAGTCGATCATCATTGCTACCAACTATTGTATCATCCTCTTTAGCTATTAGACATGCTTTAGTTGCTTCATCTAGAACATATATGTCGCTTGGAGCTCGACTTGCTGTAGCCACAATTTCACCATACATGCCTTTCCTGATTTCATATTTCGTGGAGTTGAATAGTATTGTGTGTCCTTGATCACACATTTGTTCAACAATGAGCAGATTGTGATTCATGTTTTCAACCAATAGAACATTCTTGGCTAGAGCATCTTTGCTTCCGAGAGTGACAGTACCTGATCCTATAACATTTGAAGATCCATCATTTCCAAAGGACACGGTTCCATCCTTCTTCTCTTTCAGAGATACAAATTTATTTCTATCTCCAGTCATATGCATTAAGCAACTGCTATCAACACATCTTTGTTATTTTGAGCCTTGAAAGTGAGAGCACAATTATCATTCTTCTTCTTCTTCCATGTTCGTTCGTTCTGTGGCTTTGAAGATTCTTCTGGAGGATTTTCAAGTCTGCAGTCTTTGGCTATGTGTCCAAAGTTTGGACATTTGTAACATTCAATATTATTTCTTAAATGGTTAAATCTATTGATGTTTCGCTGAGCCCTGGGAGGTTCATATTTGACAAATCTCCTGGAATTGTATTCATTCCTATGGTACGTGCGACATTCTACAGCTTTATGACCAAATTTTCCAAATGAATAACAGTAGCCATAAAAAATATGTTGGTACCTGGATGGAAATTTTCGTCGAGGAATTGTCTTCCAAGGCTGTTCTTGCGAATCTTGTCCAATGAAGTCTACATGCATGTCAGATCTCATAGGTTCACTGTATTTTGTTGTAGAAGGTCCTGCTTCTTCTTCTTTGTAACTGATGCCAGTTTTGTCGTTGTAAGATCGTTGATTGTTGATGAGTTCTTCCAATGCCCTTGAGTTGTTGGCATAGTTTTGGATAGTTTTTCCTTTCTTCACTTCCTCACGCAACGAGACTACTTCGGCTTCTAATTCTTCCCTTTCTTGGTTGCTTTCTTCCAACTTCTTTTGAAGTGACTCTTCAATGCATTTGTGTTCTTCAACTTCAATTTTGAGACCTTGAACTTGTTCTTCAAGAGTATTGGAATGGATCTTCTCCGCCTTGAGATCTTTTATAAGCTTGATTGCTTCCTCATAAAATTCTTCTATGGTCCATCCTTCTTCTTCATTGTTTGATACCTCTTGTTTATTGTGCTTGGCCATAAACAATACTCTCTCATTGGCTTCTTCTTCACTGTCATTGTCTTCATCGGATGATGAGCTATCTTCTTTAGAGAGAAATTTCCTTTTGGATCCTTGCTTGTTGAATTTCTTAAAGCCTTTCTTTCCTTTTGAGTTTCCATTACTTCTGTTTGGAAATTTTGCTGCAAAATGCCCAACCTCATTACAGCTGAAACATATCAATGGAATTTTACCTTTGAATTTTCCCTTACCAATTTTTAGTTTTCTCGTGAAGTAAGCATATTCTTCATCTGAAAGACCTTCTTCATCATCTCCCTTTTCTTCACACTTGCAAGTGCATGTCTTTTCAATTGAAGGTTGTTTATCCTTATTGGTTTTCTTAGATGAAATGAATGCAGTTTCTAGATTTGAAGTACCCTTTTCTTCATCAAGTCTCATTTCATATGCTATGAGAACTCCATGTAATTCTTCCTTGCCGAGTTTGTCCAGATTTGCACTGTATTCTAAGATCGACACCTTTGGGTTGAATCTCCTTGGTAACGTTCTAAGAATCTTCCGTATAATAGTCTTCTCATCAATTGGCTCTCCCAATCCTTCCAGAGTATTGGTTATTTCATCAACGTATTGGAAGTATGCATCAATGTTGCAATCTTCTTTCATTCCGAGTTGCTCAAATTTTGCTCTATAGATTTGAAGCTTTGCCTCTTTGACATCTGAGCACCTGCATATATATTCTCAAGCTTATCCCATACATTTTTGGCGGTTTTACAACCCAAAACCTTATGATAAGTAGATTCAATAAGTCCAATGATAATAATATTCTTTGCTTTTGCATCATTTACCAAATCATTCTTACCTTGTTCATCCGCGGTTGATGTAAATCCATTTTGAACAGTGTCTCATACTTCGTAACCTTGCGCCAAGAGATAGACCTCCATTATTCCTTTCCAGAGTGCATAATTATTTTCATTGAATAGAGGTACACCATTCTTGGTATGTCACTGTTATCATGGTAGTAAAAAGCTGCTATTGAAGGAACCAGCTACGAAACCAATTGTTGGAAATAGCGGGGGGGGGTGAATGGGTATTCCTTTCAATTAGAGCATGATTTAATCTTCAATTATTATCGGTGTTTGTACAATGATAGCAGAAAAAAGGAGCAAAAATGTGATTTAAGGTGGAAACCCACTTCGGGACGGAGCCACTAGTAGCACTACAATTTTTTAATATTCAACTCCAATTGAAAATACTGCTCCACTTCCTGCGAATCTTCCCCACAGATCTTCTCTTGGCTCACTTGGATAGGTGCTCCAATGCCGAGATTCTTTAGTAGTCAGCGAACGGATGCCCCAACATCCAATGAGCTACAACTCACCCTAGCACCACCCTACCACCCTATAGAAGAATAAAAGAAGAATGGACTCCCGTACCAGGGAAAATGGTCCACTTTGCAATGATATAGAATGATGTAGAAGAAGAAGATATACTAGACCATAACCCCAACTTTGACACAACCACCTAATGATGATCCTAGACCTCCCAACACTGCCTCTTCAACCCTTGGCGGATAGACACTAGTACAATTTGTACAATAATGTATTTACAATGACTAAGTACAATGATACCTTTACAATGATTGTATGCAGTGCTGCCCACTTGAAGACTTCATAGGATGAAATTCTTGCTGCTGTTATGCACCTTGGTTGATGCTATTTTCATGCTACCCTCTGCTACACCTTGCTTTGATTTGCTGCCCTAGAAATTCTGGTCCTTTGCAACTCTTGACAAAACATGATCTAGCTTTTTCTTTGCCTTCTAGGAGCTCGATATTGAATCTAGTGTATCTCTGTTATTTCAGATCCTCAATATCTTATTTTTGGTCCTGTAGTAGTCCTCTGAGTCATATTTCCAATGCCACACGTCTGACCCAATTTGGATTCTTCAAGGGAGAGATATACCCAATCTCTCACAATGCCCTAATTATGGATTGTTTTAGCAGAGTGAACTTGTACAGCGTGCCACGTGTCACTGTTTCTTCATTCGGCTCTGAAATTGATAGAGCGAAAACTAAAGTCTATGCACTATCTATCACTTTTTACAAAATTCCAATCCGATACTTAGAGAGAGAGAGTTATGACGATTTTACCAAGGTTACTTCTTTGAGATTAATTTCAGGAGCTTGCAAAAACCCTGACTTCCACAGATCATATCTCCAAAAATATTACGTATCTTGATCTGAAATTTTTACAATAGCTTCCTCAGGATTTTGGCTTCGCCTCATAAAAATTTCAACTTCGCCTCATAAAAATTTCAGCTTCTGAAACTTCGTAGAAAAAAAGTTAGAGCAAAAATTCCACGATGACCTGTTTAGATGGCGAAATCCCTTACCTAAGGAGGAAATGAAGATCACAATTTATATAAATGCTTAAGTTGAGAGGGGCTTCAACAAGTGAACGTGGGAGGGATTTTAGAAGCTTAAAAAATATTAATTATGACTTTTCAATGACCCATGCCCCAACCCCATGGAGTTTTAGCCCACTAACTGGGGGTACAAAACTTCAAACATGAATATCTCTCAAACCGTGAAGAATTACATGGCGTGCCATATATCAACGGAAACATATCGACAAGTAGAAACCATCAAAAGCACTATTGACCCATAATATATTAATTTGGTAGGTCAAAATTCCCATGCAATATTGGGTTAGCCCTTGGTGCTGCTTGGGTTGACATCAATGACAACCGCTGATCAACATGCCTCTCAAGCAAGAAAATACAAGTTCCTGCATCTACCTAAAACTATAATAATTCGACTAGTCAAAATATTTTGACCCAAATAAAGTATCTCCAAGCTACTACATTCACCCCAACCCTCAGGGAAGGTTCCATTTTGAGTTGTCTTTAGAGCCCAAATAATCTTAACCCAAGGAAGTGTGATAAGATCGATAGGAATATCTCCTTGAAAATAATTGAGCTCCAATGTTTCACTATTTGATAAACCACTAGTAGGCTCAGAATCAATATATTTTTTTCTAGGGGTGTGGTCCAGCGGATTTGTGAACATAAGTACATAATGCTCATGGAAATTTCCCAGCTCCTTGTGAATCGCATGAGTGAGGGAGTTCCTTAAAACATCTAGCATTTCAAGCATGGATTGTTTGCCAATCTCTATTGGGATAACTTCATCTAAAATATTTGGAAACATGGAAATGAAACTAAGTCTATAACAATTCCCCAACTGTGCAGGAATTTCACCAATCAATGAGTTACTCGATAGATGGAAATACTCCAGGGATTAGCACGTTATCAATAGATCTACTTCTATTTCTCCAGAGAGTTGATTGAGAGATGAAGATAAAAAATTTGGCTCCATAAAATCATTAACAACATATTGATGTAACTGCCAAATTCTAAAACAATCAATATTTAACAGTCAATAATTTGCATTGTTACTGAACTGGGCAACACTTTAATTTTACATTATTACTTAACTAGTGGGTTAACAATTTATAACTTTTGAGGAATCCAGAGCTAAAAAGTTCCTGAGTTTTATATAATGAGCAAATGTATGAGCTCCCACATGTCAATTGTTAGAAGCTATGTGAATGGTGGAATATATGCTAGAGCACTCATAGCATATGGCAAAGGGCGTTCATGATGTTATATTCCCAAGGGTGAATGATATTGATCCCTTAATTTGATTATGTGAGGTCTCTAAGCACTTCAATGATTTATAATTCCCTAGTACCTCTACAGGAATTTCCCTTGATATTTGATTGCCCTGAAATTCAAGGAAAAGCTCTAAAATCTCTATTATGAAGCAAAAAGGGAGCTATAAATATTCCCTAAAAATTGGTTGTCATTTAATAATAATCCATATGATGGTTGTTCTTTCATTATCCCTTCATCTATTAGTGGTGGAGAAAGCAAACCAGTGAAGTTGTTACTATTTGAAATCATGAAGCACCGTCAGACCCTTAGATAGAATGGAAGTGACTGGATTGCTTCCCCAAAGACCACACATAAAGAGGTTAGATAGAATGGAAGTATTTGGATTGCTTCCCCAAGACCACACATAAATAGAGATGAATAAAGAGCAGCAAAGGTGACCTGAGCTTGCAAACTATCGAAAAACTCATTTATTGAAAGCAACGGTGGTTTGGTGAAGCTATTATTCGAGCAAGTTGAAATGTTGCTAGATAATTTGTTTCCACTAACATTAAAGAAAATCATTAAAAAAACTGGAAATTCAGGAATCATCCCTCTAAGTTGATTGCCTCTCAAGCAAGAAAATACAAGTTCCTGCATCTACCCAAAACTATAAGAATTCAACTAGTCAAAATATTTTGACCCAAATTAAGGATCTCTAAGCTACTACATTCACCCCAACCCTCAGGGAAGGTTCCATTTTGAGTTGTCTGTAGAGCCCAAATAATCTTAACCTGAGGAAGTGTGATAAGATCGGTAGGAATATCTCCTTGAAAATAGTTGAGCTCCAATTTTTCATTGTTTGATAAACCATTAGTAGGCTCAGAATCAATATAATTTTTTCTAGGGGTGTAGTCCAGCGGATTTGTGAACACAAGTACATAATGCTCATGGAAATTTCCCAGATCCTTATGAATCTCATGAGTAAGGGAGTTCCTTAAAACATCTAGCATTTCAAGCATGGATTGTTTGCCAATCTCTATTGGGATAACTCCATCTAAAATATTTGAAAATAGGGAAATGAAACTAAGTCTAGAACAACTCCCCAACTGTGCAGGAATTTCACCAATCAATGAGTTACTCGATATATGGAAATAATCCATGGATTAGCACGTTCTCAATATATCTACTTCTATCGCTCTAGAGAGTTGATTGAAAGATGTAGATAAAAAAAATTTAGCTCCATAAAATCCCCAAGACTTGGGGGAATTGACCCATTTTGCATGTTTCTTGCTAGATTAAATATTTGCAATTTGTGACATATGCCAAGCTCCATAGGAATGCCTCCACTAAGGAAATTATACCCAAGGCTAAGTGCACATAAGGTAATTAACTCCTTTGATTCCAACAAAATTTATCGAGTAAAAGAATTGTCCTGAAGTTGAAGTACTTCTAGTGCCCTTAGTTTTGTGATCTCTCTTGGAATCTCTCCAAAGATTTCATTATAAGGCAGCAATAAAATGTGCAACCCTATAAAATTTCCAAAAAATGGAGACAATTTCCCTGTAAGCCTAAAATCCACCTGATTTCCTCCTCAGTACCCAACCAAAGAATCCAGAATACTCCCTTTTTTACCACAAAGTTATGAAGCAAAAGACAAGGCAATTGGAGGGATCGATTCCGGCAAAATCCAAGCTCCTGAACTACTTGTTGAAATTTCTATTCTAGATCTGTCAAAGTGCAAAAACCTAGAGCATGGATCAACATGGTTTTTATTCCCATACCCCATTATTCCCATCCAAGCTATTGCTAATGTTGAGGCCCACAACTCTTCCTAAGCCATCACTTGTAAGCCTACTCCATGAGCAAGGGTAGTTGTCATTTTCATTCCAATCAGAGAGAATGCCAATAGGATCTCGGCTTATGGATTTCTTCAACTCAAGTAGAGCCCTAGTATCCAAGGATAGAGACAATGCAATGATCATAAAAGCCAATAAAAAATGCAGTAGGCAAGGAAAACCAAAACCCTTGCAAACTAGTATTCTCCCTTACTGCCTCTCTACCTCATGCATTATTAATGTTTGTCAAAGATGAAATGCAGGGGGCTCTATGATTCCTACCCAATCCAATACATGGTCACCCAAGACTTAAGGGTAACAAAATCTCAGAGCATGTAAACAACAGTCTGCAACAAAAAGAAGAACAATATTGAAATCAAAAGCGAAAAAACCAAACTAAGATTGCCCATATATTCATTATCGATCTCAGGTCCATCCTCCAGCATCTTTCCACTATCCTCGCTTGAAGCTTTGAGAGGTAATGAGAATCCAACTTCCTCCAACATAGGGCCCCAGTGAGTCTCCAATACTTTTGCCACCATCTTTGTTACACTTCTTTTCACCTTCTTCAGCATTTTTTGCTTGGTCTAAGCAAGCCTGACAACAATCTGCTGCACTTTCTTTATGGTGCATCATACCCCATTTAACTGCAACTCCGTCATAGTCTGTATGTGGTTCTGCATGGAATTCAGAAGGAAGTGACCTGCCAGGTATGATTCCATCTTCTGCAGAAATAATATCAAACTATGCATCAGGATTTAATTGCACCATTTTAAGCTATAATTCTCCAAACCCTTGCTGCCCTTGGACAAATTGAAGTAACAAAGAAACAAAATAACTCATTAAAAAATAACACACTTGGGGAAAGGTGGAAAAGAAAACAGATGTTAAAACAAAATACTTTGAATTTTAACAGTTCTTCACTGCAAAATGCTAAATTCCATTCTCCAGCACGTAAGTAATCAAATTGTTAAATTTAGCAACACAAAAATAACCTTAAATATGCTGAAAAAAGGAACCTAGAGAAATTGTCAGGAAACCATAATCCTCAAGTCATAAAATTAAAAATAGATAAGACTACTATATGAATACTTTGTAAAACACGCTCAGTTCAAGACATAATGCAGTGAAGAGGACAAAATAATTTGGTGATGCTAACCTAGTAGTCAAAATCCAAAGAAATCAAAAGCAAAAACACCAAACTAAGATTGCCCATATATTCATTACCGATCTCAGGTCCATCCTCCAAAATCTTTCCACTATCCTCGCTTGAAGCTTCGGGAGGTAATGAGAATCCAACTTCCTCCAACACAGGGCCCCAGTGAGTCTCCAATACTTTTGCCACCATCTCTGTTCATGGGAACCCCAATACATAATGTATAAACACACACCCAAATTTGGGAGCTATGGACCAAAAAGAGCAGGGAGGAAAAGAACCTGATGTCACAAAAAAATAGTATGCCACCACAACTAATGGACAAGCCATCAGTTTAAGTCACACATAAGCTGAATAGAAAAAACGCATACCCATATTTTTGGCTTGTGTGGAGGAATTCACACTGGCTTTCATTACTTCACGTTTCTTAGCTTCTTCAAGCTTTTTCGTCCACCATTCTTCAAGGGCTACCACTTAAAAAAATGTAAGCATTAACAACATATTGATGTAACTGCCAAATTCTAAAACAATCAATAGTTTGCATTGCTACTAAACTGGGTAACACTTTAATTTTACATTATTACTTAACTAGTGGGTTAACAATTTATAACTTTTGAGGAATCCAGAGCTAAAAAGTTCTTGAGTTTTACCTTGTTAAAAAACTTGAAGGCATGCCTGAAATGGGTTAGAGTATCAACCAGTGTTCTCTTCTCCACCGTAAGACTTAGCAGCTCCTGAATTACTGCACAGGCATGCTTCTTAGCCCATCGAATTCTGAGATAGAGCGTGCTTGTCGAATTTAAATTACTTGTAGGCTCATGCAATCGAATAGAGCTTGACTGATATTACAAAATATAAGTTAGTTGAAACTTGAAACTTGTTTTTATAAGTGGAGTAAAGCGTGCCAATTTTCATAGATTCTTGAGAGTTTGAGTAGAAAGAAATCGTTATTATATGTGACACGATGAATGTCTATGGAGTAGAAGATCAATGTCTAGGAAAGGATGAATGTGAGAAGAAATTCCAGGATTGTCTGCTTAGCATAATATTACAGGCCTTCAAGCGATGTAAAAAATTTGTCCTTTGTGCACGAAGATTTGTCAAGTGGGTGCAGAGGATCCTCGAAAACTTATCCATTCCATCAAAATTGGCCCTGCATTGTCTTTTGTGTCTCTCTTTTCTAGTTCGTCAGGCCAATGTTTCAGGATCACACCTTTCGTGGGAATTCCATATGGGCCATCTTGGCTATGGTGTTGGTCTTTGAATTCACTGTATGTGATTATCTATTAAAATATTTCCTCTCGAATTTATCTGAATTTGAAATATTTTAGATTTTATAATATTTTCTTCAAAAGAGACTGCAAGAGTAGGATCCCATGAAGTTAACTCCAATGAAAGCCCTTAATATGTATCAACAACCTCAAAAAATTCAGGATACTTGTTGCATAAATTAGTTCTGAAATCCATGGGGAGACCCATATCTGTAGCTAAGTGGGAAATCTTCTCCAGCAATACCCTCTTGCTCATAGACATCATTAAAAGCTTCCTGATATTCTCAACAAAGAGGCCCTCCATTTGAGATTTAATCTGCACTTCTTCCTAGTGTAGCTGCTGTGCCTGGGGGGTCAATGTGAAATAGAATCAATATCCTGGACTTGTTCATTGTATATTTCAATCATTTGAAAAACAAACTCATATATAAAGGTATCCTTTCTTTGTTTTGATATCTGGAATAAGTCATTCAAGGCTCGATAGTTCACACCCCAACTCTCCTCTATAGACTCCTTGAATTAAAAATGATCAAAGCCTGCTTTGGCTATTAGAATAAACATGATAGACAAGTTAGGGAAGTAAATGCATTTATATTACCCACCTCTTTCTAATAGTACTAGTAATTTGTAACCTTCACAAATTACAAGACAATCCTTCAAGCATATCCTATCCAAGGTCTCTTCCAATCCTGTAGAGAGACATTCTTTTGGAAATGTGATATCAAGCACTTTGCTATACCAACCTCAGTGATTAATTTTTTTAATTGGTTATATTTCCTCAATGGAAAGAAGAGGAGCTTTAAAAGAAATTCTATGGAACTGCTTCTCACTAGTTTTGGTAAGATCCCTTTCTGGACCAATCATGCATTCCATTAAGGTGACAATTGCTTTACGAATTGGATCAATAGGAGGGTCTGTCAATTGAGCAAACATCTGATTTAAGTACTCAAATATTATTTTTAGTCTATTTGACCTCATAGCTAAAGGTGTATCATTCCCCATGGAACCAAGAGATTTTGTTCCATATTTTGCCATAGGAAGCAACAACATTTCCATAGCCTTAATTGTTTGTCTGAAAAATGAAATGCATATTTAAACAAATAGCTCATAAATGCAAACATACATTCAAAAATACCTCATAGCATATTTACATACAAATCACTTACCCATAAGCCTTCATTAGTGACAACAAGCCATATATTCCCATGTTTTCCATTGTATCATCCAAACTATCAACTTGTAAACCAATACAATCAAAAAGCTATGGAAAATTTATAGTTGACATCCAGGGCGACCAAGTCCTTCCATACAATATGTGTGATCATTTAGTCAACTTTTAATTTGCAATAAAATCCAAATGAGGAGTTTCAAAACTTAGTCCAAATACTAAGAAAAAAAATGTTTTGTTCTGTATCCGAGTTATAAAAAAAGAGTGGTTGGATTTGAGAAGTTATATATGAACAACCACAAGAAGACCATATAGATCGATGAATTTTCCAAATACTTCTTCGGCCACCGAGTGAAACTATTTTCCTTCTCCTTCAAATATTGAACACATCCATCTATTTTATCTTCATACGGAAGGGGGATGTTACTTGTGATATTAATGACATTTACATTTGTGTTTTCTGGACCAAGTGGCACTCCATGTATGATAGAAATTGACTAAATTCGTCCAATGCCAACAATAGCACTGTCATATGGATCTAATATATTCACTTTGTCACCTACCTGGAGTAGGTCATGCCCTACCGGAGTTAATAAGCACTGTCAAAAACAAAAAAGTATACATATATATTAGGAAAATAATAATTACAATTAAATTGCAAAAACATACATAGATATTTAATTAACTGAATAATATGCACTCACTGAGTTAATATCCTAAATGCCAGCAGGATTTGGCACCGATTGGGAATGTTCAGGTGCATCAATTTCGTCATATTTTAGAACTCTCGAGGTAACCATTTTTCCTTTAACATCCTATATGTGATTTCATGTAATGTTCCAAAATTTTAGCTTCATAGCTAAATGGAACATTAGAGTTAGCAGTAGCTCCAGCCGGTGAATAAATGGGTAGAAAAGCCCATAAGTCTCCTAAGGAGGGATAAAAAAACTCCTAGTGTGAAAGGGGACACTCTTTATAGCTTAATAAAACACCTCCATGTGTGAACAGCGATAATATCAAGTTGATTCAATCCACTTTGACTAAGTCAACAACGCAGTTGTAGAGGAGGAGGAATCCAAGAAGGAATAACACAGTTTTGGAGGGAGATGAATCTTTGGATAGAGATGACCTAATTGAGTGGGGCCAAGGGCAAGAAAACTCATGATTTATTTAAGGAAGAGGATGGCAGTAGTATTCTTCATGTTTTAGATTATTATTCTTGTCTGCTCAGACTTTTGCTTCCTCTTGCTGTTTAGCAGGGTAGCAGTGCTGTTTAGCACCGGGTGTTCCCGAGAGGGAATCCCACCTCTTTCCTTGAGGAGCCTCTTGGGAGAGTTTGAAATCATTTTCCACATCAATTTTTTAGGCCAAGCTTCAGCCTACTTCATCAGCGCAGTTTATGCCGGAGATTGTGCAGTGTTGCAGGGTGCAGCAGTGGAAGGGATAGGAATCCCACTTTCTAAGCTAGTTTCTCCTTGGAGGAAGATTTCCTTCACTTGAGAGACCTGTTTGGAGAGGTATTGAGATCATTTCAGATCTTTGGTAGTATAACACACATTTACCTAACATTCCCAGCGTTGTTCCAGCTAGGGAATGCGTTATTTCTGGAGGCAGCTTCAATGCATGGTCTAGTGGCTCCGTTGCAGTGTTTTCTTGTGATTGAGAGGTTCATCCTTTCATGGGAGGAAGCCATTGAGGGATATACATCATATAAAACATATTTCAGCATGCTACACTCTTATGCTTCAGTTTTGCAGTGGTGATTCAGTAAATTTCTGAATATCACATTTTGTATGCAGAGTGTTTGACAAGAAACCCTTGCCGGGTTCTCTTGTATTTTTGTATAAGGAGACTAGATCTAAGTTTATGAGCATGATTGTCTAATATATGAGCAGATATATTTGTATTCTTATTTTTTGAGTGAAACCCTCTTAAAATTGCGTTGTTCCTTTTCTGCATAATTTCTGAGTAGCAGTGTCTATGGTTTTTGGTCATTTTCAACTACACTAGTGTGGGAGGTTTGTTTACCTCACCTAGTTTCATTTCTTCCTGATCTCCTCTTGGAATTAGATGCTAGATGGATGTATCTATGGGATCCAAGTGATTATTTTCATTTCTATGGAATATATTTCTGAAAATGCGTTTTTCTATGAATGCATTGCTGAGCAGTCCATAATTGGATTATATTAAGATATTCCCAATACTGCTTATTTTCCCTATTTTGGGATATTACAGTGGTATTAGAGCTGAAATCTTGGCTCAACCTGTGGATCTCAGGCCATTTCACTCCAGGGGAAGGAGATATGGACAGAAATCAGGAGGCTTCAGTATGTGAAGGGAAAAGGGAAGACATGCTTACAAAGCTTCTTCCAAAATCTATGCAAAGCTTTCAAGGAGAGCTGAAGAGGATGAAGATGGGATCTCCAAAGGAAGTTGGATCTAGAGAAGAATCTAGATTTTCACTTGGTAAGTGTGAGCATGCAGCTACACACCATGATGCACGTGGCAGTCAAATGCCCAGATCTATCTTGAGATGGATGAGAGGAGGAAGAATGCCTAAGAGGAGAACTCTTAGTGATTTATTGCAGGAGTATGAATCTAAAACTGAGAGGTTTAGAGATCATACTGATTTTCTGGAGTTTTTCAAGTTCCAAGTGGAGGAGAGAAAACAGCAGGATGCAGATAGATTTCTTCTATCTACTTTTTCTGGATCACGTACATGTTCATCTGGAGCTTGGGTGAAGAAGCTAGACTCCTATTTTTAGCAGCACCATATTTATGAAGATGAAGCCATCAGAGTTGCAGCTGCATTTCAGAGGTAAGTCCTATGCATGGTGGATTTCTGAATCTTGTTCTTTAAAGAATGCAAACATTTCCTCTTATGCAAGATTCATAGAAACATTGGTGGGAAGGTTTGGTGAAAAAATTCCTAAGACACATGAGCAAGGGAAAATTGAGAGAACAAAACCCTTGCATGTGATGGAGGAAACTCCACTTCAGAAAACCATGGGAGGAGTTGACATCTTGCATTACACATTGTCGGAAGCAAGACCTCTAGTTCATATTCCTAAACAAGAGGGCATGGGGATGTCTTTTTCACAGGAGGATCCAACTATTGAGATGTTGCCCATACACATTGATGAAGATGAGGGCAACAACGCTGTCACATCTAGAGCACATCCAGCACCTCATGCAGAGGGAGGAGGAGCACATGCTCCAACAGGAGGGATTCTTGTATCCTCACAATAAGTTCCCCAAGATCTCATACATGGGGGTCCAAGCACAACCAATGAGTAGCATGATTGTGCAGCATTGCAGCTGGAAGGATGAGGTAGGAAGGAAGAGCAACATCACTTGATGAGAGGCACACACCCTTCTCTATTTCAGAGAGCCAATGCAAGGAAGAGGCAGACTGATTTGCGCTGTAAGGGTAGGGGCAAGGTTGCCCAACCATATGTGCAGTCTACTCTTGACATTGATGTCTCACTATATGGAGGCATTCCACCTGGGAGGCCACCTGATCTAGAGTTGATGGAAGACATCTTGTCTTTGGATTCACCACTCTTGGATTTTGGAGAGGTGAAGAGTTTGGAGGAATAATTTGGCATGGGGGATGTAAAAGTAGCAGGAAACAACATGAGGAGAGCTTCACATGCCAGATCACCAGCGCTATCTCTTAGGAGGATTGATCCTTATTGGAGATCTCAGCTCTTAGTAAAGTACTCCAAGGATCTTGGTGCATGCATGGTTCTTGATGACCCGGATAGAGATGATGAGTATATGGTCATCTATTCACATGGCAGAGTCTTCTTGACTAGATCTTCTAGTCTCAAGGAGAAGTTGCTACTTGCAGCGCATGAGGACTTCCTTTCCATGCATTATGATGCATATCTTTCTTTGTCAGAGGAGTTCACTTGGGAGGGCATACAACATGACACATTTCATAATATGGAGAGATGCATAGCCCGGATGGTGATAGATAGGAGGTCACAGGCACTTCCCTACTCATTGGAGGTGAGGGAAAGATTCCAGTTGAGCCATTTCAGCTCAGGATCTCAAGTACATGATGGAGGAGGTATAATTTCACATTTTGTATTGTACTTCTTTTCCTTGTTTGAGCAGCATGAGGTGTAAAGAAGGATCATCTCTTCTTGCATATTGTATAATGATGTACTTGCAGTTACTTGTAGCATTGATTTTGGCTATCATTTTGGTGGTAGGTGGGGGAAGCCACATGTTTCTTGGTGTGCACCATTGACACCATATTTTAACTTCATGTTTTCATCTTATAAGATGACTGTGGCAGCAAACAAGTGGCTAGTGAAGCACTTGTTATTTCTTATTTTGATGCAGGAAAAGAATGCACTGTGCTGGTTCCATGAGTGGAACTATGATTCACTCTCTGGTTGTCATTTGGCAACTTGTTTTTATTGTACTTCACTTCCATGTATTGCTGATATGTTTTTGCTGATGGGAAGTTTTGTTTGGAGGGAGGGCTCAAGATTGAAGATGCCCATTGGGAGCATGATTCTCCCCACTCTACATGTTGTAAATTCCAGGAGGAACCATGGGTAAACCATGATTGCCACATCACAATTCTTCTCTTCTTGTGGGAGGAACCACTTGGAGAACTCGAGGAGGCACTTCATGGCTGAATTGTTTGATGGGGGAACTTGGGCCATTCTTGGAGGCCATGTAATTTTAGCCTAAGGACAAAGGCAACCCCATGTTTACCATAAATGGACAGAGAAACCAATTGGATGGCATGACACCCATATGATAGAGCAACAAGAGTTGTTGTTACTGTGGTTGCACTTGGGAGAGTATGGGCAGAAATATTCTCATGCTTTTCATGATATTTCCAGAGAGAAGGGAGGCACATTCATAGTGCAAGGAGACTACCCTTCAGCATTGGAAGATTATGAGGGGCTTCCCTGTGGGAAGAAGATCTTCTCACATAGCAGCATGATGGTGGATGGCTTTGGCATATGGAATGTCAAAGGGAGGAGTCATGGAGCCTTATTACTAAGGCCTACATCGTTGTCACATGGGAGTGTGTTCTTATTGATGGAGTGTTCCAAGGAGCCTATGTATCCCTTCTTCTTGCAGATTTTTATGAGAAGATACTAATGGGGGAACTTATACATGGACCTCACTTTCAGCCTACTCACCATGCATGGTAAGTAATATATTTCTGTACTTGTTGATTACTCTCTTGAGCATTTGTATTTTCCCACCATATGTAAACAGTGCATTGCTCCAAAAGAGAGCAAGATTATTCATGGGTTTCATGGTCACTTTAGGGCCAAATTGTGTAAGACTGATAACCCATTTCCACATGAATTCGGGAAAGTGTATTATTGTTTTTTACAGCTGATATACAGTGCTGCTTGCTATCTTATAGTAGATGAGCAAACATATACAGCTGGTAGCTCATTGGAAAACAACTTGCCACATGATGTTCTAAATCAGCAGTTGGAAAGACTGCGCTGTATCCACCAAGGAGACCATGTGTATCATCCTCACTTGCACATAACCTTTAGCAACTCTCTGATTTGGATGACATATGATAGTGATGTGCCATTCACTTTGAATGGAATGGTTTGGGCTAGCATGATCCATGGTTTTGGAGAGGGGATCTTTGAAGATTCAATCTTTCTATTGCCACTTGAGGGCAACTTGTTTGTAGCCCATAATCAACATGCAATCCACACTTATCATGAGTGGAGAGGAAGATGGCGTGGGGTAGGCTATCTTGTCTACCATGTTCAGATTTTCAGCCCACCTATTCTGCATGAGCTCAAGGTGGAAGAGATCCTTTATGAGTTGCCATCCTGGAGGGTGACTCATTTCATTTGGATGATAGCATGGGTGAGGGAGGCACTCACTCACCATGTTGGTCATCAATCCTACTTTGTGTAGGCCATGAGACAACAAGCCGATTTCCATTCACACTTTCCACCTTTGATTGATGTGGAACATTTGGTTTTGCACACTTGGGAGGAAACATTGGATGACAGTTTATCTGCAGATTCTCTTGATGCAGTGGTGGAGGCTATTGATGGGAGGCCACATGAGGAGGAGGGGAGAAATTTTTCTCTCCCTATAAATTTTCTTGAGGACAAGCAAATATTTTGGAGGGGAGGACTGTAATGTTCCAAAATTTTAGCTTCATAGCTAAATGGAACATTAGAGTTAGCAGCAGCTCCAGCTGGTGAATAAATGGGTAGAAAATCCCATAAGTCTCCTAAGGAGGGATAAAAACACTCCTAGTGTGAAAGGGGACACTCTTTATAGCTTAATAAAACACCTCCGTGTGTGAACAGGGATAATATCAAGTTGATTCAGTCCAATTTGACTAATTCAACAACGCAGTTGTGGAGGAGGAGGAATCCAAGAAGGAATAACATAGTTTTGGAGGGAGATGAACCTTTGGATAGAGATGACCTAATTGAGTGGGGCCAAGGGCAAGAAAACTAATGATTTATTTAAGGAAGAGGATGGCAGAAATATTCTTCGTGTTTTAGATTATTATTCTTGTCTGCTCAGACTTTTTCTTCCTCTTGCTGTTTAGCAGGGTAGCAGTGCTATTTAGCACCGGGTGTTCCCGAGCGGGAATCCCACCTCTTTCCTTGAGGAGCCTCTTGGGAGAGTTTGAATTCATTTTCCACATTAGGTTTTCAGGCCAAGCTTCAGCCTACTTCATCAGCACAGTTTATGCCGAAGATTGTGCAGTGTTGCAGGGTGCAGCAGTGGAAGGGATTGGAATCCCACTTTCTGAGCTATTTTCTCCTTGGAGGAAGATTTCCTTCATTTGAGAGACCTGTTTGGAGAGGTATTGAGCTAATTTCAGATCTGTGGTAGAAGACCACACATTTCCCTAACATTCCCAGTGCTGTTCCAGCTAGGGAATGCGTTATTTCTGGAGGCATCTTTAATGCATGGTCTAGTGGCTCCGTTGCAATGTTTTCTTGTAATTGAGAGGTTCATCCTTTCATGGGAGGAAGCCTTGAGGGATCTAAATCAGATCAGACATATTTTAGCCTTATACACTCTTATGCTTCAGTGTTTCAGTGGTGATTCAGTAAATTTCTGAATATCACATTTTGTACATGCAAAGTGTTTGATAAGAAACCCTTGCCGGGTTCTCTTGTATTTTTGTATAAGGAGACTAGATCTCAATTTATGTGCATGATTGTCTAATATATGAGTAGATCTATTTGTCTTCTTATTTTATGAGTGAAACCCTCTTAAAACTGCGCTGTTCCTTTTCTGCATAATTTATGAGTAGCAGTGTCTGGGGTTTTTGGTCATTTTCAACTACACTAGTGTGGGAGGTCTGTTTACCTCACCTAGTTTCATTTCTTTCTGATCTCCTCTTGGAATTAGATGCTATATGGATGTATCTATGGGATCCAAGTGATTATTTTCATTTCTATGGCATATATTTCTAAAAATGCGTTTTTCTGTGAATGCATTGCTGAGCAGTCCATAATTGGAATATCTTAAGATATTCCCATTACTGCTTATTTTCCCTATTTTGGGATATTAAATTTCATTATGCACAAATCAAATATTACATTAAAACATAATAAGTTATAACATAGCAGAAAACAATAAATATAATATTAAAACATTAAAATCTTAATAACACTAAAATAGAAGCATATAGGTCTTGTAGATATCTACAAAAACATACCTTCACATGTTCATGGCCCTTTTTTGAGTCATTTAGCATTCTTGCACCACCCAAATTTACATTTTATTCCTGTGATTGACAGGAATTTCCAATAAAAGAAGGTTTCATGAGTGAAGGGAAATGGAACCAAAACATTAACATATTGCAAATTCAAGTGAAGCACTGGTTGCAAGGGAATTATAATTTTCTTATCTCATCTAACTCAATTTTAAATTCCTTCTTTTTCCAAGCAACAACAAGAGGTTCAATGGAGGAGGCTATGGTTGACATTGTCTTTGTCAAACCAGTTATACATTGCATTACATGATTATAATCCTTACTATGGTTTTCAACAGTAGATAAAGCTCCTATTTTTCTACTCTTGACATCAATGGATGGAAAATAAATTTCTATTGGATTTTCTGACATATAATTGTGTTTAGAATTTTCCAAGTCTGCCATATAATGAGCCATTTCACTCACTACCTGCCTTTCTACTTCTTCTAACCCGTTAGCCACCTATAATATTTTGTTATAACAAAAGGTGGCTAAATCTGTTTTGAGCCTTCAAGGAACAATTTTTCATTATTACTAAAATTTGTTGGCTCTCGAAGACTCCTTGTAGGCCTCATGCCTCTGTCCGAAATCTTCATCACTTTCCCTATTAATTCTGCTGATTTCCTGTAAGAAACTGCTGAAGAAACCATCATTTTTCCCCTTTCTCCCACTCATAACTAACCTTCATTTACTCCCCCTTTTTCTCCATGTTATTTCCCTACTTTTCATAAGTTTCTCCTTCCATTCATGAAAATCCTCCTGACATGGTTTAAAACTTCTTTTTTTGAGCTGCGCCGAAACCCCCAAATCCATTTAAAACCTTGAATTTTTTCATAAAAAACAAAGTTTCATTGCTATGGACCTAAGCCCCTTGGGCTAAGCCCTAAACCACTTCCCCACCATACGCTTTGGGTCTGGAACCACTTGCTAATACGTTAAGGTGCTAATCGCATTGGAAAGAATCAAAGACGCAAGTCTTTGCCATACTCCAAAAGTTCCGATTGCGATTAGCCTTGCTGCTTAAGACCCCCGATCATATTATTTTCATATAACCCTGAGCCCGCCCTCGGCACTTAAACCTTGTGAATATTTCATTTCCAACCCATTTTTCCTTTGTAAATTACAAAAACCCTCTTTTCTAAAGTTTTGATTTAATGAGCCAAAGTCACATGTTAAATATAAAATGGTTAGATTAAAAAGATCGATCGCGCAATCGCGATCGGAGAATTCACAATGGGTTGATCGGAAAGACCAGGCCCGCGATTCCGATTGCGATTGGCCTTTGATGTACTAAGCCCCGGGCCCTTTGCGTTCCATATATCCGAAGGCCCCGCAGGTGGGCGCCTATCCTTTGTATATATTTTATTTCCGCCCTGATCCATTAAACCTTCGTTTATATTAAAAACTTGGGGTTTTGATATATTATCAGGGTTTCTGCCGGTTCGTTCTAAAAACTAATCTCCACCGTTGATCGTAAGCCGATCAAACGGCCAGCGCCCAATCGCATCGGGGTTTTCCATCGCATACACTTGTTTGCACCCGCCGATCGGCCATCCCCCGATTCACTCTCCGCCGTCGATCTGATCTGCAGATCGACGGACAGCGCTTAATCGCATCGGAGTTTTCCATCGCATGCATTTATTTTTTCCCCCGATTGCTGTTCCTCCGATTCGCTCCCCGCCGTTGATCTAATCCTCGGATCCAACGGCTATCGCTTAATCGCCTCTCCCCTCCCGATTGCGCAATCACATTGGAGTTTTTTGTTTAAATCGCACTCTTTTCCTCATCCCTCCGATTGCGACTACCCCGATTCATTTCCCACCGTTGATCTGAATCTTAGATCGACGGTCTGCGCTAAATCGCATCGCATGTTTCAAATCGGTGCATTTGCTCGCTACCCCCGATCGCGATCCTCCGATTGAATCTGGACCGTCCACGTGTCCAGATCGGACGGTCCAAAATCACTCCGACTTGTTCATCTCCCCGCTCTCCTTTTCGCCTCGTCTACGCAAATCTCCCACCGTTGGATGTTTTCATCTAATGGATACGCTCCTCCCCCGCCTTCTGAAGCAGTTTTTCCCCAAAAATGCAGGATTTCTTAAAAAATTGTTTGTGTTTTGCAGGTCCCAATGCTTTTTCCATTATAACAAAGGAAAATAAAAGCCGAGGGTGACGATCCTCTGGTCTTTCGTTTATCAAAGGGAAAGAGATATAGAGGGTTTTAAGACATGTTTCATCAACGCTTCATAGGCGTTGATGCCATACGAGCCCAGCGCGGCCCTGCACATCGACAAGACACTGTTTTATTAAAAACACAGTTGAAAGAGTATCAGTGTTGAAGAACAGAGCGCAACAGAGCAGAAGATTGAAGACAAATTTAGGGATTACGGCTAAGATTGACTATCAAAAGCCTAATCCCCAAATTAAACACAGTTAAAGAAATATCATAAGCGTTTAAACAGACAGAAAGGCTTCCACCGTTTCAACTAAAGGCGAATTAATTCCTCAGCTACCGTAAAGGCCACCTGTTGCCTCAAACCATTCAAACCAAAGGTTGAGTTATTGAAGAAAATCAGATATCCGCCTCCAGCACAGCCAGGGAGTTACTTCTGCAAGGAAACCAATGAATAAATATCTGCAGAGTTACTCCAAAACATGCACAGAGCCTCAAAGTAAAACAAAGCTTCCACCGAGCTTTGATATTTATTGTGAAACAGTTAATGTAGTGATCCACCTGTAAATTTTTCCCTCGAGCCTCTCAAAGGGCCGAGAAGTCTTCACTCTGCATTAACTGTCCTTGAGATATTTTGTTAAAATCTCACCTCCTCATCTTCCTATAAGTACTTCTATAGAAGATGAGAAATTGTTGGTTGCAGAACTTTGAAATACACTTGAGCTCGAGACTTCTATTTGTACATAGTGTTCACTGGCCCTTGAAGCTCTGTTTGCGCTAGAGTAGTTAGGTTGAATAGTGAAGATGATTGCTGAACTGAAACATTGGACTTGAAGATTGTAACTGGTTTGACATCAATATAAAAGTTGTTTCTTGGGATCCTGGTCTTTATCACTGGTGAAGTGCTTCTTTCTTTTTTAATCGTTTTCCTTCTATGTATGCCATATTGTTCGTTTTCCCTCTGTAAAGAACAGTTTAAACAGGGTTAGGATTTTTTGTATAGCAGTAACCTTCTCTGGCTGAGAAATCTTCATCTTAATGTTTTCTTCAGATTTGTTTATTTAAGAATGATTCAATACAATTTAAACAGTTAGGAATGTTGGCGTTCCCTCGTCCTTCTGTTTGCTCAAACATTGTTCTCGAATGTTATTTCCATTATTTGCTATTAAAGTTAGACTAGAGAAGACATGGTTTGCCCTGATTCCTAGATTCTTTTCTCCAAAGGCAGATTCTGAAATTTTCCCTTGGTGTTGACTGAAAGCAGACTAGGTTTAAAAGTACTTTATCTGATCTTAAGTTACACTCTGTTTTTCTTATGTGTTTTCATACTTTCTGAAGGTAATTATGTGGATTACCGGATTGTTTGTCAATTAAGCTGCTTTAATAAGAACTTGCCCAAGAAGTCTATGGTTAACCCTGTCCTTGGTTGGTTTTAAAATAGTTACTTAAGAGGCTTTTCTTGTTTGGACTGACTATAAATCCTCTGAGAAATTATTATCAGTTTCCACCCCTCCAACATTTTAATGTTTCCATTTCATCATTTTAATCTCAATAATCTTGTGGTATAGATGACTTGCCCCTTGGATCACACTTGATGTTGTTGCTCAATTAAAGCCCATATATGACTCCATAGCCCAATGGACTAAAAACCAGCGTTATATCTATCTATCTGCCAAAACTGTTCTATTTGCTTGCAACTTCTCACTTTTGAAACTTTTTGCACTTAGGACTTTCCCCTCAAGTAACATTTCATGCTCAACCATCCAAAACAAAACAAAACCCTTGGCCTTCATAACTAGCCTAATATCATTACCTTAAGTTTTTCAAAGACAATATCCATCCTTGTACATATTGGAGAGATACCTTCGGGATTCAGGAGGGCTAGATCCTAGAATCCCAAAGTTGGTTGAAATGATGTTAACTCGTGATTGGACTCTCCCAATCTTGCTAATACCATGCAGACCTAACACAACCTACAAATAATTTTCAACGCACAACTAGTTGGACATTAAGAAAAATCAAAACACATAACACAATGTACAATATTCAACAAAAAAATTGTATACTTACAAATATTTGTTGTTTGGCTCGCAACCCACCTCGACCCAAAAAATATCGAGCCTTCACCTGCTCTCTTGCTTTCTTTGCTCTTATACTCTTTGAAAAATATTCTTTAGCACACATACTTTCCTTCAAATCTTCCCATTGTTTGGGAGTCAAGCTACTCCCCCTATCTTTTTCATCCAAGATTAATTTTCTGCATTTATGCCTGAAGTTATTCATCAAAATTCTCATTCTGCGCTTATAATATTTACTAGAAATCCTTCCACGAATAGTCTCAAAAACATTTTCCATTTTTTGGATCACTTGATCAACATTTATTGGATCTTGATATGCAAAGTTGGATTTAGTAACATCCAAATGAGACCTTATTCTTGTGCCCAACTCTGTGGCCCACCTTGACGCATTTGGTCCAGTAGGCTCACCATATTTTACCTCAATCAAGTAAGCCTTCTTCCCTTCTGATTTTCGTTCTTTGGCTTCCCTTTCTGTGGACCTATAAAGGCTTTGACTAATTCTTTGTCTTTTGACTAAAGCTGATACATCTTGAAAACCAAGACTAGGTGATGGAAAATCACTCATACTTGTGGCTAAAGAAGGTGTGGTAGTTCCTAGCACCTTACTTGGAGAAGATGTAATTGGTGTGCTTTCTGTGGCAAAAGACTGAATTGGTTTCTCCTTGTCCACAATAGGTGTGGCACTAGGTTGCACACAAATCTCCTCAGATGTGCCTTCAAATCTTTTCTTTAACTGTAAATAAATTTCTTGCAACTCTGCTTCATCAGAATGTGCCAATTTTTCGCAAACACCTTGGACATGATCATCTGATATATCAGGAAGTTGATCATTAGAATTGTCAGCTTCATCTCCATGCATTGAATTACCATGGCGTTTGCTTCTACGAGTTGGCAGGGATATGTCTTTTCTTGCTTTTTGTTTATTCTCATTGTCTATGGGATCAGAGTTTCCCCTATATAAATTTTTTTTTTTATCAAATAATGGCCTACATCATCAAATATATTATATACAACTTTCATTAAATATGCATAGAAATAAAAAGTGATGAAGAGTAACTACTTACTTATTCACCAAACCAAGAGATGAGAAATATTCTTCATTTTTTGTGATGCGTTCTTTACGAACACGCTCGTATTCTATCATATTTTCATCACTGCTAAGATCATTTTTACGTTTCAACCCCTTCTTCATAGTATTTATGTCCTACATTTCAAATTTAAAGAAAAAATATTAGTGCATGGACAAATAACAATTATAAAATATATCTATTATACGATCATGCATTATGATCAATGAGAATGAATTAACCTTAAATTGATAGAAGGAACACTTTAATCAGTATCAACACCTTATCTAGAATTATGGATTCTATTTTTTTAATTGCAAAAAAATTGTAATATTTGCATAAATTTATCACATAATAAAAACATAGCATATTGCAATTGGGAATGCAGATTGGTTGTCCCAACCATTGTAACATTATTGAATCTATTATATGTGTACTAGTGTCAGTACCGTACAACTTTGGTGAAGAGCTCTTGAACCATATTAAGACTTTGAGCCCTTAGTAAACAGAATCCAGAGAATTACATTTAGCTTCGAGGTTTGCAAGCTGAAAATCAAATATACCGCAATAAAAAGACACACATCCCCCAATTTAACAACTAAAATAACATTAGAAGAATCTAGATTTTCCTGAGGAAAAAAAAACAAATATAGAAGTTACAAAATAAATATTAAAGTTAGCATAACTTTATGTAGGCAATTTCATTTATGGATCTAGTAACCCTCTTTAAGATAAATTGAATCACTTCATGCTACAATAGAGTTACTGGAATGAGACAAAATTCACACAGAGTGAAAAATGAATAATAAATTTCACACAGAGTTTAATACAACCATCTGGCTAATCCCATGGCTAAAACAATAAAATCCATTTTCATAGTGAAAATTTATGCCACAAAGTCAAGGTGATAAATCATCATCGTGATCATTTGCGTGGTCATCAAGATCACAATCCTGATCACTTGTGTATACATCTACTTGATTTCCTTCATTGTCCTCGTAGATTATATTTTCCTGGCCATGAATTATGTTTTCTATCTCGGTCTCTTCATTGGGAATCAATGCTTCATCTTCAAATACTCTATCGCCATCTTCAGATTCTTCCTCCAATGTTTCTTCTAAACTATTACATTTCCCATCAACCATTATATCAACATATTCCATGAATTTCCTTTTTGAGCGGGGCTCTATTTGAATGACATACGACCATCCTGAGCTTGTCACATCACTAATTAAAAATGCATGGTTAATTTGAATAGGGGAAACATATGGCTCATTGGTCTTCAGTAAAATTTGGCATGTATTTGCACGTACAAATCCATACTCATCATGTTGTATTGCAGACGGCTTGATCCATTTACATTTTAATAATATAGGACTAGTTTCACCATAATCAACTTGAATAATTTCTTATATGAATCCAACATACAAGTTCTTTTCAGTGTTGTGATGAAATTCAACACTAATAATACAATCACAATTTGCCTTTCCTATGTCCCTTTCTTCCACTCTTAAATGAGTACCATAGGCCCACATCCCACTAAAAGAAGAAGCCCATATACTTGGAGGTTGTGAAAGATGAATGTCCTCCTTCGTCATATCCTGACCTTCTTGTCGTGCATCATTAATTGCATCAACAATCCAATCATCAAATTTTGGAAAAAAACGATCTCCAGGGTTCAAATCTTGAAGTGTATGCTTTCGAGATGGATGCATCCATTTTTGAATCTCTTCTTCGTATTTTCTGCATAGAATAAGAAAAGTAAGAGTAATAATAATTTAGCTGTTAAATGAAATTAAATAAATAAATTATCATGTAAATAATATTTTACCTACGCCACTTATCGAATGATGATGTGTTTTGAAGAACATAGGCATGTATGGAAATTCTTTCCTCATTTGATAGCTTGAAGCGATGTCCATTTCCTTCTAATACTTCACCTGCAACTCTGTGGTCATCATCATCATCCCATACATATCGATTGACATTGCTAAAATCCTTCATATATTCTGTACAAAACCCTATGGCCTCTTGCATTAAATATCCTTCACAAATGCTACCTTATGGTTTTGCCTTGTTACGAACAAATTTTTTCAAAACTTTCATGTATCGCTCTATAGGATACATCCATCTTGTTCTTATTGGGCCACAATGCTCTATTTCATGTTCTAGATGTATAAGAAGATGCATAGAAATATTGAATATTGCTGGTGGAAATTCTCGTTCCAATAAGCAATGGACTTCAACAACCTCTCCCCTCAAATTATCAAATTTTGAAGGATCTAGCACATGCAAACTCATTCTTTTTAAGATAAGGCCCAACCTTATAATTGCCAATCTTGGTCCCTTTTCCAAACTTGATATGACTGCAATAGGTAAAATATCCTCAATTATGACATGATAGTCATGGGTCTTGAGGCTTCTTAAGCTATTATTTTCGGTTTGGCTTCTAATATTACCACTTACATATCCAGTAGGAAATCGAGTCTGAGACATCAACTTTAAGAATTGTGCACGTTGATCCTTTGTCCACACATAAGGAGCAATAGGTTTTATGTATTTTCCATTACCATATTTTTCAACCCAAAGGTTTCGATGAATCTTTAGTTCTTTAAGGTCTAGGCGTGATGACACTGTATCATATGCACCAAAAAGAGTTTCTATAATAGCAAAAACTATGTTTTTCTCAGTATGAATAAAGTCAACAGTATGCCTAATGGTTATATGCTTAAAGTATGGCAATTTATAGAATATGCACACTCTTTTTACACCACTATCGTAAAGTGGATCATTTTTACTACCACAAATGCCACCATTTTCAATAAATTGCATTCTTTTTTCTCCATTCTCAGTAATGTAATCACTTGTTATTGCCAGTGGTGCTTCATGATTCTCTTCCTTACCATTGAAACATGACTTTTTTCGACGATATGGATGCTCCATTTTGGGGTAAGCACGATGACCACAATAAATACAATTGTGCAAACTACTTGAGTGCCTCAAAAAACCCTTAAAGATGCAAGCTGGACATCCATGGTATCCATGAACATTGAGACCAATCAAAGTGCCATATGCAGGAAGATCATGGATTGTAAATAATAAAGAAGATCTTAAAGTGACTTGAATTGAATTACCATCCCTTAAAATTTGAATTTCTTCAATTCCTTTCCACAATTCCACTAGCTCATCAAATAATGGTTCTAAATAAACATCAATTGTATCTGAAGTCACACTTTTTTTCCTCGGTATGATCAATGACAACATCAAGAAAAATGGCTTGGTTTCTAACCATGGAGGCAAGTTATAATTTATTAAAAGCACTGGCCAAGTTGACCATTTAGTGCTTTGATCTGAGAAAGGGTTCACCCCATCTAGAGCTAAACCCAGTCTTATATTACGAGGATCTTGGGTAAAATCAGGGGATTTATTGTCAAATTCCTTCCAAATCTTAGAATCAGCCACAAATCACTGTTTTCCATTGGTGCTCTTATTTTTGGCATGCCATTGCATTAGCTCGGAAATGTCTCGACATTTGTACATTCGAAGCAACCGTGGGATTAGTGGAAAGTGGCGAAGAACCCTTCTCGGAGTTGAATTTGATTTCAAACCTCGTCTATACCTCCCTTATTTACATTTTGGACATTCAGTCTCACTTGCAAGATTTTTGCGAAATAATACACAACCATTCACACATGTGTGGATGTTTTCATACCCTAAGCCTAGCTTAGTGATTTTCACTTTACATGCTCTTGGTTTTGTTGGCAGTGTGGAGTCGGGTGGTAACAATCGTTGTAAAAATGCCAATAAATCATCAACACTCTCATTTTTCCAACCATGCACCACTTGCAAGTTAAGAATTAAAAGGATTGTTGTTAAATGACTTAAATTGCAAGTACCATATGCAGGTTTTAAAGCATCCTCCATAAACTTCTGCCATTCATCCTTGAAACCCTCATTCAGCATTCTATCAAATTCAATCCCTTCATCAAAGGTTCCTACCTTTTCATTTGTGTTTGTTGCCTCTTCATCTATGTCTAGTGCCTTACATCTCTCATGTTATGTAATTCTATCCTATCTGGATAACAATTTTGAGGGAAAGGGCTTATACTGCTATGCCCATATTTTAGCATATGTTGAAAAATCACATTTATTTTTCTCATCTTCCCACCACGACAATCATTACATGGACATGCATATTTAAGCAAGCTCTTCTCATCAGCTATTCTCTCATCATGTGCATGGTATTCATTTGTTTTCAAAATTAGGCATTGACTCATCTTCAATTTTCTACATGCAAAGATGAAATTAATTGTTAACTCTTTACTTTCAACTCTTTTCAGAACTTTATTTGTAAAAGAGAAGTTTCAGATCCTATTTGAGCACAAATTTCAATTGTGCAAACTTTTTAGAAACAACATATAGGAAGAGAAGACTACACATTTTTTACAAGTGTGAACACACCCATACACAACATGCACGCAATTAAAAAACAAAATAAAGTCATATTTGAGAGAAATATTTTGGATTAGCACTTGTTTGAGGAGACATTTTTGTTGTATTTACACCTTTTGAACGCAGATCTATCAACATGACAACAACAAATTTTGGTTTTGAACGCAGACCTATCAGCATGACAACAATTTTTTTTGGTAAATATATTAGCATTCTTAAAGGCACAACCCTTGTAGTCATTTTTAAACATTCATTACATCAACAGTGAGGAGAAGAACACACCAATTGGAGTTACCTTAGCAGCAAATAGGATGCATCACTCAGCTAAAGGGGAGGCACTTGGCAATGATGAAGTCACAGTTACCAGTAGTGAACTCTCTCCTTTAAAACCTATTTCTGACATGTTCCCAGTGCTCATTCCTAGAAAATGAGGGCACTCCAATTCAGGGAGTCAGTTACCTATTCATGGCAGCATGACGAGTTACAAATTATCACATTTTTGGCACTTGAAGGGAATACATTCTGTTTTTGGCCACTTGCATGGAGGGCACATTAATGAAGGATTTACACCACATTCTCTCCTTATTCCTAGAATGCAAGAGGGTACATTATTTGGAGATTTACATTAATTTTCTAAGCTTGAAGAAGTTCACCCTAGTAGAAAATATGCCTTTGGAGTCATATTTGTTATTCCTATCTTCATCTATAATTATGTGACTGATCTTTGATACTCATTCAAGACCTTCACAAGTTGTAATAATATTACCTAGGATAAAATGTCTCTTAATAAACTCCAGTTGATCATGAAAATTGGTTCAGGCTGCCATATTGCTGCCATATTCTTGATTATAAGACACATTACAAAGTGTGATAGGCCGATAATTTCTCACTATGTTTATCTTGCTATCTATCTTGAAACTTGTGTAGTTTATCTTGTTGTTCAAGTGAGACACCTTGTATGTGTCTCAAACAATTGATTTGTCACAATATACTCAAAATTATCCCACATTTCCTTCAAAAGATGTGTGAATATTCAGCGGGGAAATTTTCC
The DNA here is from genome assembly GCA_034641835.2 of Pinus albicaulis. Lineage (NCBI taxonomy): Eukaryota > Viridiplantae > Streptophyta > Pinopsida > Pinales > Pinaceae > Pinus > Pinus albicaulis. The sequence goes on from CM076570.1 coordinate 402,050,954, forward strand.
TCCAATTACCATTATGCCAGAATCATATATGAACAAACAATCATATTATGTAAATGTAAAGAAAATCCCAAAACTTCCTTTCAAAGAAGAAACACAGTTTTGTGGAGGATACAAGGTAGATGAGATTGGAAAGCATCCAATATTGTCAAATCCATGTTTTTTTGAAAATAATTTGATGACCAAGAAGCCACAAAAATAATGTTGATTCTAGTTGGCCCACAACAGCTTGGACACAACAGCTTGGACTAGAGTTGTAACTTCTAGAGATGAGTCATAGACACATTTAGAAAATTCAGGCATAGCTCAAGACAGTGTAAGAGAGAACACTCATGTATCTCAACTAGACATTTTGAAGTGGATTGATGAACAACGTGTAACAAAGATGGATTTTATGTTTTTCTTGTTTTAGCCATGGCCTTCAAGCTTGTTAGCACATGACAAAGAAGATCTATCTAGATTGTCAAGAATATTCTCATGTTCTGACTGCTCTTCTGCCACTAACTTTACCTCCAACATCATTGCACAAGAAATTAATGTCCAATGTGCTAGCAGTTTCTATTCTTACAAAGATGAATGGTCATAGTTGAAATATTTCTGATTTGAATGAAATTAAAACATAAACATAAGATAATATAATCATTATATATCATTTGGAGAATTGAACTTGTCATAAGTAAAATTTTCTTTGAAGATCTCATGAGTATGCTAGAATATACCTCAATCATTGCCAACTTCTTTGAAAATCCCATATTGGCAAAAATGTTCGATGTGACTAAGGATACATATAACTTACAATTTATGGTTCTCTTCTAGTGTTAAATGTGATTATTAGATGAGCAAAATTATTCTAGTAGATACAGGGGCTTTGGGCTTGTCATATAACTTCAATGGAGTTATGATTATAGCACAAGACTTGATACAGATCACTAAACACTAGCCATCTTGATGCGTAAGCTATTAGGAGAGAATGAGAGCTCTATTTTGCTTTTACCAGTGTTTGCTTAACACATTCGAGGAAGATATTTTTTTGAGGAGGAACTAAAGGCACACTATGATATAAAGAGAATTACTTTCTCAAGCAAGATCTCAAGAACTTTTGAAGTAACATCTTGTATTCAGACAATTAGAAAAAATGATTACTGACAGACTAGAGGCAGGAAACTTAGAGTTAATACAATCAATGCCCAGATTTAAGCTTCAATTTCCACCACACTCCTAAACGAAAAGGACCAATGAGGATATCACTATAAAGAGCTTAAGAGTAGATCCCTGTTATGATAAGATGGGTTTGGGTAGGGAAAAACAATGAGAACAAGACAACTGACAAATCATACAACAAGAAAGGACAACCTTAAAGTAACTGACCTGTTTCATGCAATATATTTAATACGCTACCAGCAATTCGGGGAATAAGTATTAGTATCAACTTCCAAGGTAAAATAAAAATAGTTGCATCATTATAAAGGTCTCTTGTGGGAGTTTCACACTTTCTTGCATTTGTCTAGAGTAGTGACATATCTGATCTATTAATATTCAATATTCTAGAGTTTTCTGATATATATTGACTACAGTAACTGCAGATACTCAACTGAGACCAATGCATATCATGACATGACATCCTCTTTATGCATTTGAGAAGAGATGTTTACTCTGCCAATGGCAGCCTAAGTGTTGGTTTATAGGCCAGAAGTTCAGGAATTCTCTGCTGCACCTACAGTTTGCTATGAGAGCATGCTCAACAACTAATGAAGTAAAACTAAGTGAAAATTCAGTGGTTCTGTAGGTGATTATTTCAAATTTTAGTATTGAAGCTTGCGACAATTGGAAAAATGTGGCAAGGTTAGGATCAGAAAACATAGGAAACAAAAATTATTAAATCACAAACAAAAAAAATGTTAAAATCCCATATGTTTGATGTAAATTAGAAAACCTAGAGAAACAACTAAGAATGAAGACTTCATTTACTACTAGTGGACAACGGTAGCCACCAATCATCACAATCCAAAATTCCACTGGGAAATTGCACTTGCAAACACTATCAAACAAGAAGGTGTGCTACAATGGAAACGTGGCCACTCAAGCTTGGAAAGCTGACATGTCTTATATTTAAGACAAACTGCACAAGTGCCCAACTTCCCATAATATGATGAGGAAAAGTAATTTAAACAAAAAATACAACAGATCAGCCACAATGAATTTGACACCATGGTTCCATGACAATGTCTGATGTGCCCATATTGTGGGATTTATATGGTGGCTTATGATAATCTAGTGAAACCTTAGCCACATCATATAGTTTCCATGGCAATGTATGATGTGCCCAAATTGTGGGATTTATATGGTGGCTTATGATAGTGTGGTCAAACCTTAGCCCAATTGTTGAGGCAAGTGCTAACTATTATCCAAAGGCCCATGCAAAATAACCATACGAGAACCTGGCAATGCTGGAAGCCTAGCCTTCTTCAACTTTGAAGTCATTATGGAAAAGAAAGTACTGAATGTAGAAGTGGTTTAAATGAACAGTTGAAATTTAGATATTACTAGAAAGGAACAATAGAGGATGCTACAATTGACCTTTGTAGAGTCTCCTCACAAAACAAGCTAGAGGGAGGAGTCTCTCTTCACAAAGAAGGCTTCTGTTAAAGAAGCAACGAGAAACTATGATGTTTAATTCTACAATCATGAAGAACTTTTGTGAACAGTGAATGAGTTTGCACCAATGTCAGAATTTAGATTCTATAGTAGCGAAATGGAACTCAGTGTGATACATTTTTTTCAATTGAACCATTCAATGTACATTGTTGATATAAGGCAATATGAAGATAGTGCCAAGTCATAAAAAATACATTTCTTAGATTGAAATCAACATATACAGTGAGCGAATAAGGGCAATAGAAACTGGTTTGGAGGCTTATAAATAAGTGAAAAATATCAGTTCTAAAGGCAGAAGTGGACCAGCGTTGACCCCTTGAATTATGAGCTTAATGTCTGGAGGACATCCAGCTCTTCCTCATTGTACAAAATCAACAACATTTATGGCTCCCTTTTTCTCCTAAATGACACCCTCTGCACACATGTAATTAAGGCATCTCCATAACCCATGCACAAAGATTATGATAGCAGCCAGAAGCGGTTAAATCAACCCACAATAATGCTACATCTAGCAAGGAAATTTGTCTAGCAACTCGTCCTTCAACACAATGTCACTCTTAGGAGGTACGAACTTTAGCAAATGAGAAAAATATCAATCCTGCCTTCCAAAAACACACCCACAAGACAAAGACCAGATTCAAGCTCCCTTGTGACTGGTTATTGTACTTCCTTTGTTACAGAATTCGGCCAACTGAGTGTAAGAGTGAATATGGTCCTCTTGAGTGGAGAACTTGACCCCTTGGAAAAACTGAACTTGACCCACGGAATAGAGGATTTTAGCCTCTTTCACAATACTAAACTTGTTCTTCCTTGAGATGAACTTGACCAACAATGAATAGGATGAACTCAACCCTAAATGCAATGTTCACTTCCTTTCTAAACATTATTGAGAGGTTGGAGACTTAGAGGTTGATGTCAACAATCCCAGCTACATTGATCCACACTTGATGCTAATGCCCAAAGATAGCCTTGCCAGCAACAAGGAAGCTCTTTGTACATAGAACTATCAAATCAAGCACAAACTAACATATATGGTCATTGATAATGGAAACCAAAATAACCTTCTCTTGCTTCAATTGGAAAAGGAACTCCAGTTACCAAAATCAAATCATCCCAACTCACATTAGCTTGGATGGGTCAAAGATGCACATTAGCTTGTGCTAATCACTTGAAAATAGATGAGAATGTTGCTAGATGGCAAGATTTTTCCCAATATCTTATATGTTCTTACAAACAAAGATGAGAAGACTTACGAAAATAAGATGATGATAACAGGTGTGACTAATTGCGTAAAGCGGGGGCTTCTAGGTTCAACCTTAGGCATGTGCCCTCTTTCAATCCTAATATTACTTGGAATTATTTCTATTGTGCATGTCAAATGTTGGGTGATTATGTTGCTGGTATTGTCCTTCATTACAGTTATGATCATTAATTCTAACTCAAGATTGGAACTGGTAGTGGTACTAATATTCATGCAAGGTCAGTAGCCCTTTGGGCCCTATTAAAATTTGTTATGGTTAAAGGTGTTCAAAATCTTCAGGTTGCTAGAGACTTGAAAGTGGTAATGAGAGTTTTAAAGGTTATATGCCATTGGATAGTCTGGTTCTCTCTCACTGGAAACACTAAGTTAAGGAACTCTAGGAAGCTTTTCATTCAGTTTCTATTCAGCATGTTCACAGAGAATATAATTCTCAGGAAGATCATCTTTCAAAGGATCCAATTGCAATCAACAAAGGGATTATGCATGGAAAATCAGAGGGAGGGTTTTGGTTTCAACTTTCACAAAATATTGTTTTAAAAGTATTTTACAGGCAGTTTTGAGATATTATTTTGGGTTGTTTGCAATGTTAGCACTATAGGTTTTAATGTCATTTTGATGTTCAACGTTTATTACAAGGATTTTTTGCAGAATCTGATGATAATCAGGAAGTTGTTGAAAGGAGCTCTTATGCGTAGGCACAGTCAATGTATACTTTAATTTCTACTTGAAATAATAGATGCAAAATATACATTGGTTTTCTTGGAAGAAAAAAGACATAGAAATGAGGAAAATTTTATGTGGAAGAAGATAAAGAAATTTTCTGTTGGTTTCCATTTTCAAACAACTCTTTTTTCATTTACAAACCTGGCTCCTTTCACCATGGTTCTTTGGATGACTGTAAAGATAGAATTTTATAGGCATACTCTTTTTATTTGAGTATGGGTGGCTGAATGTGGGGAATGGGTGCTACCACCTAAAACTCTATCCTATAGAACAAAACTCTATCTTATAGTGGCAACTTGTAATGGGTGGCTGAATGTGGGGAATGGGTGCTACCACCTAAAAAAAGAGATCTACAGAACTATTAACTTGATGGTTTTATTTCCGATTTCTCAGACACATCATTTCATTCAGACAAATAATTTCATTAGTCTACAAGTCCTACCACTTATTCTATATTTTTCTTCAAATGTGAGCCCGGACACTGGATAGGATGAGATAAATATGGATGATCCCATCAAAGGAATCCTAGCCAACAAAATTAATAACTATTTCTCTATCATACTCCTCAGTTGTACAGGACCTATTAAAGTCATTTTTTTATCCGATCTCGCTCATGTTGAACCAACTAGAGAGGTTTCAAATGGGAAGGCTTAACCTATGAATGACGGGAAAGCTCAACCATAATTTGGGGCAGATTTAATTGAAAAATATGGTGACAATATTTCCTGATTGAACTCATTAAAAGCATCACGGGTGGAAAGGTTTATTTCTTCAATTATAGACATAGAAACACTTATATTTTCATGGGGTTTGATCTGAGATAGTTGTATATAAATATAGTGTAACACTAGTTGCAATGCATGTGTGAAGAACGAACAACACCGATCAGATGTCTCTCGAATCCATCACACCCACACCTATTGTATTGAGAAGGTAGCAAGGTTTACAACTGGAAATGAGATAAGGACCATAGAACGCTAGAACAAGAGGGTTTGGGATTTCTTTCACTGGGCCATCGCGTCCCAATACACTTTGAGGGAAAACTCCCACTTGCAACTTGGTGATATCACTGAGGTAGCAAAGAATGGTAGATAAATTCCAGGTTGGGAAAGAGGACACATAGATTTCTAGGCCTCGTGACCAGACATATCTTCTGCACCTGGAAATTATGGAAATGGTAGTGATTCGCTTCCTTTAATGACGTGACTACTTAAGACAGACTGCTCACTGGAGAAAGTGATTCGGTTGAATCCATTGACTAGCTAGTGAGTATCCTAAAACCAACAACATAAAAAAAAGAAATCCTATAACCAGCAACATCATAGAAAAAACGAAAAAAATCCATGATGCTTACCCAAAAAAAATTGTATGAATCAACAATATCTTAAAACAAACAGATCAAATACAAAGCCAGGAAATAGAAAAATATAAACTTCCAACTAACCTGTGACTCTGGGTATGCAAACTTCAATTGTGAATTTACTGCTGCCCGCCTCTTCAAAAGCCTCCAAGTTCTATCTAATGTGTTTTTATCCATGATAAAACTTGTAATTATATAGAAAAAATTCGTAGCCCTAAAAAACCCTCTCGCCAACAGCAAAAATCCTCCCGCCAAGAGCAAAATTTTGGTGCCAAATAACTAGCACATCTAGTTTTCATCCAATTTTTATCTAAATTTTAAAACCAACTACAACAATTCGGCGCCAAAGACCCAGAACCTGAGTCTTCCTGAACCAGTCTGGGTAAGAACAACCAATTTTCCTTTGTTCTTGGGCTTTCATACCAGTGAAATCAACCATGCCCTCTCCCGGACTTCGAATTTTGACAGACGTCAAGTGTGGCATGTCCTCAAAACCTCGTCTTTCCCTGACTTCGACTTTTGACGGACTTCAGCATGCCCTCGAAACCTCGTCTTCCTAAACCAGTCGAACAACGATTTTTCTTGGGCTTTCATACATGAAATCAACCCATACCAACTATATCGACTTCGACTTACTTCGAATGTGGCATGCCATTTTTACAAATATTCAAACAATTTTTTTTAAATAATTAAAATATTAATATTAATATTAATATTTATTAATTAAATATAAAATCAGACTATATTTAAAATTTATTTTTATAAAATATAATTAAAACAAATAAAAAATAAATATTGATAATTAATATTTTAATAAATTCAATAAAATATAAATATTGATATTTATTATTTTAATTAATTAATTAAGGTTCATATCAAATAATATATATATGTTAAATTGGTGTCGCACAATATATGTATGTTAAACATATTATAAATAAATTATATATGTGTGTGAGGCTTGAGTAGGCTTAATGGTTAAGAGTATATTTTTCCTCCTAAGAGGTCATAGGTTCAAAACCAGAGGGGGTAGAGTATGTATGTCTTCGTAGACTTAGCATTCAAATCGCTACGCAGAGGTGGGTCTCTTGTCCCACAAACAAGGGGGTCTCATACACCAATTTGGTGTTTGGCTTGGTCGACGTGACCTTAAAATTAGATTATTATTACTATTATTATAACAAAGGTTCATACACTCTCCAATGGGAGTCAGGTTTGAGAAACACGTGGAAGGCGTCTGGCATGAGTAAATACAAGTGGAGCGAGGATGAGGGAGTGTCACACCCTTGAGTTAGTGTCACGACGACCAAGTGGTGGGGGGCGCGACGGGTGCCGTACTCGGGTATAATGTGCGACGACGATGTGCAATGGGCACACCATATTGGCGAACGCCCACCTTAGGTGCGTCGTGTAGCGGTGGGCAGAGTCGTGTGTTTTGGCAGATGTGATGAGAGGCAACGTCAAACGTGTGTGTGCCCCATAGTGGGCAGGCGAGTCAAAGGCGTTAGGCGAAGTCATGTTGGTGAGCGCGTTCGGTGTTATGGGAGCGTTGTGTAGTGATTGGGCGAGCTGGGCGGGACAGGGCGCGGGCGGCCGATTAGTCGTCGGGGCGGATCAGGAACTCGTGGTGGCAAGGGGAATCATGGGTATGATCGCTCTGAGGTAAATGAGGGGCAGGGTATCCAACATTAATGTTTCTTGGAGAACTATCATCCAGTACTTATCAAAAACCTAATGGAAAGAGTATTGGACACAACTGAGAGAATTTTAACACTACAGATGGATTCAAAGAATCTTGTAGTTAAATGTAACACTTCGATATCAAAATTTCAATTTTCCATTTATGGCGTGACACAATATTGACATAAATGAATAATTCATATACTTGTTGTACTGGTCATATTTTTATTCTTGGACTATAATAGTAATTTACATTAATCATTATTAATTTTGTCACTTATTATCTAGTCATATATTTTAATCCTAGGCTAAATTAGTCATTTAAGTTAGTTGCTTTTAGTTTAGTCACTTATTATCTAGTCATATATTTTATCCTTAGACTAAATTAGTCATTTAATTTAGTCGTTTTTAGTTTAGTCACTTATTATCTAGTCGTATATTTTATTCCTAGACTAAATTAGTCATTTAAGTTAGTCATTTTTAGTTCGGTTACTTAAAATTTCTCAAAATTAGTAGTAATTCACTTGAAATAATAGCGATGACTAACTTTTTTAGTCACCTGGTCATTAATTTCATCATTTTTTACTAGTGAATGTGTTGATAAAGTATTTAGGAGCATGGCCATTGTGGGACACTGGTACCCAATAGTGTCCATTTATTTCCATGAGCATGCTATGACCAGTATGATGGTTTTGAGGCAGGTATATGCCTTGGTTTTTAGACTTTTCGATGCGAGGAAACCTTGCCAAGGGATGGATCACATGGGAAAGGGGATGCTAGGGAACTTGGAAGGTGAGTGAAAGGGGATGGTCGGATTTCCAAAGAGACTATGTAGCAGAGAAGGGAAGGCTGGGGGATGGATTTATTTTGGTCGTTAACATCTTCATATGGAATCAGATGCACATTGGGAGTGTGACTTGGAACAATGAGCGGATAATTGTTCATTAAGAGGACAGGTAGTGCAAGGATTGTAGCGTTGGACATTGGATGCAAGTTTGAATTTGACAATGGATTTTGGATTTCCTAGGAAGGAGGTGAATCCTCGTATTACTTTGAGGGTGGAGGTGTGAGCCTCTCAACTCCCTTGTTGTAGATGTAGGCATCGTATCCTTTTATTCTCTGGTTGAGAAAATGTGCATATGTATATGTGTATTTTATTGTTAATATTGTATCGAGCCAGATTTATAAAGTTCCATAAAAAAATGTTTATTTGCTGGTTGAAGCATCTGTGCATAAATATATGTGGTTGTTATTGTAAATACTGTAATGAGTTGTGTTATAAATATCCAATAAGCGGTATGGTTGTCATATTGTCCCAATTGTCATGACGAATTTACTTTTGAGTAGGTTGTTCATTATAAATATTGCAACAAGCTAAGTTATAAAGCTCCATAACTAGTATGTTTTGATTTTTAGCGGTTTTGCTGGTTGTAGGTGCCATTGAACATCGAGGATGGTGTTACCCTAAGGGGGGGGGTGTGTAACATACTTGGGTTAAAAAAACATGTAATAAAGTTAATAAAGGAAAAATAAGACCAAGGTCATGGGACCCGTATTCCAAGTTGAATGTTCGACAAAATATCCTAATGGGCATCACTTGTTATGTTTATGGCTAAGGGGAAATTGGAAAAGGATTTGAAAATGCAAAAAGGTATTTTTGGCATTATTTATGAAAATAATGGAAAACAGGAGAAAGGGAGGTGAAAGTTCACAAGTTGCGTGTGAGGAAGAAATTGAAGGAAAATAGAGGAAATTGGAAAAAATAGAGGCATTAACGATAAAAAGGATTATGAGGACTAGTTCACAATTTTTTTATTTTTTATTTTATTTTTAAGATTAGTCTCATAGAGGAGAAGGAAATCAAGCAAGAAAAGGAAAGTAAGGATCAAGTAAGGAAAATTTAGATCAAGCAACTTCAGTGGGAATACTTGGAGGTAACAGGTTGCATGTATGATTTCCTAGTTGGTTTTGGCATGCATGGCATATGCATGTGTAATTTTGGTTTATTTTCTATCGGTGTGTTGAAGCCTAGAAAATCTCTGCTTCAAACATTGGGGAAAACCACCCGGTTGGGACCTTAGGACAACTCCTTTTCCGTTTGGTATGGTGGCTCCGACTGGATTTAAAGGACCAGTTTCCTTATATCTAAATGGGTTGGTGAGGGGTTGATTTGGATGAGTGGAAATGGGACTAAATTGACTGAAATAAAACTATCTAATTAAACTAAATGCTGATAAAGAAATTCTAACACTAACCTGGGTAATTATATGTGAATACAACTTAAGATTGTTCCAATTTAACAATAACCATGAAAATGTATTATTATTTAAATTGAAATGTGCAGAAACGAATAAAAATAACTCTGTTTAAGAAATTAAACAGAGTTATATTAGCATATTGCATTCATCATTGTATACCATTTATATATGCTTATGAAAGATGACATTTCAATTATACTCAGAAATGATATATAAAAGGAAATGTTATGGAAACCAAATATATATAAATGATAGCAAATTATTCAAGCGAATATCATATAACAAAGGAAATCAACAGTGAACAGATAGAAATACCTCATTCATCTTGAAGACCGTCAAATGAAATCTGATATTCTAATCCAGTAACTCCGATGTAAAATTAAATCCAAAGGTACAGAAATGCAACACTTCAAAGATAATTTCAGCACAAAATCACCAGATGTGATCCTTTATAAAATATAAGAGGGAATGGAGTACAGAAATGTAAGCTCCAAATCCAAAAAATATTACAACTCTGGATCATTCTCTAAATGCATGAGAGGGATTTAAATAAGAAATTACATAACAAAATCCTACTACTACTGCTACAATCTATCAAATTAAAAACAAAAATGCTATCTTAAATGAAACTGATTCATTTCTTTTCTTTCTCGCTTGATGTGGCCAAGTTGCAAATCTTCAACATATCTTGGAGCCTCGGTGGATGACTCATCTCGGAATGCAGTTGTCCAGCGTAGGTGGCATCGGAAAATTCTGGAATTAAACAATCGACAACATTTGAAAGGAATTTAATAGCCATTTGTTGATTGTTTGGCTTAATTAAATGAGTCCACATACTGTCCCAAGATATTGCTTGAAGTTTGTCGATTTGTTGACTTTTATTGATCATTTCTTCTTTCCATCTGTTTTCAGTTTCTTTCACTTTAGGCAAACTGCTAGGAACACAGTCTGAAATGAGATTGATTGAATACAAGCTGTCATTGATAAATTGCGTGATATTACTCATCATGCCCCTAGCTCTTGATATTGCTCTCTCAGCTTTCATTATCTGATGTTCCCATTCTGTAAACAAGATTTCTTTATGTCTTTCCTCTATTCTAGGAAGATTAGCTTCTCTTCATTTTTCTGTATCTTGCCAATTGAGAAATTCAGAAATCTTTTCATCAGCATCATCAATTTCTTGTCTGAGAGTAATAATGTTCTGGATCAAGGATGAGGTAATATCACAAAATGGTTCTGCCTGTGACAGTTTTGCACAAAATTCATTCAATTGTTGAGACAACAGTTTATTAGCTTCAAGAGCTTCCGATTTGAATTCACTTAACTTAGGGAAATCTTTGAACCTATCTAAAGCTGTTTGAAACTCCTTTTCTTGTACAATCTTCGCATTCTTTTCATTTTGTAATAAACCTTGTAACTTGGAAATTTCTTCATTCAATTGTTGTTGTTTGCATAAGACCTGCTCATCAACTTTCTTCTTTTCTTCGGCAAGCTGTTCTTCTAACTCTTTGGACCTGAGTTCTTGATTTTGTAGTTGTTGTTGCAATTGAGTAATCTTTTGCTGACTTTCCTTAGCTTGCTCTTCAAGTGAAGCTATATGGAGATCTTTCTGAATCATCATTTGAGAAACTTCTACAGCTTTATCAACTGTTGCAGCACTATAAGCTCCTGCATATTGGGACAATTTAGTGAGATCCTCAGAAGGATTCACTTCAGTATTCTTGTAAACAATATTCATAAATTCTTCCTGTGGAGTAGAAAATATGTCCTGATCCATCTTCCTTCTTTTTCTTTGTCTTCTAACAACAACCTTATGTTTAGGGCTGTAAAATACATCTAAAGGAGGGATCTCCTCGATCTTCAATACAATCTGCCCTGTAGGATGTTCAGGAATGATTTCGACATCCTGCTCTACTTGCTCTTTATCTTTATCTTGTAGTCCCAATTGCTGAGCGAATTGATCATATTGTTTCAATAACTGAGAAGAAACATTAAGATCAGCAGAATCTATAATCTTCTCAGTAGTTTCTTTTCCTCCCGATTGCATGTCTACTTTCCCTGTATCTGTTTTTTGCTCAATGGTTTTGATATCTGATCCTCCTTTTTGATTATGCACATCAGCATCAGTACTTGTGCGTTTTTCTGTTGTTTGAGCAGTGGACTGCTGACCATTATTTTGATCAGATTTACCATCAGTATTTCCTTTCTGAGCATCAGGTTTTCCAACAGTGCCCACCTTTGCAGTATGTACAGTTGGCTGGTTAACAGCCGATTGTGTAATTACTTTACCGGCAGATGTTTCTCCTGGCGTTTTGCGAGATGTACCTTCTGTCTCTGGCCCTTGTATTGGAATTCTTAGTTGGTCCAAAGGGACTCTCAACAATCTTTGACTTCTGAATAACAAAAATTTATTCATTTCCTCCTTCTGGAATTTAGACTTGGCTAAATCATAAATTTGAGGAAAATCATTCAATGAAACAAACAAATCATCAAACTCATCTGGTTCATGCTCAAATCGAGCAATTGAAACTGAAGCAGTAACATTAAAGGCTATCTGTTGCGGATCATACTGTCTCCCTGGAATGGTTGCAAATTTACAACCCTTTATTTTGGCGACTTCCTTTTCAGCATGTTTGAAGTCATTTAAAGTAAATTGACCACAATTGAATGGGAATTGAGGCCACATTCTCTTCTTACTGTTGTTTAAAGATCTGGATATTCCTTCAACTGTTAATTGATAGGAAATTTCCTGAGCGAGAAGTTTGTCTGGAACAATAAGAGGAAGAACATGTGGTTCCACAATACTACCAAAAATCCTGATGTATGTAAATTTCTCCTCTCCAAACCAATCTCCTATTGAGGATAAGTCGACTTTAGCTTTATCAAAGAATCTAGGAGGGAAGCGATTGAAAATGGTTTGGAAAACAAGGATAAGGAAACCATGGCATATTCTATATACATTATCTTGGAAATGAACTTTCCAAAGAAGTTTATGATATATATGAATTGGGGTAGGGTCTTTGGGAGTCCATTTCCATCCAAACAAGGGAAACTCGGAATTAAAACAAAGAGCATCTAGAATATAGGCACAAAAGAAAAAAGGAGTGGAATTTCCAGCAATTTTATCTTGTCTGTACTCAAGTATTCTATTAGCCATTCTATCAGAAAGAATAACAACCCAATCCATAATGTCGGAATTGACAGCAGCTAGGATTAATGGGACCATTTGTATAGAAAACCTAGCTGAATTATCATTGCCAAATAATCTACACATCATGGCAGCGGCATAGCAATACGGAGGTAAGAGGGAATCTACATAATACATACCGGATGCTTCATTTCTGTGCTTCTCAGGATTTTTCCTCCAATATTTGATAGGATCAGATTGGACTTTATTATTATCAGCGAACTCTTTGATAAATTCTTTGTTATACACCTTCTGCGGATCCGGAAGGTGATACATTGCCTTAATGTCTTCTGCTTTAAATGACCCAAAAGACACTCCAGAAGCTGAAACAAACGTTCTGTCCTGTATCTTCACACTATCGATGACCCATCGAATTACATCATAATAAGGCATGATGCTCGCTCTGGCTGCAATTCGATGCAAAAATGAATTTGCAAGTGTTTTTTCAGTAATCTCAGAGTCAGAATCTGAGCTATCTTCGTCTGGAACCGATGCCTTTTCCACTGTGACTTTGGGGTTTTGTTTCTCCAATAGATTGTAGACTCCTTCCCACGTCATTCTTCCGAGCCCTTGGCATGATGTATCTGTGACTAATCTTAGTTTTGTGGGCTTTTCTTTTGAAACCGTAGGAGTCTCAACAAACTTAACAGGAACAACGGTCTTGGCTCTTCTCGCTCTCTTCGACATTTCTGCGTTTGCTATTGCTTCCCTTTGTCTGTGAATGAAAGGGATTGGTGTTCCTTGGCTCTGCAGAACAATAAACTTTCAGTCGTGACAAACAAGCAACTTGAATGGAACGTTTATGAACAAATGATTCGTTATTTATTGGTTTCGTATAGCGCGTAAATGTTCTTTTTGGGTCACACTCACGTATTAAAAACCAAATCATCAACCAATATTCATTCGATTTGCTAATAAATACCTATGTACAAATGGAGATTTGGCGCTTGTGAAATATTATAATATTTACCTATTCTGAACTTTTCGAATGTAATAAATGTCATTTATCAATCGCATCGAAAGTTTTTCAAATGGCACATAAATATCACAATACAAATTCCTCGATTTGCCGATTGCGATTGTAAACTTTTGCCGATTTCCGATGGTGGGGTCCACCATATAAAAGTTTTTTATTTAAACGGACAAATGTTTGTTTTCCCTTTTGAAAAGTGTTTTTATAATAAGCGCGCATCGCATCGAAGAATTTGAAATTGACCGCAAAGAGCTTATTAGAGAATGCTCCGATCATGCGATTGCGATTGATCGCATCGCATCGGAGATATATAAATAGATAAATTTAAACTCTTTGCGATTGAAGTTTTGCGATCGAACTAATCACATTGGAGGATTTGGGTTTCTATGTCAAATTTCCTCTAAGGGTTTTCTCCGATTGCGATTACTATTTATTGGACTTTTACATTTTGACTTGTTTTTATGATAAAGTCTTTTGTATTTGATGGGATCAGAAGTTTTGAATGTTGTATTTTTTTTGTAAACAAACAAAGATGAGCTTTTTCAAAACAATGAATCTTTATTTCTAATTCTTTTATTTTTATAAAAAGAAAAAGGGACCCTATTTCTAAATGAATTTTATTCTAAAATTAAGAAAAAGGGAGGGTTGTTGTATAGTACAACACGGTGGCATGGATTTTGTCGGGTTTTGACAATTTTTTTAACCTTATCTTGCAATTACTGTATAAACATAGTGTGATGGGATTCTTTATAGGTTGAGATTTGGATTTCCATAAGGTTTTGGATCCAGGTGAGGTGGTATCAGGAAAATCCCAAGGGTTTTGGGTGGAGATGGTTTTCTCCGGTAAACCCTCAACAAGTGGGTGGAGACAGGAAAATTCCTCAAGGGATGGTGAAGGAATTCTAAGGATTCCAATCTCGGTTTGGTTTTTTGATCTCAGAGCTGGTTTAGGTGAGATCATGGTATGGTGAGGGTGGAGGTGGTTTAAGCTATGGATTCCCTTGGTTGTTTGTGGATTGATTTATCCCATGAGATCCCACATTCATGCTTGGAATATGGCACAAGGGTGATTGGTAAAGAAAGATTTGGTTCAGCCCAATCTATGGTCGGGTGGTGCATGGAAGTTCCAAACCTGGTTGGATTTTGCATATGTTTAATAAGAGTTAAGTTTCTATTTCTTTTCATGAGTAAATGTACTTGTTATTATGTGGCTTTAATGGTTGTTCATATCATTTTTATTTATTTGGTTATATGCTGGTAATAAGCTTGTTTTTTTTTATAGATCTAAGTATGATTCTTATCACATTTTCATTTATGAATCTCTAGTTCATGAATATATGAACTAATTGGTGTTATGAAAACTATTGTGAGAAGGCATTGGTACTTATTGTTAAACCTCAGATAATTTTTCAGATCCTTATGTTCAAATATGCATTCATGACCTGCAGGTTGCATGTTTACTAAGTTTTTGAAAACATTTTAGTCCCGATTGGGAGAGGTCGAGTCAAGTCCTAGTTCTAGTTTTGGTTTATAAGCTTTGTTTCTATGTAATTCATCCTTTTTGGAAGTTTCACTATGTTCTGGGCAGAGGCCTGAGTCCTACCCCTAAAAAAGTGGCTCAAAATTCGGGGTTGCTGATGCAAAACTGACTGGAAAATTCCACAGTCGCTAAGAGGTAGGCCTGTGGGATATACTGGAGAGTTATATTCACTTGCATGCCTTGTTAAGGGAGCATATAAGGCTCTAGTTTAGTGAAAAAGAGAGTTATCTCAGGGGTTGGACACCTAGAGGGGTTGGGTTTCTCCTGGGGGTCCTGTAGCACATGAGGGAAGTCATTAAGGTTTTAAGTTGCCGACTCCATTTCCCTAAGGTCATATAGGAGGTCGAGTCTCATCATAGTGACCCTTAGCTCATGTTTACCTTGGGCAAACTGGTGGAAGATGGTAAATGTGGGAGGAGTGTGTTACAAAATCCATCTTTGAAGAGCATTTTCGATTCCTAGAAGGTCATCAAATTCATGAAGAAACTGGTGTGGCACAAGAAGGCATACACAATATTTAAGTGCACAATCCAAAAGGGGTTTCCCTCAAGATAGACCTATCAATATCCTATGATAGGTCTATGATCCAAACTTACGGAAGAACACAATATAATACAAATATAAACATAAACACAAAGATGCAACATAAAATAAAACTTCATTTCATTAATATCAAAGAACTGAAATATGGTTAAATACAGATTGGAAATAAACTAGCTTAGGTGATGGAAAATTATATCTAAGAAGATATGTGGCTGATACATGCCTCTAAAATGTGTTAAAATTAGGCTAAAATTCCTATTTATTATTGAGAAACAATGGAAAACTCTAAACATCCAAAAACCTAACGCTAGGAAATGAATCACCAAAATTGTGGGCCCTGTTGGGGTAAGTTGGTAAATCAACTCCCCTGGGTCATAACTTTGGCATACGATCTTCGTTTAACGTGCACAATACCTCGTTAGAAATATCTATCTAAGGACTACAACTTTCAATTGTAATCTACTTGTTTTCCAAGAACAAAAAACTGTTTTCCAAAAAACATCGTTTAGGGCCTCAAAACGGCTTCGGAAGTTCAAGACCCGAAAATTGCCAAAAATAGTAAATTGTGCTACAATTAAGGAAAATGAAAAACTAAAAGAAAAAATGGTGGGGGTAAAAGTGGAATAGGTGGGTAGCTACCAATATCGACCTTGATCATTCCTCCCCCCTTAGGAAGCAATGGGCCCCATTGCGTTGAATGCCTCCATGAGATGGGGAAACTTCTGCTGAACTTGGTCCTTGGTAGGCCTTCTTTGGTGCAGGAGTTGGAAAAATTTTACAACCCTATACTGTTGGATCTTCTACTGGAAAATTTTCTTGATCTATGTTTCCATAACCCGATTATTTGTGCCTTGTTTTATGCAGTATGGGTTTAGCTCTGTTGGTGTGAGTTGTTCTGCAATGTCTGATATGTCCAGTAATGGCGAAAAGTATGTTCGGAGGTGGTCCACATTGAACACTGTGTGCATACCAAGCAATGGTGGAATAATTATCTCGAAGGAATCCCCCCCTACACCCTTGGTGATGGTGTATGGTTATTATGTAGATTAATCCCTCTTGCGGACAAGAGTGATCTCCGTAGTATTCAAAGAATAACTAGAAACAAACATCCATTTGGAAATATTTTTCTCTAGATTAAATGCATTTCAGAATTATTATAAGAAAGTAGAGAGGACATGCCCCTAACTTGAAATCCAATGTTCGATGCATTCTTCTATCCAGTTGCTCCGAAGGAGGCTTCTCCAATAAGTAGAACTTGCAATCAAAGACAAGACAAAAGAATCAAAGCATCCGAAACATATAATAATCAAGAAAAGTTAACCCAAATTAGTGATCAAGGAGTATAAGTATTGATGTTATTTCAATAAGCATAAGAACCACTCAATGAGAAAAAGAGATCCATATGTATTATCTTGAATACAAAGAGTAATCTTACAACCTGATGCCTTGATGTCGTATAGATTTCTCTCGGGGTCTTGAACAATTGTTCCTCCTTCAGTTTGACAAGCCTTCCTCTCTAAATACCAGCATGGAATTATGGACATAAGGGTGTGATCATTCTCATGCCAACAACAACTAGTTTAGAAAGTATGCACTCTTGGGAATTCTCTTCAAAAATTACCTTTACAATCTTAGCATCTACAATCTACTATGTGTGTAGAACCTACCCTTCAACCTGAAACTTGAGCTTAATTTATAGGGAAATGGAGGTAGTTTCAATTCCATGAAGAGGGGAATGGATTCCTCTCATGAAGGTATTTGAAATCCATGGACCAAGGGATAAGCTCCATGAGTGGAGGGATAAAGCTCGAACTGATCGCGACTCTAGAAGCTTCCAGTTGGGAGAATATTTGACCAGCTATGCTTCTAGAATTTACTTTTTCTTTTATTTGACTTTTTACGGGGGTCCGCAGGTTTTAGTAGCAGAACGTGCAGGGGTTGCTGCAGTTTATAGACCAAGTATCCGTGAACCCGTAGGAAAAGGCTAGAAAAAGTGCGGAGGTAGACTTTTAAGGGTTTTAAAGAGCTTTTCTCCAATTACAATAATTGGTTTAGGAACATTAGGGTTTTTGACTTCTAAGGGAGAAAAATATAGGTAGTGATATAACTATATAGACAGTCAAATGTCATGGTGACAAAATGACGTGTAACATATTTCCCCCTAAAGTGCGAAGTCTGAAGTTATTATGAAGAGTGAAGTGCTTTATCATTCCGAGGATTGGATTGGAGACACCGGTCGAAAAATTGTAAAAACACTCAATGCAAACATATATATATCATCATTGAGGTATGAATTCCCATACTCAGATCAAAACTAAACAAATGTTCTGGTATAGATATGGTTTCAATATTACATCAAAAGTAGACTCAATATGGGCGCAACCATCTGTCATGAATAGTCTACTATATCATGAATAATAAAACTCCTCGTAGCCTGGATGGTGGAAACTAGATCCAGGGTCTTGATTTTCGCTTCCCGAACTAATATGATTCTATCCATGCGATTAATTGTGTCGAAGTCGAACATTGTAGAAACCACTTGATTATCGGTCAGTGATGTGAACCGTTAATAAGTGTGAGAGAAACCATCAATAATGAAAATGATTCTCAAAGTACTCCAGTACAATATTTGAAGTGTGAATGAATTATTTACAGTCGAATACTCATAGAATCATTCGATTGAAGGTAAATGATGCAACCTGTCGTCGAAGGCAAGAAATCTTCCATTAGGGCATGTATATCCCAAGGTACTGATAAGATTCTAGATCAACTTTCTAGATGATGAGATGAAGTCCATAGAAAGTGATCCATCACAGGAAAGCCCACGACACGAAACCATTAGATCAAGTTTTGAAGAAATTTTTGTAAGGACTGACTTATGGATGGTCAACGTGAATGGAGACAAATGTTTGTAATGAATGGTTTATTTGAATTCTCCCTTGAACACATAACGACAGTGCAGATGGTTTGGCAGCATTTGACCTAAAGCTAATACCTAGAAACTGGTTGAAGACTTTCAATGTGGTTGGATTAACTATTAGGCAAAGGATTTCCCAACCCAGGTACAAGTGACAAAGTGTCGTGTTCAAGAGTGGCATTTTGCTTTCTAAACAAGGGTGACAACTAGTTTATTTTTCTCTCTTTTCCCCCCACCATTACTGGCAAGTACCTCTTTATTTTTGACAAGCTTGAGGAGGATAACATTTGCTTGTTTGTGTAAACTCATCTTTTGGATGAGTCCATATTAGTATTAAAATAAAACCCTAAGAAGGAGTGGTCCGGTCCTGTTTGTAATCAACATGTCCTTTACTATTAAATTTTAACGAGTCCAGTATAGGAGAAACTTAGCATTTTTCTGTTTTAGGGAGTCAGAATAAAAACCTAAGTAAATTCCATGGTTGTTCCTTTTCGTAAATTTAGTCTCTCAGGCCCGAAAGAGGATAAAATAATGCAAGAGAGAAATTTATTGACCATGATTAGTCAACGTATACCTTTTTCGTAATTAGTCCAGTTCATTCTGGAAAAGGGGTAAACTTATACTGAAAGGACGACTGTTCATTTACTTTAACGAGTTCGAATAGTCAAGTACTCAGCGATATTTTCATGTTTCGAGAGTCTAAAAAGGGCTTAAAAGAGAACTCCATGGTTTCTATTTTTCGTAAGTTTTAACGAGTTCAAAAAAGTGTACTCATGTGGCCGACTTTCAATTTAATTTACGAGCAGGAAAAGACAGAAAGAACTCGACATTTCATGTGTTTTACGTGAATGAAAAATAGCAAAATAATCTTGGGATTTTCATGAGTTTAACGAGTCTTGAAAATAATAACCGAAATGGTCTCGAGATAGGTTTCATTTTTATAAAAGCTTGAAACAAAGGAAAACTATGCTTGATAGTGATTTCATTTTTACACAAGCTTGAAACAGAGAAAACTATGCTTGAGAGTGGTTTCATTTTTACACAAGCTTGAAACAAAGGAAACTGTGATTGAGAATGGTTTCATTTTTACACAAGCTTGAAACGTAGGAAACTGTGCTTGAGAATGGTTTCAATGCCCCCCAAGCGTAACTTTCTAAACGTAGGAAACTGTGCTTGAGAATGGTTTCAATGCCCCTCAAGTTTAACTTGCTAGAGCACATGCCCCCTAAGCTTCATTTCATTCAAATAAGTAGACTACTGGTTACTGATAGTTGGATGGAATGAAGGTTCATTTACGAGATTAGATGAAAGAATTTAATGAATTAGGAAAGGATTTGTTTCATATTTTAATGAGCTTGACACATGAAAAGAACTATGCTCACAGAACTTTGTTTCATTTTTTAACGAGCTTGACACAAGAAAAAGAACTATGCTCATTGTCTGATTCATTTTTTAACGAGGTTGACACAGTAAAAGGAACTATCCTCAATACCTGATTCATTTTTTAACGAGTTTGACTCAGTAAAAGAACTGTCCTCTTGGAACCTTGTCATGGCTTCCAACTGGAAGAAACACATGTCAAGGGGCGCTCCTCGATCATGGCTTCCAAGAGGTCTTTATCAGATGGAAGAACAGTTCTCTAGAAGGAACACATGTCAAGGTACTCAATAGGGATAAGAACATCACGTTCAAATAAACCCATAGGGTTTTCCATGTCAATTACTGTATCTGAGTCAAAGGGATTCGAGAAAATAGTGAGAGGCTCGCTTGCATCGGTAACTAAAAACATGGGACTAGTTTCCATATAATTAACCCGTAGCGGGGTAGATACCACTTCTGTATAAGGGAAATTTTGGGATTTCGTATTATTGGTATTCGAATCAAGACTAAGAGGAAGAAAGGGAGGAAAAAATGTTGGGTGAAGAGCGATCTCCCTAGTGTTCAACGAATAGCTAGAAACAAACATCCATTTGGAAATCTTTTTCTCTAGATTAAATGAATTTCAGAATTATTATAAGAAAGTAGAGAGGACATGCCCTACCTTGAAATCCAACGTTTGATGCAGTATTCTATCCAGTCGCTTCGAAGGAGGCTTCTCCAATAAGTAGAACCTGCAATCAGATACAAGACAAAAGAATCAAAGCATCTGCAACATATAATAATCAAGAAAAGTTAACCCAACTTAGTGATCAAGGAGTCTAATTATCGATGTTATTTCAATAAGCATATGTAAAACTCAATGAGAAAAATATATCCATATGTACTATCTTTAATAAAAAGAGTAATCTTACAACCTGATGCCTTGATGTCGTACAAATTTCTCCCGGGGTCCTGAACAATCGTTCCTCCTTCTTTTGATAAGCCTTCCTCTCTAAATACCAGCATGGAGTTATGGACATAAGGGTGTGATCATTCTCATACCAACAAAAACTAGTGTAGAAAGTATGCACCCTTGGGAATTCTCTTCAGCAATTACCTTTACAATCTTAGCATATACCATCTACTGTGTATATAGAATCTACCCTTCAGCCTGAAACTTGAGCTCAATTTATAGGGAAATGAAGGTAGTTTCAGTTCCATGAAGAGGGGGATGGATTCCTCTCATGAAGGGATTTTAGCTCCATGGACCAAGCGATAAGCTCCATGAGTGGAGGGATAAATATCGAATTGATTGCGACTCTAGAAGCTTCCAGTTGGGAGAATATTTGACCAACTATGCTTCTAGAATTAAAATTTTCTTTTATTTGAATTTTTATGGGGGTCCGCGGGTTTTAGTAGCATAACGTGCGGGGGTTGCTGTATTTTATAGACCAAGTATCCTTAAACCAGCAGGAAAAGGCTAGAAAAAGTGCAGAGGTAGACTTTTAAGAGTTTTAAAGAGCTTTTCTCCAATTTCAAGACTTGGTTTAGGAACATTAGGGTTTTTGACTTATAAGGGAGAAAAATATAGGTAGTGATAGAACTATATGGACAGTCAAATGTCATGGTGACAAAATGACGTGTAAAAATGGCCCAAATCGGAGTGGGAGAAGCTTGCGATGGGGCCTTACGAGGTGCTCCTTCTGCAAATGTAGCCAAACTTTGTCACCCACCTAGAAATTTTGTGGCACCCGATGTTGATCATGTCACTGCTTGTGCTTAGCATTGGCTTTGCCTAATATTTCATGGACCTACTAGCAGACGTGATGAAAGTGCTCAATGAAGCTATTCGCCCTGTCAGCTTCAGACTGGACGTGAGCCGAATATGCCTAAGTAGCTGCAATTGGTATGGCCACATCAATGGGACATAGTGAATGGAAACCAAACCCCACCTAAAAGGGGTTGTGGAAAATTGAGATGTGGAGAGCTTGGTTGTAGCTGTGCTGGACATAGGGAAGGCTTTCATCCCATGTGCATGGATGCTTCGAGTTGTACATGTGACCTCTCTTTGGCCATCATTTCTGGGGTGGAAATTCGTGGAATTAGTGAGATTGGTATCCAACATCGACCGAGACTTGACCAAAACGTAATTAAGAACCTGTTGTCTCGATCTGAGATAATGGAATGTGGGATCCCAAAATACACCCACATTTGTTCAAAGAAGAGCTTAGCAGTGGCTTCTGTTGTGATACTTTTATTTCAAGCCACCAGAATGGCCATCATAGAGAATCTGTCGACGACCACAAAAATGCAGTTGTTTCCATGCTTGGTAGAAGGAAGGCCCGAAATGTAATCCATGGGGATGGATTACCATGTTCAACTGGGAGTAGGAAGTGGAGAATATAAGCCTTGCTTCTTGATGATCGGTTTGGAAATGGCATAGGTAGTGTAGGATCTACTGTACTTCCCAACATCCTGTCGAAATTTCAGCCAATATAAATGCTTTTGCAACATTTCCACTGTTTTCTCTACCTCGAAATGTCTAGTGACCCGACCGTAATGCACTTCCCAAACAATCCTGGCCTGCTCACTTGAAGGAACATGGAGGTGACCCAGGTGGCATAACTATCCATCCTGGAGGTGAAAATTTGGAACTATCTTTCCTTCCAGAAGCATATGGTATGTGTCTCTGAATTCTGGATCACTCTTGTAAATATGCGGCCACCCCGAAGTCTCATGCCCACAAGAGTCAAGCACAGTCATTAGCACCATGATAAGTGGTCGGTTGAGGAAATATGGAACATTGTTGGTGCTGCCCTTATTGTACTTAATGTTCAAGTGGAACTGTTGCAGATATGTGGGCCATTTCTGATGGCGATCGTTCTGCAACTTCCCTTGTGTCTGTATGAACTGCAGGGGTCGGTGGTCTGTGTGGATGATTGTTTCCTTCCCCAGAATGCAATGTTTCCATTGTCCATGCCTATATAATGGAATACATCTCTTTGTAATAGGTGGGATACTTTCATATTGTTTTTGAAAGTTTCTCACTATAATATGCCATTGGATGCATGTTTTGTGGATTAATCCCTCTTGCGGACAAGAGCAATCTACCTAGTACCCCAAAAGGTAACTAGAAACAAAGATACATTGAATACCTCTTTCTATAAACTATTTTTATTTCAAATTATTACAAATATAAAATAAGGAGGTTATTCTCCTACCTTTCAATCAAGATGTTCGATGTAGCCTTCTGCCTTTCACTC
This sequence comes from Pinus albicaulis, assembly GCA_034641835.2. Classification (NCBI taxonomy): domain Eukaryota; kingdom Viridiplantae; phylum Streptophyta; class Pinopsida; order Pinales; family Pinaceae; genus Pinus; species Pinus albicaulis. The sequence continues at coordinate 402,074,670 of CM076570.1, forward strand.
CAAAGAAATTCTTCAATGCTGAGAAGAACCTGCAATCACAAACAATGCAAAGGATCAAAGCACCTGAAATATATAATAATCATAAATACTAGTCTAACTTAGTGATCAAGGAGTCTAAGTATTGAGATAATTTCCATGAATTCAGAAACAAGACAATGAGAAAAAGAGATCCATATGTATTATCAGAAATTAAAAAGAGCAATCTTACAACCATATCCTTGATGTTGTACAAATTTATATCATGTATCTGCACAATCATTTAATTCGGTTTGATAAGCCTTCCTCTCTAGAATGAAAAACATGGAGTCATGTGCACAAAGGTGTGATCTTCAATGTGAAAACAACAACTTACTAGTTCAGAATCTATGAACTCTATGAACTCTCTCTAGCTTAGAATCTATACAAATCAATATCTACCCTTCAACCTGAAACTTCAGCTCAATTTATAAAGAGATTGAGGTAGTTTCAGATCAATTAAAAGATGGATGAGTTCCTGCCATGAAGGGATTTGGGTTCCTTTGGCCAAGGGATAAGCTCCATGAGTAAAGGGATAAAGCTCGAACTGGGGCGACTCTAGAGGCTTCCAGTTAGGAGAATATTTGACCAACTAGGCTTCTAGAAGTTACCTTTTTATATTAACTTCCTTTTTACATGGGAGCACAGGTTTTAGTGGTGAAAAAAGCGATGATATTCGCGGATAATAGAAGAAGTATTAGTGCATGAGCAGGTAATGGTCACAAAAGTGCACAAGTAATATTTTAAAGGTTTTAAAGAGATTTTCTCCAGTTTCCAATACTTGGTTCAAGAACATGAGTATTTTTGACCTCTAAGGGAACATTATATGGATGGTGATAGACCAATAATGAAATTCAAATGCCATCATGACAAAATGACATGTAACAACGCCCCTACTGAGTAAGAACTACACCAGTAGCATAGTTAGATGTATTTGTCTCAATCTAAAATGGTTGTTGCACGTCTGGTAATATGAGCACTGCTACAGAGCATAGGAAATGCTTCAACTCAGAGAATGCCTTCCGTTGGGATTCAGACCAAAAGAAAATTAATCTCGCTCCTTCCTTTGTGACTTAACTCAAAGGCCAAGTGATATGAGAGAACCCCAACATGAACCTGCGGTAGAAGTTGGCAAGACCCATAAAGATGCGAAGCTCCGTTAGAGTGGTTGGGGTTGGCCAATCATGAATGACCTATATCTTTGCTAGGTCCACATGCACACCCTTATCTTCAATTACATACCCTAGATATTGAACCTGGGCCATGCTAAAAGTGCATTTCTCCAAATTGGCACACAACTTGAGTTGTCATAGTGTTTGGAGGACCTGTCGAATGTGTTGGTAGCGCTCTTCCCAACTCTGTGTGAAGATCAAGATGTCTTCCAAATATACCACCACAAATGAGTTGGTGAAGGTTCACAAGATGTCTTCCATCAGCCTCATGAAGGTTTCAAGGGCATTCGTTAACCAAAAAGGCATGATTAGCCATTCGAAAAGGGCCTCCTTGGATTTGAAGGCAGTATTCCACACATCTGAGGGTTCGATTAGTACCTGTTGAAAAATATAATTCAAGTCAATCTTGCTGAAATATTTGGCCCCCTTGAGCTGGTCTATAAGGTAAACAATCAATGGGATCAGATACCTATTATGGACAGTGATCTTGTTCACTGACCGATAGTCAACACAAATACTCTAAGTCCCGTCCTTCTTCTTCACCAACACGATCAGGCTCCCACAGGGTGATGAACTTGGCATGATGTGCCCTTTCTGTAGAAGGTCCTGAATCTTCCTCTTTATTTCATCACTCTCCATAAAATATCCTCGATAGATTGGTCCATTGGGTAACGACGCACCCAGGGTCAGATCGATGGGGTGATTGACCTGACAGTGTAGAGGTACCTCTGCGGGTGAGATGAAGATATCCTTGTACTCCTCCACAAACTTCTCCATATTTTTTTGTCGTTCGACGGAGCCCTGTTTCAAGGCCATGGACACAATCTTCTTATTTCCCTAAGGGTGAATCATAAGGAAAAAAATTTCCCAGTCTGGGAAATGATCTTACTGCATTTATTCGCAGTGATCAAAGAGATGGCGATAGTTGGTGCTACCTTCGGTATCTTGTACAACTTATTTCCCAAAGTAATAATAACAATGTGAGACCTAGATTCATAAACATCATGCCACTTTCGCAAATATGGTTGAACTAATAATACATTTAAAACTTCAAGATGTGTTACATCACACAATACCTCATCTGTGAAGGGATTGATGTTTTAGGGGAGGCGACACTGTTGGCTGACTCAAAGATATTGTCCTTGGTGAAGCCACCCAATGGTGTACGACTGTGGGTGTGTTGTGGTCGGTATGCCCAGTCGCTTCATGACCTCTACTGAAATGAGGCTCTTTTGGCTTCCGCTGTAGACAATGAACTACAGCGGGGAACCCTTCACCCATATCTGTGAGTGGAAGAGGCACTCCCCCTCCTTTGGATATCTGGGCTCATCCTTCTAGATCTTGGTGGTGTAAATGGTGGCACTAGGCTCCGCATCAATAATCTGCTTCCCCCTGTCAATCCCCTTGTCAGGTTCTGACTTAGAGTCATAACATGCATCTGATTCAGAAGCCTTCAGCTCAACCACTAGTGACAACTTGGCTTGACACTCACTCGTGTTGTGAGTGGGGCTCTTATGGAACTCACACCACTTCGTGTCCTTCTTTTCCTCATGGTGTTTTTCTTTTCTTGCTGGTGTATAACCCAAATTGGAGCAGGAGAAGCTTGCAATGGGGCCCTATGAGGTGCTCCTTTTGCAAATGCAGCCAAACTTTGTCACCCACCTGGAAATTTTGTGGCACCCGATGTTGATCATGTCACTTCTTATACTTAGCATTGGATTTGCCAAATATTCAATGGACTTACTGGCGTACGTGATGAATGCGCTCAATGAAGCTATTCGCCTTGTTAGCTTCAGATTGGATATATGCATTATCTAATGTAAATGGAATAGGTAGTGCATTATCTAATGTACTTCCCAACATCTTGTTGAAGGTTCAGCCAATATAAATACTTTTGCAACATTTCCACTATTTTCTCTAACTCGAAATGTCCAGTGACCCGACCGTAATGCGCTTCCAAAATAATGTTTGCCTGCTAACTTGAAGGAACACAGAGGTGTCCTAGATGTCATAAAAATACATCATGGAGGTGAAAATTTGGAACTATCTTTCCTTCCAGGAGCATATGGTATGTGTTTCTGAATTCTGGATTGCTCTTGTAAATATGAGGCCACACCGAAGTCTCGTGCCCACAGGAGTCAAGCAAAATCATTAGCGCCATGATCAGTGGTCAGTTGAGGAAATCTGCAACATTTTTGGTGTTTCCTTCCTTGTAATTAATGTTCAAATGGAAATGTTGTAGATATGTGAACCATTTCTGATGGCGATCGTTCTGCAACTTCCATTGTGTCTGTATGAACTACAGGGGTCTGTGGTCTGTGTGGATGACTATTTCCTTCCCCATAATGTAGTGTTTCCATTTTTGGAATGCATACATAATGGAACACATCTCTTTGTAATAGGTGGGATACTTTCATATTGTTTCTGAAAGTTTCTCATTGTGATATGCCATTGGATTCCTGTTTTGTGGATTAATTCCTCTTGCATACAAGAGCGATCTCCCTAGTACCCCAACAGGTAACTAGAAACAAATATCAATTGAATGCCTCTTTATCTAAACTATTTGTATTTTAGATTATTAAAAATTTTAAATAATAAGGTAATTCTCCTACCTTTCAACCGAGATGTTCGATGTAGCCTTTTTCCTTTCGCTCCAAAGCAATTCTTCAATGTCAAGAAGAACTTGCTATCACAAACAATGCATAGGATCAAAGCACTTGCAATCTATAATAATCATAAATACTAGAGTGATTAATGATTCTAAGTATTGACATCATTTCCATGAATTCAGAAGCAAGAAAATGAGAAAAAGAGATCCATATGTATTATCATAAATTAAAAAAAGAAATATTACAACATGAGCCTTGACGTTGTACAAATTTCTCCCGTGTATCTGCACAATCGTTTCCTTTGGTTTGATAATCCTTCCTTTCTAGAATGACCAGCATGAAGTCATGTGCACAAAGGTGTGATATTCAATGTGAAAACAAAAAATTACAAGTTCAAAATCTATAAAATATATGAACTCTCTCCAGCTTAGAATCTATACAAATCAGTATCTACCCTTCAACTTGAAACTTCAGCTCAATTTATAGAGAGATTGAGGTAGTTTCAGATCCATTAAGAGAGGGATGAGTTCCTCCCATGAAGGGATTTGGTTTTCTTTGGATAAGGGATAAGCTCCACTATTAAATGGATAAATCTCAAACTGGCCCGAATCTAGAGGCTTCCAGTTGGGAGAATATTCGACCAACTAGGCTTCTAGAAGTTACCGTTTTATATTTAATTCCTTTTTACGGGGGTGCGCAGGTTTTAGTGGAAAAAAGAGCGGCGATCATCGTGGCTAATAGAAGAAGTATTAGTGCATGAGTAGGTAATGGTCACAAAAAGTGCGCATGTAATCTTTTAAAGGTTTTAAAGATATTTTCTCCAGTTTTCAATACTTGTTCAGGAACATGAGTATTTTTTACCTCTAAGGGAAAATTATATGGATGGTGATAGACCCATAATGATAGTAAAATGTCATGGTGAAAAAATGATGTGTAACAATGCCCCTGTTGAGTAAGAGCTACATCAGTAGCATAGTTATATGTATCTATCTCAATCTCAAATGGTTGTTGCATGTCTGGTAATGTGAGCACTGGTGTAGAGTAGAGGAGATGCTTCAATTCGGAGAATGCCTTCTGTTGGGATTCAGACCAAAATAACTTTACTCTCGCTCCTCCCTTTGTGACTTAACTCAAAGGCCAAGTGATATGAGAGAACCCCAACACGAACTTACGGTAGAAGTTGGAAAAACCCAAAAAGATGTGAAGCTCTGTTAGAGTGGTTTGGGATGGCCAATCTTGAATGACCTATATATTTTCTAGGTCCACATGCACACCCTTCTCTTCAATGAAGTACCCTAGATATTGAACCTGGGCCATGATAAAAGTGCATTTCTCCAAAGTGGCATACAACTTGAGTTGTTGTAGTGTTTGGAGGACCTGTCAAATGTGGTGGTGGTGCTCTTCCCAACTCCGGGTGAAGATCACGATGTCATCCAAATACACCACTAAGAATGAGTTGGTGAAGGTTCAAAAGATGTCGTCCATCAACTTCATGAATATTGTGAGGGCATTCGTCAACCCAAAAGGCATGAATAGCCATTCAAAAAGGCCCTCCTTGGATTTGAAGGTAGTGTTCCACACATCTGAGGGTTCGATTGGTACCAGTTGATAAATATAATTCAAGTCAATCTTGCTGAAATATTTGGCCCCCTTGAGTTGGTTTAGAAGATCATCAATTTGTGGGATTAGATACCTATTATGGACAGTGATCTTGTTCACCACCTGATATTTAACACAAAGTCTCTAAGTCCCGTCCTTCTCCTTCACCAACACGATAAGGCTCCCACAGGGTGATGAACTTGACATGATGTGCCCTTTCTGCAGAAGCTCCTGAATCTTCCTCTTTATTCCATCGCTCTCCATAAAATATCCTCGATAGATTGGTCCATTGGGTAATGACACACCCAAGGTAAGATCGATGGGGTGCTTGACCTGACAGTGTAAAGGTACCTCTGCGGGTGAGGTGAAGATATCCCTGTACTCCTCCACAACCTTATCCATATGTTGTTGTCATTCGACGAAGCCCTATTTCAAGGCCATGGCCACAATCTTCTTCTTTCCCTAAGGGCGAATCATAAGGAAAAAAATTTTCCGGTCTGGGAAATGACCTTACTACATTTATTCGTAGTGATCAAAGAGATGGTGGTAGGCGGTGCTACCTTCGGTATATTATACAACCTATTTACAAAAGTAATAATAACAATGTGAGGCCTAGATTCATACACAGCATGCCACTTCCGCAAATATGGTTGAACTAATAATACATTTCAAACTGATGTGTTACATCACACAATACCTCATCTGTGAAGGGGTTAATGTTGTAGGGGAGGCGACACTGTTGGCTGACTCAAAGATATTTTCCTTGGTGAAGCCACTAGATGGTGCACGAATGCAGGTGTGTCGTGGTTGGTAGCCCGCCAAGCTCATGACCCTACTCCAGGTTCTTGGCTCCCAATTTGACAAACCCTTCACATTTTTGAGTGGAAGAGAAGCTCCCCCTCCTCTAGATATCTGGGCTCATCCTTCTGGATCTTGGTGGTGGTAATGGTGGCACTAGGCTCTGCATCAATAATCTGCTTCCCCCTGTCAATCCCCTTGTCAGGTTCCGACTCAGAGTCATAACATGCATCTGATTTGGAAGCCTTCAACTTGACTACTAGTGAATACTTGGCTCGACACTCACTCGTGTTGTGAGTGGGGCTCTTATGGAACTCACACCACTTCGTGTCCTTCTTTTCCTTAGTGGTGTTTTTCTTTGTTTTCTGGTGTATAACCCAAATTGGAGTGGGATAATCTTGCGATGGGGCCCTACGAGGCGCTCCTTTTACAAATGTGGCCAAACTTTGTCACCCACCTGGAACTTTTGTGGCACCCGATGTTGATCATGTCACTGCTTATACTTAGCGTTGGCTTTGCCAATATTTCATGGACCTACTAGCGGACGTGATGAATGCACTCAATGAAGCTATTTGTCCTATCATCTTCGGACTGGACATGAGCCGAATCTGCCTGAGTAGCTACAATTGGTATGGCCACATCAATGGGACATAGTGGCTGGAAACCGAACCCCACCTAAAAGGGGTTGTGGCCAGTTGAGATAAGGAGAAATTGGTTGTAGCTGTGCTGGACATAAGGGAGGATTTCATCCCATGTGCATGTTTTCTTCGAGTTGTACATGCGACCTATGTTTGGCCATCATTTTTGGGGTGGAAAGTTGTGGACTTAGTGAGCTTGGTATCCAACATCGAATAAACACTTGACTAAAATGTAATTGGGAACTTGTTTTGAATGTGGGATCCCACACTCATTCAAAGAAGAGCTTAGCAGTGGATTCTGTTGTGATACTCTTTTTGCAAGCCACCAGAATGGCCATCTTAGAGAATTTGTCGACGACCAAAAAAACACAGTCGTTTCCATGATTGGTAGAAGGAAGGCTCAACATGTAATCCATGGGGATGGATTCCCATGTTCGACTAGGAGTAGGAAGTGGAGAATATAAGCCTTGCTTCTTGATGATCGGCTTGGAAATGGCATAGGTAGTGCAGGATATGATGTAATTCCCAACATCCCGTCGAAGGTTCGGCCAATATAAATACTTTTGCAGCATTTACACTATTTTCTCTACCCCGAAATGTCTAGTGACTCGATCGTAATGCGCTTCCCAAATCATCTTGGCCTACTAACTTGAAGGAACACAGAGGTGTCCTAGATGGCATAACAATGCATCCTGGATGTGAAAATTTGGAACTATCTTTCATTCTAGGAGCATATGGTATGTGTTTCTGAATTTTGGATCGCTCTTGTAAATATGAGGCCACCCCAAAGTCTCGTGCCCACAAGAGTCAAGCACAATCATCAGCGCCATGATCAGTGGTCATTTGAGGAAATATGAAACATTGTTGGTGTTTCCTTTCTTGTACTTAATGTTCAAATGGAACTGTTGCAGATATGTGAACCATTTATGATGGCGATCGTTCTGCAACTTCCCTTGTGTCTGTATGAACTGGAGGGGTCGGGTGTCTATGTGGATGACTATTTCCTTCCCCAGAATGTAGTTTTTCCATTTTTGGCATGCATTCATAATGGAATACATCTCTTTTTAATAGTGGGATACTTTCATATTGTTACTGAAATTTTCTCATTGTGATATGCCATTGGATTCCTGTTTTGTGGATTAATCCCACTTGTAGACAAGAGCGATCTCCCTAGTATCCCAACAGGTAACTAGAAACAAATATCCATTGATTGCCTCTTTCTCTAAACTATTTGTATTTTATATTATTAAATTTTTTAAATAATAAGGTTATGCTCTTACCTTTCAACCGAGACGTTCGATGTGGCCTTTTGCCTTTGGCTCCAAAGCAATTTTTCAAAGTCGAGAAGAACATGTAATCACAAACAATGCATAGGATCAAAGCACCTGCAATATGTAATAATAATAAATACTAGAGTGATCAAGGAGTCTAAGTATTGACATCATTTCCATGAATTCATAAACAAGACAATGAGAAAAAGAGATCCATATGTATTTTCAGAAATTAAAAAGAAAAATCTTACAACATGAGCCTTGATGTTGTACAAATTTCTCCCATGTATCTGCATAATCGTTTCCTTCGGTTTGATAATCCTTCCATTATAGAATGACCATCATGAAGTCATGTGCACAAAGGTGTGATATTCAATGTGAAAACAACAACTTACTAGTTCAAAATCTATAAACTCTATGAACTCTCACCAACTTAGAATCTATACAAGTCAGAATCTACCCTTCAACTTGAAACTTCAGCTCAATTTATAGAGAGATTGATGTAGTTTCAGATCCATTAAGAGAGGGATGAGTTCCTCCCATGAAGGGATTTGGGTTCCTTTGGCCAAGGGATAAGCTCCAAAATTAAATGGATAAATCTCGAACTGACACGACTCTAGAGGCTTCCAGTTGGGAGAATATTCGACCAACTAGGCTTTTAGAAGTTACCTTTTTATATTTACTTCCTTTTTACGGGGTGCACAGGTTTTAGTGGCGAACAAAGCGGCGATCGTCATGGATAATAGAAGAAGTATCAGTGCATGAGCAGGTAATGGTCACAAAAAGTGCGCAGGTAATCTTTTAAAGGTTTTAAAGAGATTTTCTCCAGTTTCCAATACTTGGTTCAGGAGAATGAGTATTTTTGACCTCCAAGGGAACATTATATGGATGGTGATAGACCCATAATGACAGTCAAATGTCATCGTGAAAAAATTACGTGTAAAAATTCCCATGCTAAGTAAGAACTACACCAGTAGCATGGTTAGACGTATTTGTCTCAATCTCAAATGGTTGTTGCACATCTCGTAATGTGAGCACTGGTGTAGACCAGAGGCGATGCTTCAACTCGGAGAATGCCTTCTGTTGGGATTCATACCAAAATAAATTTACTCTTGCTCCTCCCTTCGTTAGTTAACTCAAAGGCCAAGTGATATGAGAGAACCCCAACATGAACCTGTGGTAGAAGTTGGCAAGACCCAGAAAGATACGAAGCTCCGTTAGAGTGGTTGGGGCTGGCTAATCCTGAATGACCTATATCTTTGCTAGGTCCACATGCACACCCTTCTCTCCAATGATGTACCCTAGATATTGAATTTGGGCCATGCTAAAAGTGTATTTCTCAAAATTGGCACACAACTTGAGTTGTCGTAGTGTTTGGAGGACCCGTCGAATGTGGTGGTGGTGCTCTTCCCAACTCTGGGTGAAGATCAAGATGTCATCCAAATGAACCACCATGAATGAGTTGGTGAAGGTTCACAAGATGTCATCCATCAACCTCATGAAGGTTGCAAGTGCATTCGTCAACCCAAAAGGCATTACTAGCCATTCGAAAAGGCCCTCCTTGGATTTGAAGGTAGTATTCCACACATCTGAGGGTTTGATTGGTACCCAGTGATAAACATAATTCAAGTAAATCTTGTTGAAATATTCGCCCCCCTTGATCTAGTCTAGAAGGTCATCAATATGTGGGATCAGATACCTATTATGGACAGTGATCTTGTTCACCGCCCGATAGTCAACACAAAGTCTCTAAGTCCCATCCTTCTTCTTCACCAACACAATCAGGCTCCCATAGGGTGATAAACTTGGCATGATTTTCCCTTTCTGAAGAAGCTCCTGAATCTTCCTCTTTATTTCATCGCTCTCCATAAAATATCCTCAATAGATTGGTTAATTGGGTAACGATGCACCCATGGTCAGATCGATGGGGTGCTTGACCTGACAATGTAGAGGTACCTCTGCGGGTGAGGTGAAGATATCCCTGTACACCTCCACAACCTTCTCCATATGTTGTTGTCATTCAACGGAGCCCTTTTTCAAGGCCATGGCCACAATCTTATTCTTTCCCTAAGGGCGAAACATAAGGAAAAAAATTTCCAGGTCTGGGAAATGATCTTACTGCATTTATTCATAGTGATCAAAGAGATGGAGGTAGGTGGTGCTACCTTCGGTATCCTGTAAAACCTATTTCCCAAAGTAATAATAATAGTGTGAGGCCTAGATTCATACACAACATGCCGCTTCCGCAAATATGGCTGAAATAATAATACATTTCAAACTTCAAGATGTGTTACATCACAAAATACCTCATTTGTGAAGGGATTGATGCTGTAGGGGAGGCGACACTGTTGGCTGACTCAAAGATATCGTCCTTGGTGAAGCCACCCAATGGTGTATGACTGCAGGTGTGTTGTGGTTGGTAGTCCTAGTCGCTTCACGACCTCTACTAAAATAAGGCTCTTTTGGCTTCCGCTGTAGATAATAAACTGCAGTAGGGAACCCTTCACCCACATATGTGAGTGGAAGAGGCGCTCCCCCTCCTCTGGATATCTGGGCTCATCCTTCTGGATCTTGGTGGTGCCAATGGTGGCACTAGGCTCCGCATAAATAATCTGCTTCCTCTTGTCAATCCCCTTATCGGGTTCTGACTCAGAGTCCTAACATGCATATGATTCGGAAGCCTTCAGCTCGGCCACTAGTGACTAGCTGGCTCGACACTCACTTGTGTTGTGAGTGGGGCTCTTATGGAACTCACACAACTTCGTGTCCTTTTTTCCTTCGTGGTGTTTTTCTTTGATTGCTGGTGTATGTCCCAAATTGGAGCGGGAGAAGTTTGCGATGGGGCCCTACGAGGCGCTCCTTTTGCAAAGGTAGCAAAACTTTGTCACCCACTTGGAACTTTTGTGGCACCCGATGTTGATCATGTCACTATTAATACTTAGCATTGACTTTTCCCAATATTTCATGGACCTACTGGCAGACGTGATGAATGTGCTCAATGAAGCTATTCGCCCTGTCAGCTTCGGACTGGACATGAGCCGAATCTACCTGAGTAGCTACAATTGGTATGGATACATCAATGGGAATTTGTGGTTGGAAACCAAACCCCACCTAAAAGGGGTTGTGGCCAGTTGAGATATGGAGAGCTTGGTTGTAGTTGTGCTAGACATAGGGGAGGATTTCATTCCATGTGCATGTTTACTTCGAGTTGTACATGTGACCTATGTTTGGCCATCATTTTTGGGGTGGAAAGTCCTGGAATTAGTGAGCTTGGTATCCAACATTGACCAGAGACTTGACTAAAATGTAATTGGGAACCTATTGTGCTGATCTAAGATAATGGAATGTGGGATCCCAAAATGCAGTGGCTTCTATTGTGATACTCTTCATGCAAGCCACCGGAATGGCCATCTTAGAGAATCTTTCGACGACCACAAAAACGTAGTCGTTTCCATGCTTGGTAGAAGGAAGGCCCATCATGTAATCCATGGGTATGGAGTCCCATATTTGACTAGGAGTAGGAAGTGGAGAATATAAGCCTTGATTCATGATGATCAATTTGGCAATGGCATAGGTAATGCAGGATCTGATGTACTTCCCAACATCATGTCAAAGGTTCGACCAATATAAATACTTTTGAAACATTTCCACTATTTTCTCTACCCCGAAATGTCCAGTGACCCGACCGTAATGCGCTTTCCAAATAATCTTGGCCTGTTAACTTGAAGGAACACAAAGGTGTCCTAGATGGCATAACAATGCATCCTGGAGGTGAAAATTTGGAACTATCTTTCCTTCCAGGATCATATGGTATGTGTTTCTGAATTCTGGATCGCTCTTGTAAATATGAGGCTACCCTGAAGTCTCGTGCCCACAAGAGTCAAGCACAATCATCAGCGCCATGATCAGTGGTCGGTTGAGAAAATATGCAACATTGTTGGTGTTTCCTTTCTTGTACTTAATGTTCAAATGGAACTGTTGCAGATATGTGGACCATTTCTGATGGCGATCATTCTGCAACTTCCCTTGTGTCCGTATGAACTGCAGGGGTCGGTGGTCTATGTGGATGACTATTTCCTTCCGCAGAATGTAGTGTTTCCATTGTTGGCATACCTACATAATGGAATACATCTCTTTGTAATAGGTGGGATACTTTCATATTGTTTATGAAAGTTTCTCATTTTGATATGGCATTGGATTCCTATTTTGTGGATTAATCCCTCTTGCAGGCAAGAGCGATCTCCCTAGTACCCCAACAGGTAACTAGAAACAAATATCCATTGAATGCCTCTTTCTCTAAAATATTTTTATTTTAGATTATTAAAACTTTTAAATAAGAAGGTTATGCTCCTACCTTTCAACTGAGATGTTTGATGTAGCCTTTTGCCTTTCGCTCCAAAGCAATTCTTCAATGTCGAGAAGAACTTGCAATCACAAACAATGCATAGGATCAAAGCACCTGCAATATATAATAATCATAATACTATAGTGATCAAGGAGTCTAAGTATTGACATAATTTCCATGAATTCAGAAACAAGACAATGAGAAAAAGAGATCCATATGTATTATCAGAAATTAAAAAGAGAAATCTTACAACATGAGCCTTGATGTTGTACAGATCTCTCCCGTGTATCTACACAATCATTTACTTCAGTTTGATAATCCTTCCTTTCTAGAATGACCGGAATGAAGTCATGTGCACAAAGGTGTGATCTTCAATGTTAAAACAACAACTTACTAGTTCAAAATCTATAAACTCTATGGACTCTCTCCAACTTAGAATCTATACAAATCAATATCTACCCTTCAACTTGAAACTTCAGCTCAATTTATAGAGAGATTGAGGTAGTTTCAGATCCATTAAGAGAGGGTTGAGTTCGTCCCATGAAGGGATTTGGGTTCCTTTGGCCAAGGGATAAGCTCCATGACTAAATGGATAAATCTCGAACTGGCGCGACTCTAGAGGCTTCCAGTTGGGAGAATATTCAACCAACTAGGCTTCTAAAAGTTACCTTTTTATATTTAATTCCTTTTTACGGGGGTGCACAGGTTTTAGTGGCGAACAGAGTGGTGATCACCACGACTAATAGAAGAAGTATCAGCGCATGTGCGGGTAATGGTCACAAAAAGTGCACATGTAATATTATAAAGGTTTTAAAGAGATTTTCTCTAGTTTCCAAGACTTGGTTCAGGAACATGAGTATTTTTGACCTCTAAGGGAACATGATATAGATGGTGATAGATCCATAATGATAGTCAAATTTTATGGTGAACAATGCCCCTACCGAGTAATAACTGCACCAGTAGCATAGTTAGATGCATCTGTCTCAATCTCAAATGGGTGTTGCACATCTGGTAATGTGAGAATTGCTGCAGAGTAGAGGCGATGCTTCAACTCGGCGAATGCCTTCTATTGGGATTCAGACTAAAAGAAATTTTCTCTCGCTCCTCCCTTGGTGACTTAACTCAAAGGCAAAGTGATATGAGAGAACCCCAACACGAACTTGCGGTAGAATTTTGCAAGACCCAGAAAGATGCGAAGCTCCATTAGAGTGGTTGGGGCTGACCAATCCTGAATTAACCGTATCTTTGCTAGGTCCATATGCACACCCTTCTCTTCAATGATGTACCCTAGATATTGAACCTGGGTCTTGTCAACAATGCATTTCTCCAAATTGGCACAAAAATTGAGTTGTCGTAGTGTTTGGAGGACCTGTCGAATGTGGTGGAGGCGCTTTTCCCAACTTTGGTTGAAGATCAGGATGTCATCCAAACACACCACCACGAATGAGTTGGTGAAGGTTCACAAGATGTCGCCCATCAGCCTCATGAAGGTTGAGGGGGCGTTCATCAACCCAAAAGGAATAAATAACCATTCTAAAAGGCCCTCCTTTGATTTGAAGGCAGTCTTCCACACATCGGAGGGTTCGATTGGGACCTGGTAATAACTATAATTCAAGTCAATATTGCTGAAATATTTGGCCCCCTTGAGCTGGTCTAGAAGGTCATCAATCTGTGGGATCAGATACCTATTATGGAAAATGATATTTTTCAATGCCCGATAGTCAATACAAAGTCTCTAAGTCCTGTCCTTCTTCTACACCAACACGATTGAGCTCCCACATGGCGATGAAATTGGCCTGATGTGACATTTCTGCAGAAGCTCCTGAATATTCCTCTTTATTTCATCGTTCTCCATAATAGATCCTCGATAGATCGGTACATTGGGTAACGGCGTGCCTGAGGTAAGATCGATGGGGTGCTTGACCTGACAGTGTAGAGGTACCTCTGCAGGTGAGGTGAAGATGTCCCTGTACTCCTTCATGACCTTTTCCATATGTTGCTATCATTTGACGGAGCCATGTTTCAAGGCCACGGCCACAATATTCTTCTTTCCCTAAGGGAAAATCATAAGGAAACAAATTTTCCGGTCTAGGAAATGATCTTAATGCATTTCTTTGCAGTGATCAAAGAAATGTCGTTAGGTGGTGCTACCTTCGATATCCTGTACAAATGATTTCCCAAAGTAATAATAACAGTGTGAGTCCTAGATTCATGCACAACATGCCTTTTCTGCAAATATGGTTGAACTAATAATACATTTCAAACTTCAAGATGTGTCACATCACACAATACCTCATATGTGAAGGGATTGATGTTGTAGGGGAGGCGACACTATTGGCTGACTCAAAGATATCATCCTTGCTGAAGCCACGCGATGGTGTACGATTGCGGGTGTGTTGTGGTCGGTAGGGCTAGTCGCTTCACGACCTATACTGAAATGAGCTTCTTTTGGCTCCTACTTTCGAAAATTAACTATAGCGGGGAACCCTTCACCCACATCTATGAGTGGAAGAGGCGCTCCCACTCCTATGGATATCTAGGCTCATCCTTATGGATCTTGGTGGTGGAAATGGTGGCACTAGGCTCCGCATCAATAATCTGCTTCCCTCTGTCATTCCCCTTATCAGGTTTTGACTCAGAGCCAGAACATGCATTTGATTCAGAAGCCTTTAGCTCAGCCACCAGTGACTTCTTGGCTCGACACTCACTCGTGTTGTGAGTAGGGATCTTATGGAACTCACACCACTTCGTGTCCTTCTGTTCCTTCGTGGTGTTGTTATTTGCTTGTGGATTCGTCGGGTTGTCTTGGGTCACCACGCCTTGGCTTTGTCCTTTGTTTTGCGGTTTGGGGGCACATTTTCCCTACTTCAGATTCACAGATCCAAAGTCTTGCTTCTTCTGTTTAAACTTCTGCTCGATCTTGACAACATATCGATAGGCGACACCGACCGGAGGATATGTACAAGAACTCCATTTCGTCCTGGATGTACTTATGTAAAAAACCATGGTACTTAAGTACCAAATTCCATTTAGAATCCTTAATACCTAGCTTCGTGCGAAGGGCATGGAACCCATTTGTGAACTATGACACATCTTGGTCCCTTCCCTGTCGCAGCGTGGTCCACTTTATGTATTTATCTTCATAGCTCCCGACACGATAATATTTTTCCTTCATGGTGTCTTAGAAAGAATTCCAAGTGGGTGTGGCTAAACACAGTGATGAATCCCTCTCGTCATTTTTCTCATAGTAGGTTTCTCACTAGTCCTTAACATAGGGGACAACTTTGAGAAGTGCAAAAGTAATTTTTCCCGATTGGAAAAGTCGTTGTTGGGCGCAACCCAAATTGTCCTAAATTTGGGCTAAGACTTCGCATTTTGAGGAGTGAAGTACGAAGTGGACTACAAGTGGAGCATGTTAAATATGCCACGCAGTATCATTGGAGCTTTGGGGCAGGTCGAAGCCACTCGTTTTGTAAAGCGCACAATGTTGTAAAGGGTTTTGGGTTATTTTTGCTTGTTTTAGGGAGTCCATGGTATTTTTTTATGATGTAATATTATATAAAGGGTTGTAATTATATGTTTAAGAACATAATGATGATATGATAAATGGTTAAGGACAAGTCTTTGTAGTCTGTATTTTGTAGCGAAGGGAAGGCTCTATAGCTGAGTGCGTAGATACGTTGGAAGAGTCTACAATTTAGTGCATAGACAACCTGCAACTTAGTGTACAGGTCAAAGAACTGATTGTATTCAAGGATTCATCATAATAAGGAAGCAACTTTGTGGGCGATATTCTGGTGTTATTATGTATATATTTTTTTAATATCTATTATTGTGAAGTAGTTATTACAGTTTCATGTTATGAAAACACAGTAATGGTTTATGGGTTTATATGGCATGTTTTTGTGATTTATATGAATGTGGCTAAGTAATTTATGAGTTGTAAGCATAAGATAATAAGAAAATACCACATCTCCTTGTCCCTCAAAGCTGCAGAAACCTGGTTCTACATCCACCCATAATCACTTCGGGTGAGATTGTGATCTGTCATTGTCGAAAGGGCTAGTGATCAAGGGTTTTGTTGGTGTGCAGTAAGATCGAACTTGGGTCAGACCAAATCAAACCAATAAATGGTTCTGTTTCCAGGAACAAGATCTGTTTGAGGGATACGTGGATGTGGTACCCGTCGAAGATGGAAATTCAATACTGGAGAGATCTGAAAGAGCGAGAATTTCCATATCAAGAAAACATAAATCCTCGTATGACATCCAAAGCATGGTTATAGAAGTATATCTTTATAGATCAATATGAAATTTTCTTAGCTTATTTTCTTGTTGAGTTGTACGAGTGGATATCAAGGTTGTATACAATAAATTATTATTTTAAGGGTGATGAACCTACAGTGTGGACTCCTGAACTAATACAATGACTCAAGGGCACTGATAACATGATTTCAAGGGTTGTTGATTTCTGGATCGATATCATCTTGGGAGGATTCATCACTGAGTTTGAAATAGATGCGACTGTGTCCTACAATGAAGCAGAACGACGATTCTTCAAATGAATGCTAGGTAAGTACTTAAAGTATTTGAAATTGTGGATTAAGATGCTTCTTTGTGAAAAGGGAGTATTACATATGCAATCATATTGATAGTTTACTTATGTTTGGAAGAAGAAAAAGTAAAACTTAGCAAGAAAGTAGCGTAACGCGAAGTGGAAAGACATATAGAGTGGATACCAAAAGAGGTATAATGGAAAATATCCAAAGACTTTTGTAGAGGCTGATTATAGCCCTCTTTTGAGTGAATCTAAAAGTGCAAGAGAATAAATCCACCCCCAGGTAACTTCACAGTATTCCCCCTCCTAGCCTGAGAGTTCACGAAAGCCAGAATCCAATAATAGCCAGGGTGTTTGTGGTTTTCCTACTCCCCCTATCCCTCCTACCCCCCCTCCCCCCCTCCCCCCCCCCCAAGAATATGTATGGCTGATGATATTAAGCTACCAGTTTTTAGAGGAACTGGATTGGAGGATCCAGAGAAGTTTTGGTTTTTATGCGAAGCTGTATGGACCGTGAAGCAGATAAATGATAAGAATATAAAGAAGGCACAACTCATTGCGACACTACACGATAGATAATTGACATGGTATATGAAGTTTTCAACTAATCAGAACATAACATTTGTATATATCAAAACAACATTGGTAGGAGAGTTTAATAAGCCGAAGTATCAGTCACAATGCATCACTGAATTGAAAGAAATTAAACAGAAACTTATTGACTTTGTCTGGGATTTAGATCAGAGGTGTAAGCTACTATTGGATCAGGTAAGCTTCGACATAGCTCCGCAGCAACATCAAGAGTGGTTTATAGCTGTGCTTCTACTGCATATCAAATTTTCATGGATGCAACAAAAGATAGGAACTCAAGCCGAAGTTCTTGAGATTGCGATGAAATTGGAAGCTTTGCCTATAGGAGACACTAATGCAAGTATGTAAAAAATTTAGAATCAAATGGCGAACCTGACCCTATAGATACAAGATATCAAGAAAATCAAGGAAATTAGAGAATAAGTGTGGTGTATAAAGTGTAGATCAGAGGGCCATTCTAAAGAACAATTCCCTATATTCACAGATTACATGGCTAGTGGAGCACCTAATCCATTGAATGCAGGATCTAGCCTATGGTGCGAAATATGTAAGGATAGATGCCTGCATCTCTCAGACGACTGCTACTTGTTGCAAAAATATGTGTAGACAACAAGGAATTTATTTTGTAAATTTTGTAAATGAGTAGGACATGATGAGAATAATTGTCAAAGTTATAACCTAATGATGGAGTGCAATGCTGAAACTTATATAATGCAAGAAAAAGAGCATGGAAATGAGGATAATGGACAACGCAGTGGTCGAGGAGGTTACCAAGGAAGAGGTCGAGGTGGTGGAGCTAGTCGAGGACATGGATAGATCATTTTCTATAACTACAGCTAGCTAGGCCATTTTGCAAGGGAATTCCATATCCCCACAATGACATGTAAGTGCTGTAAGTCCTTTGACCATGTAATTGAAGAATGTCTTGTAATTATGGTGAAGATGTAGAAAAAGAGGAACGAGCAGCCGACACAGAATATTCAAATGATGACTACTGAAAGGAGGACTGACAAACCTTGAATTAGTATTGTCACTAGAAGTGGAGCTGCGACCCGTAGTGATAAGGAGGTTGGAAAGAAGGAATTTGAAGGTGCATGGGTTAGAAACACTGTTGTTAAAGTTCCTATGTTTTATATTCAGAAAGAAAAAGGAGTATTCATGGAAGCAAAGTGAAATTTTATGGATGTTGGAGCTTTTACCTCTAGTGCACATCCAAAGCCCAATCAAAGAAGTAACTGCGACGTATCATCAACTTCGGTGCAGTACAGAGCTCCGACACAGGATCGAGCTCTGACACAAGACTGGGATGCGGCAAGCCAATTAAGTATTTTAAGGTCTTTTCCACAGACTTGCATGGAATTTTTAAGGGATCAAAAGGTTGTAGAAGGGCTGCAAGATTTGATAGATTCCTGTGCCTCAAAATTAAAACCGCGAAGTGAGATGCGTGCAGTCAATAATTTTCATCGACAAAAGTGAATTGGAAGAGAGATGAGATTTAATGCGCAGATAGGTGAATATGAGATGGACCAAATCATTATGGATTTGGGATCTGATGCTAATGCCTTGAAAAATCATACATGGGAATTGATGGGTAAGCCGAAGCTACAATAGTCACCTATTTAGTTAAGGATGGAAAATCAGCAAAAGATATTTCATATGGGAAGACTGCCAGGTGTCACCGTGGATATTGAAGGAGTGCACACTAGTGCTGATTTTGAAGTAATAAATATTGTTGATGATAGTAAGCCTTATCTTTCATTGCTTGAAATTGATTGGGCATTTGAAAATATGCCCATAATTAATCTAAAGAAGAGGCAAATGATATTTGAAGGAAACAATATGAGAGTAATTTTTCCCTTGGATCCATCAGAAGGAGCAAGATACACAGAACCAGTCAGAGAAGAATACTGCGCAACAGACATAGAAAACATTTATCAAATGACAACAAAGGAAAAATATTGGGTTAACCCTACTGAAGAAGGAAATTTGATTTTGGAGCATGATAGTTCTTGTACCTCAGATTTAGAAGAAGAATTGGAAAATTGGTAGAATAAGCTGCATGAAGTATCCAAAAGGCGTTGTTTAAGAATTACCAAATGAGTTTGTTGTATCATGTCTGAGGTATGTCACCTTCCTTCTTATGAAGGCATATGAGATGTGAATACTTTTCTTAATAATTACGAAGAACAAGTTCCATAAAATCAAAGGTTGTTAGCCTTGGATGTAGCTCTGAAAGCTACCCCTTCTATATGGTGGAATGCACACAAGAAAAATATAGGAGGTTAGTAGGATTTTCGAAGATTGATGTGGATAAGATTTGGACAGATAGAAATTGAAATGGAGATAAAATATGATGGTCAAACTAATCCTAAGGAGAACATCCAACTATGCACTTCAACATGGAAGGAGATTCCACAACAAGAGTGGGTACATGGATTCATTCATAAATTGGAGACAATCCCTAAGAACTGGTACCTATAAACATAGCTTCGACATGGTATTGAGAATTGGGCAGACATGGTTGACGGCGTCATATTAACATTCAAATTTTAAGATGGTTTCAAAAACATGGATTTGTCCATTCAGGCAGTCAAGAAGAAGATATTTGAGAATGTCACCTCAGTGACATGGCATCAAATTGATTGGGCTGCATAGATAGAACATGCACTAAAATGCTATAACATTATTGCAGATGGAGAAGAAGAATACCCTCACAACATTGATATAGAATATTCAAAAGGACACTGTGAACTGACTGGATTTGAGATAGAGATATAAGACATAATGAAGTCACTGAAGACCAAGAAGGTCAACATAGGATCAGAGGAGGATCCAAATTTTGCAACTATAGGAGATTAATAGGATGAAGAAAAAGTAAGTAAAGTTACTGAGTTACTTCATGAATATCAATAAGTGTTTCCCACCAAGTTTTCAGAGATCAAGGGTATAATTGGAGATCTAGGAGTCATGAATATTCCTTTGAAGCCTGATGCAAAGCTAGTCACACAAAGACCTTACATAATGAACCCAAAGTATAAGGAGAAAGTGAAGGTAGAACTTGATAAGATGATAGCAGCAAGAATTCTTGAACCTGTAGAAGAATCAGAATGGGTGAGTCCTATGGTGGTGCAAGAGAAAAAGACACAAGGAGAAATTAGGATCTGTGTTGATCTAAGTAAGTTGAATGATGCATTTATACATGATCCTTCCCCTACCTCTTTCACAGATGAAGCGCTGGACAATGTAATAGGACAAGAAGTTTACTCATTTACAAATGGATTCTCAGGTTATCATCATATTAGGATTGCACCTGAATATCGGCATAAGACCACATTTGCTACAAAATGGGGCTTATATCAATACACAGTAATGAATTTTGGACTGAAGAATTCCCCTGCTATATTCTCTAGGGTGGTGATTACAACTTTTAAGAAGTACATACACAAGTTTTTGGAGGTATACTTTGATGATTGGACAATATTTGAGTTGTTGAGAAAACATGTTGGGAGTTTCAGACTCATGCTCAACACATGTAGAAAATATCAGATCTCTTTCAACTTTAAGAAGTGCATATTTTGTGCACCCTTCAACATATTATTGGGACATATTGTTTGCAAGCAAGGACTAATGGTGGACCCTGCCAAGATTGCTATCATTGTGAATTTTCCTCCACCTAAGATAGTAAGACAACTTCGCACTACATTGGGACATACTGGGTATTATAGGAAGTTCATCAAGGGGTATGTGCAGATCACTGCACCTATGGAGAAATTTTTGAATAAATATGCAACCTTTCTATGGAATGAAGAATGTTAGAAGAGCCTCGATATATTGAAAGAAAATATGGTAGCTACACCTATACTAGTATTCCTCGATTGGAATAAGGAATTTCATGTCCATGTAGATGCCTCTTGTATAGCTTTGGGAGTGGTATTGACACAACTTGATGAAGGAGAGATTGATCATCCTATGGATTTTTCAAGTAGGAATTTATCTAAATCAGAAAATAATTACACCACTACAAAGAGGGAAGGATTGGCCATGGTGTATGAATTGCATAATTTTAGACATTATTTGTTGGGGTCACATTTTAAGATGTTCACAGATCATTCTGCACTGAAGTATTTGGTTAATAAGCCTGTCCTAGGAGGAAAGATTTGCATATGGTTGCTATTATTATAGGATTATGACTTTGAGATCATTGTTAAACTAGGGAGGCTGAATGCAAGACCTGACCATCTGTCAAGACTAGAAACAAGGAAATAAAGAACCAACATAGAAGATAATATACTTGATGTACAATTGTTTGCAATCAAAGTATCATATGACCATTTTGTAGATATCGTTCAGTATTTTACCATAAGAATGGACCCTTCAAAGTATACTATGCAACATAATAAATAATTGGTGGTTAAGGCAGCTGAATTTTCAATAATAGCAAGACACTTATATAAAATGGGACCAGATGAGATACTGCGCACATATGTTCCTGAACATGAAATACAGATGATTCTAGCAGAAGCTCATGGAGGCGGAACTGGTGGACACTATGCAGAAAAAGATACTGCGCAGAATATTTTGAGAGTAGGATTGTGGTGGCCTTCACTACACAAGGATGTGAAGGAGTATTGCAGATCATGTGATGTATGTGAAAGAACAAGAAAAGCCTTCAAGAAGAGATGAGATTCCATTTGTACCACAAGTTACATTGCAGGCTTTTAATAAGTGAGTTATTTATTTTGTTGGACCAATCAACCCACCTGGAAAAAGGACTGGTGCGAGGTACATAATTACAACAATTGACTACTTAACAAGATGGTTCGAAGCACAATCAATAAGGAACTACAACGTAACAACTGCAATGAAGTTTATTTTTGAGTACATATTGTCTAGATTTTGATGTCCAAAGATTTTTATGAGTGATCAAGGTTCACACTTCTTGAATAAGACTATTGAATCATTGACTGAGGAATTCCAAGTTTATCATCAGAAGAGTACCCGTTATCACCCTCAAGCCAATGGAACAATGGAAGCATTTAATAATATTTTGGAGAATGCACTTACTAAGGTATGTAATGTGAACAGAGATGACCGAGATCTTATAATTCTAGCAGTGTTATGGGCTTATAGGACCACATATAAGAATTTGAAAGGTCAAACACCCTTAAGGTTAGTTTATGGGCAAGAAGTTGTGATGCCCATGGAGTACGTTGTGCCTATCTTGAGGATTGCAGCTTTTATAGATATGGCAGATTATGAGAAAATGGAGGAAATAATGTCGCAGTTGCTTGCTTTGGAGGAAGATATATTTATATTAGGATTTCATCAGTAGGTGCAAAAATAAAGAGAAAAATCCCGGCATGACAAACATATTAAGCAGAAGAAGTTCTAGGTAGGACACATTTTTCTCCTTTATGAAAGTAAGTTTGTGAAGTTTCCAAGAAAGTTCAATATGCATTGGTTGGGCACATACATTATCAAGCATATCACTGATGGAGGTGTAGTTCAGTTAACGAAGTTAAATGGAGAATTTTTTCAAGGAGGAGTAAATGGAATTGGATTGAAGTTGTACATGGACAACCTTGCCCCTACATATTCACCCTGAAGAAGAAAGGAGAAAAGTCTTAGTGCCACCTGTAGTTGAAAATGGGCACTGGACTATAGAATACGCTGCAGAGAAAGATCTTTGACGTAAGAGGGGGTGTTCGCTATAGTCTGGAGTATGTCGAAGATCACAAGAAGGATTGCTTCGATACAATTTGGGATATGTCAAAGAGTCATCGGAAAAATATGATCGTTAAAAAGGGAAAGTTTCCGTTGAAAGGTGCGGAAGGCTGCATTTATGAGGACATATTGGAAAGATTTAGTGACAGATATGTAGTTAAGGAACACAATCTGAACAATATATGAGCTTATGATGAGGTTATAAGTTCAAATTTTCTATAAAAAGTAGCGTCCCACCAAGATTTGGCACCTTGCTATCTTGATAACTAAAAAATTTCTAAGTGCAGAGAAGTTGCAGAAGTTGCGCTATTGTATGAATATTGAGGATTTATTTCACATATTCAAGGAGAAGGGTATAGCATGAATCATGGAATAAGTCAGAGCTAACACACCTGTAACACCAGCTGATAATCCCACATCAGCATCACCACAAACTAAACACCGAAGATCTCCACGAAAGAAACCAAAAAAAGAGTAGAGAACTACGAAGAAACAGGACAAGAGGCCTGTCGAAGAACCTGAACAAGTCAAAGACAACGGGGAGGAAGTAGAGTAGGTACAAATGGAATTAGAGGGCACAACATTTTCATCACCTCTCCCATCATACATGTCGCCTAGAAAACTATATCTGAAACTTGTGAAATATTCAAAAGATACGAAGTCAATACCATTTTCTAGAGAAATCCTTAGGAAAATTCCGCAGCTGAAATTCACGGACTCTAATTTCAATGATAGGAAGAAATACCTGCAGTTTGAACCAGGTAGATATCTAAAGAAGGTGCATTACCATGAAAATGGAGTGACAAGGTTAGAGCCACAATAATGGGCGAATGGATTAGAGTGGTCGGGAATATTGAACATGTTGAACGTTCCACACTTCGACATAAGCCCAACAAACACAACTTGTATAAGAAAATTTCTCGTGCTGGTGCTCAATAAATGCCTCTGGATGGGAAAGAGGATCCTTATTGATGAAATTATGATATGGATAATCACGAGACTTCCATATCAAGGACGCAACCCTGCAGAAGAATTTTTGGGCAAGGACCAGGAAAAAACAATTGTTGAGAACATGAAGAAGAAGTTAGGGCTCACAAAAGGGAAGCGAGGATATGAAATTAATTCAATTAATGACCAGGGAGTTCGCTTAGTCGAACACATACTAGTTGGGAATATCATGAGAAAGTTTCTAGCCAATGAAGTCCCTGCAACAATAGTTTCACTAGCTGCACAATGTTCCAACGAGGTTCAGTACAATTGGTCCGCCTACCTTTGTAAATAATTTCTGGATGACTGCATAGAGGTTTAGGGAAAAGGTACCACATTTCATTATGCATGGTTGATTTTGATAATAGCAATGTTGCATGGAGAGAACCAGAGGAGTCACAGTTTCCTTCAGTAGGTGTGCGAAGCCACGTGGTATGCCTCGCTGTGGTATACCAATCAATCGTCGCGATCACAGGAGAACAAGATATTTTTTTATTATATCAAATGTATTTTCATATGTTGGTGAACCAACATTCTTGACTTTTGCCAAGCCTATACTAGCAGCATAGTGTTGTTGCAAAAATTAGGGCAGATTTACACAGAGTCCATACACCGGATCGAAAGGACTCAATGAAGCATTGATATCTCTTGCCATATTTGGAAACCAAAGATGATCTATTTGCAAAGGCACAACAGTGGTCCGCAAGATGGATGACTGTGCCAAAGACAAAGGGAGGAGACAATTTGACAGAGGAGGAAATATCACAACATGGAGAACCAAGTGGAAAGGATAAGGACAAGGATGAGGAAGAGGAAGAACACGAATAGCAACATGACAAGGAAACCTTCTATTGTAGAGAAAAGAAAGGCAGGTGCCAAAGCTACCAAGAAACCTAAAAATAAGAAAAAGGAAAATAAATCAAAGGACATAATGCCTTTGGTCCTCACTGAGGGGGACTTGGATCAAATTGGCGACAAAGTATAGGAAGCTATGACAGAGTCATGGAACAAGATAGAGGATCACTACGATGCACTTCTATCAGGTGTCGAGGAGCGGATTGCAGAGTTAAAAATAATAGCACAGAAAACCATACCGCCAACACAAATAAAGGAAAGGTTGCGAGAAGAAAGATTAATAGAGCCCACACTTGGGGCATGGTTAATACAGATACCTATTGGAGCCTTACAGTTCGACTCCATAGAAGTAAAGCAATAGGTGAAAGGATGGAAGTACATGAATGTGAACATCGTCGCTCTGTCATTGCAAAGATTGCATGAGCTACATCAAGGAATCATAGATGAGATGAAGTAGCGGGAACAACTCACTGCAAAATTGAACACTCAAGTGGAAAAAGAGTGAGATTCGCTAAGGTACCAACTTGACCAGGACATCCAGGAGAAGGGCCAGGCACTTCAACAACAACAGAAGTTAAATGAGGTGGTCGAAGCCACATGCCAAGAAGTTCCGGACATGGATGTCTGCGAGGAGGAATTAGTAGAAGAAAAGGTTACGAAGCTTGACCTTGTAATGAAGGAATCCAAGAAGAAGATAAAAAATGTACAATTTGAGTATGAGATAAAGATCAGTGAGTTACAAATGAAGTTGAAACCAACTATGCAACTAGAAGTACAAGAGCAGAGGGAGAACGACCTAGATATTGCAGTGGACGTTATCTCCACATCAGTGGAATATTGTGGCAGATTGTTGGATGAGACTTTACAAATTTGGACTTTGTTGCAGGAAGATCCAAACATGTAAAATCTATAAGAAGAAATTTAGCAGATGCAGAAGCAACTAGCGGAGATTCGGGAAAGTACGAATACCTTACCAATATTGCAAAGGCTCGCCAAGAACAATGAGGGAACTTCCCTCTAGAAGAAGCTAGAAGAGATGAGAAGGGAAGAACAAGCCTTGGCAGAAAGGACACAACCATGGTAGGATGAGGAGTTGCAAATGTATCAGGAAGTGGATGGGAAGCTTCAAGAGCTTCGACAACGATAATAGGCAATATTGCAGAGGAATATAGGGCCAATGAAAAAAGAATTGTTGGAAGAAGTGCAAAACAAGGAAAAGCAGGTCGTAGGGATTCTGCAACTATTCAATAGTGCCTACGATAGCATCGCAACATAAATCAGAGGCAAAGCAGCTGAGTGACTCAGGACGAGTCACATGTGAGTGTTGGGGGCCTGTTGGGTGCAACGCAACTTGGAGTAAATTTTGGCTAAGATTCCGCATTTTGAGGAGCGAAGTGGACTGTGTAGCAGAGCACAAAGTGGATCGTGTAGTGGAGCATGTTAAATATACTGCACAGTATCACAGGGACTTCAGGGCGGGTCGAAGCCCATTTTTTTGTAAAGCGCACAATGTTGTAAAGGGTTTTGGGTTATATTTTCTTGTTTTAGGGAGTCCATGGTATTTAGACCATCGTATTTTCTTATGATGTAGTATTATATAAAGGGTTTTAATTCTATGTTTAAGAACACAATGATTATATAATATATGGTTAAGGGCAAGTCTTTGTAGTATGTATTTTGTAGCGAAGGGAAGGCTCTGCAGCTGAGTGCGCAGACAACGTGTAACTTAGTGCGTAGGTCTAATAACTAATTGTATTCAAGGATTCATCATAATAAGGAAGAAACTTTTTTGATGATATTATGGTGTTCTTATGTGTTTTCTATATATATTTGCTTAATATATGTTGTTGCGAAGTAGTTATTACAATTTCATGTTATGACAACGCAGTAATGGTTTATGGGTTTATATGGCATGTTTATGTGATTTATATGAATGTGGCGAAGTAATTTATGAGTTGTAAGCATAAGATAATAAGAAAATACCACATCTCCTTGTCCCTCAAGGCTGCAAAAATCTGGTTCTGCATCCACCCATAGTCACTTCGGGTGAGACTGCGATATGCTTGTAGGCCATTAACAAAAGGGCCAATGATCAAGGGTTTTGTTGGTGCGCACTGAGATCAAACCTGGGTCAACCCAAATTAACCCAACAATAATGAACTAAAAAATTCCTTCCAACATATTTAACCATCTATTTACGACATCTGCATCTATATGGCCTTCAAATATGGGAATTTCAAAATTAACTTGTACCTTAAAAGGAGCAGCGCCTCTAGAGTGGCTGCTGGATGCAGATGCATCTCCTGTGGGTAGCCGTCAAAGGATCTGGAAAATTTATCCATCATCGCGTTCCTTTGTTTCTCGAGGGCCTCCTCGAGCAATATTTTGAAAGGATCTCCAGCTCCCTCATCTTTATTTTCTTCCGCCATGGGAGTCCGTCGGGGTTTTCTAGGCTAATCTTGCAAAGGTTCAACTTGATCAAGCCGTAACTCCTTATAAACTGATCTCGTTGGGGACATGCAAAGAAAAACAAAGAAAAAGCATACCACTTTGATACCACTGATCCGAAATTATTCAGGAATGCAATAGAATACATATATAAACATAAACACAAATATGCAACAAAATAAAACTTGATTTCATTAATATCAAAGAACTAAAATATGCTTACATACAGAATGGAAATAAACTAGCTCAGACAATGGTAGCTTATCTCCGAGAAGAGATGTGGTAGCTACATGCCTCTGAACTACTTTACAATGAGGCTCAAAGGCCTATTTATTATTGAGAAACAATATAAAACCCTAAACATCCAAAAACCTAACCCTAGGAGATGAATCACCAAAACTGCGGGCCCCGTTGGGGTAAATTGGTACATCAACTTCCCAAGGTTGTAACTTTGGAATATGATCTCTGTTTGACGTGCATAATGCCTCGTTAGAAAGACATATCTGGGGACTAAAACTTTCAAATACAAACATGAGTCAAAGACCCAAAAACTGCCAAAAATAGTAAATTGTGCTACAATTAAGGAAACTGAAAAACTGAAAGAAATAATGGTGGGGGTCTAAGTGGAATAGGCGGGTTTCCACCAATATCCACTTGGATCAGTATAGCTAGTTATATATTAGGCTCCTTTGAACTCACGAAGGCTTTCACCTAGACTCTATGGTTTGGATAATGAATTGTCTTCAATCTGTGTCAATCACACTCTTATAAATAGTTTTGCATCCCACTTTTCGATGCTCAGAGGGGCCTCAAGAAAGTATGTCCACTTTCTCCTCTCGTTTTCTAGTTGGTACTAGAAGTCTTAAGTAGAATAATAGAAGAAGAAAATAGGAGATATGAATTCAATGGTATAATTATCACTCAAGATTTAGTTGTTACTCATTTACATTTTGTAGATGGTGTTCTTATTTTATGCGATGGATCATTTAGAGATGTAAATAAGCTTCCTGAAATTTCACGTATCTTTTGGAAATCCACCAGAATGCTTATAAATGATAGGAAATCCACCATCTCCCTTAAAAAATTGGATGGTAGGAAAACTGAGTTCTTTAGGGAAAACTTCTCTTTCAATCATAAAATTTTGGATGAAGGTTTGAAATATTTAGGCTTCCATCTCAAAACAAATAGCTACCAGAAGGATTGGAATTGGCTCTTAGCTAAACTAGAGAAAATATTAAAGTGTTGTAGTTACAAGTTGTTATCTTGAGGAGGAAGGCTAGTCTTGGTAAAATATGATTTAGAGGAAATTCCAACTTGTTGGATGTATCTATCTTCGATACCCAAATTTATCTTAGAAAAGGAAAGAAGAATTTGCTTTAGGTTCCTATGGGTTGGCCATAAAGAAAATTCAATTCTTCCCTGGGTGAAGTGGAATCAAATAGCATCACCAAAATATCTTGGAGGGTGGGGTCTAAAAAATAATATTCTTTTCTCAAAATCCATGGCTGCAAAATGTGGTTGGAAACTTCTATCATCCCATAACCTTTGGCCTACAATTTTTGCTTAGAAATATATCACTCCAATTACGATCGAAGACTATATCAGCATATAAGAAAAGACTTGGCTAAATATCTCAGTCTTCAGAAGGGCTATTTTGAACTCCCTCGACCTCATAGGTTCGATTCTATCTTGGCATATTGGAAGTAAAATAAGAGTAAGGATAGGGTTGAACCATGGCCAGGTAGTAGGGAGAGACACATTCTCCCACAACCTCTTATTGAATTCTTAAGAGATAGAGGTATTTCAAAGTTATCATATCTACAAAAATCTATAAATTTGTCAATTCAGAGTGAGTGATGGAAGTTTATAGTGGAGCTTGGTATTGAGGAAGCCTAAAGGGAATATTGCTCAAGATATTTGGAAGCACTCCAAGATGGATATATCAAACTAATAGACAAGGAATATGAATTGGTTTGGATAATCTCTAATTTTGGATCCTATTCTCCAAAGCTTAGATATATTCGACTAAACATAGACAAAGCTCTGGAAGAGCCAAAATGGTGGTGGGAGTCAATGTGGAGAGATAAATTCCCAACTAAAGCTCGCATTTTTAGGTGACCTATGCTAGAAAACAAGGTTCCAACCTGGGATATTATGAAATGAAGATTTAAGATAGGCCCAAGGTGGTGCTTATTGTATAAAATGAATGAAGAATCAATTACTCATTTGTTTATAAGATGACCATTTACTATTGAGGTCTGGAACATATGTCACTCGATCCTTGAACAATCATGCATTTGGAATGGCATATCGATAGAGGAGGCATGGAGATCTTAGTGCTTTTCCCCAACAACTATAATTTTTCGAGCCTTACAATTAATCATTGGTTTGGGGTTCTAGCTAGCTTGGAACAAATAATTCTTTCAAGACTTATCCTCTTTCCTTATGCATGCGGTTGAAGAAGGGTTTACAATCCTATCTCATTATCCACAATCCAAATACCTCCCCCCTCCTTGATGTGTCAAAACAAAGGAGCTTGATAAATCAACCCCATGGGCATATTTTGACGGGGCATATAATGAGGAAAATATGAAAATTGGAGGTGGATTTATCTTATATCTCTCTGAGAAACATTTATATAAAATTAAAATGGGTTTTGGAAGAGTGTATAACAATAGAGCAAAACTTCTTGCATGCAAATATTTGTTGGGATTTGCAAAGGAGAAAGGATGCAATAAAATTCAAGTTTTTGATGACACTCTTCTAGTGATTAATTGGATCAATGGGGTACAACTATGTAGAAATATTTTCTTTCCCCAATTTTGGATGAGGTTTTGAGGATAAAATCAACATTTGACAATGCTTTATGTGCACGTGTTTTTAGGGAAAGTAAAACACAAGTGGATTTCTTATCCAAGGAATACTAATGCTTGAGTAGGATCTATGGAATATTTTTGAATTGGAAGAAAACAACTCTTTTGAATATTATCATAGGCATTTTATAGATGGAAGCAAAATTTCCAAATCTATGAGCTCCTAATTATTTCTTGTCTCTTTTTATTTTTTGCTACAATTTCTATATCTTGGTAGTGATACACTACATTTTTTGAACAATTTTTGAAGGTGAAGTTCCACTTCACATATTGTATATTATTAAAACTTTGAATATGTAATGATAGGGAAGTGATAAGCACTTCTTCACAAGGATTAGTTAATTTGACAAATCCACAATGATCTCATTTAGAATACACACAATGATGTGTATATGAAAAATGTATTTTTGTATTGTTCCACAAAATGAAATAAAATTATGATTTTTTTTGGAGGAAAAATATATATACACACACATATATAAAAAACGGAAAGGAAATAAATATGAATCAAAATAATTATGAGGTGCAAAGATTTAAGAACTAAATGAAAGGGATGGTAGTAGGTATGGAGGGGCATGAAGGAAAGAGAGGTGGGGGGACATGTGTGTGACATAATTTTATTATTATTAAGGATCAAGGTTCAAAAGGATAAAGATTAAGGAATTCAATTAGAAAGGGACCCGACTAGGAGGACTAAGGGGGAGGGGAGAAAATTACAGAGAAAAGAAACAAGAGGAATTAGATTGATATAATAAAATGAAAAAGAGGAAATCTGATAGGAGGGAAGAAAGAGGAAAATTTTAAACAAGGTTAAAAAGGGGAAGGGGGCATGGGAGCAAGAAGGAAATTAATTAGTGAGTTGATAGATTATTGGCTTAACATGTATCCATTTTCCAGATTGAAATTATTAGTGTGCTTATCGATCTTAAGAGCTTCACAGATAATTTAAGAATTATAAAAATGGACAAATGATATGATTTCAGATTGGTCAAAGCAAATAAGTTTTTTGGAACTAAAAGAGTGCTAGAATATGGTATACTTTGAACCCAATTTATGGTTGGTATCTTTTATATGTTATTTAAGGCATACTATGAAGGGTCGATAAGGGTTTTTAGAACAACAAAAATTTGGGATGGGTGGTGAGAATGGGCGCAAAGATAACGGTCGATATAGATATTTTTTCTATAAACTTGATGGTTATCACATGGAAAAATATTTTGGATGCAACATGGGTATTGTGTGGAAAATTGGTTTTAGTTGCAACATGTGTATCACTTTGGTTTCATCTTCTAAGGTATAATTACTCTTCACATTCACCATGTTATCTCTCCGCCATATCTCCAAGGTTGAAGAAGAAATCCACACAGAGGTAACCACAGACCAATCTTTTGGCTTGGTATCTAGCCCTACCAAACTGGAGAGGTCTCTCCCCACAAAGTCACAGCCAAGAGGGCTGGATGAATTAGGGTTTTAGGCTAGGTATGAGTATAGGGGTTTGTTTTTTTAATTTGGTTTGCTGGATGAGGATAATTAGGTCAAAGAGGCTAGGTTAGGGAAAATAAAATTAGGGTTGCAGATATTCAATGGGGCAAGGTGGGTAGAAAACCTAACACTTTAGGGTTTCTTGAGTGGGATGGATCAAACACGTGAGGAGCTATAAAGAGCAAGGCTAAGCATGAATTCTTTCTAAACTGAAGAAGATGGAAAAACTATGAAGGTTTTCCCAAAACAGAGCATGAGAGATCTATTCTGTTTATCAACTTAAAAACAACAATATGATAGAAATGAAATGAAACATGAAACAAAACATTCATACATAATGAGACATAAGAAGAACAATGCTAAATTTCCATACCATAGGTATCCCAAATAAATAGCTGCAACCTTTTCATCAATTTCCTACCAAATAGATTACACTAGAGTCTCTGATCAATGCATCAACATCCAACCTATGAAATGAGTCAAAAAGTACATGATATAGACCTCAAAAAAACTCCTCCCATCCTCAGGGGTCGAATCCATGAGAAGAGGAGAATTTCAACCAAAAATTGATCTGAATACCTACAATGTTGGGAGGTCAAACGTTTGACTCGTCCCTCACTTTTTGCAAACTAATTCATTACATGTCATCAAAACTTTTCACCTAATGTATTTACCCTAGTTAAGTGTAAACACATCATAATTAAATTTAATTCCATCAATTACATAAGTAAAAACATGATTTATCAAGGTGAAAATCAAAATTTCAGAGAAAACTCAGAAAAATCAGACATTGGTCAGGTGCGCAGCGCCAGTGTCATGTGCGCAGTGCCATCTTCAAGCTGAGTTTTGGATGGGTTGCAAGTGTCCAAATTGAGCTCAGGATAGCTCATTGGAAATATTATCCAGTATAATTTCCAAATATGTTCTTTGTGTGAATATTTGACTTGATTTGACCTCCCATAAAGTGATTCTCCCAGGGCTGCTCAGGTGTGCAGTGCCAAGGTAAAAAAGGAGGGAGAACTATGATTTTTTGAGTGTTTTTTGACTTTTTCACTTGTCATTTTTACCAAACAAGGTTAGAAAAGTGGTTTTATTACATGTTTTATCTATTATGAATCCAATGGTGGTCTCCTTTTGACCAAAATATTCCTCAAATAGGTGTGCGACACCTAGGGCGTTGCGCACCTCACAGTCCAACTGTCACATGACTGTCCAGGAATGCACAAAAACTTCAAAAATTTGCAAAAATGTATCAAAAATAGTCAAATTTTCTGAATGGTGGCTGATGATGAGGGTTAGGCATGGAGTGAGGCTTCAACGAGGATATCAAGCATTCTTTTCTCTTTTTGCATGGTCAAGGTTTCCTTTTTTCATTGGCTTGTTTAAGTTTTGACCTTGCAATTTTGTTTCTCTTGGCATAGTGATTTTCCATCCTTCTCTGAATATAATTATCCTTCTTTGCTTTCTCTAGGAGCTTCTCAAGATGTTGGTTAGCCTTGTTAAGCCATTGCTCCTGGTTCTCATTGATTACCACTGCAAATGGTTCATTAAGAGTGACCTCATCTGCTAGTTGTCTTTCTTTCTGCCTTTCTAGTTCTAGGGTTATTTTCAAACCTCTAGTACTTTGCCTTCTTCTTGGCACTTTTTCTTCTAGTTCATCTAGCATGCCATATTTTTCTAGTGTCTCTTCAAGCAATACTTTAGCTTTTTCTCCCTCTCTTTGAGCTTTGATGAATTTCAATTCATCAATGAAGTGTTTGGTCTTTAGCTATTGGTTCTCCTGCTCAAGAAGGTAATGAAAAATTTAGATCTATCAAGATTAGTTTGTAGCTATTTAGTCTTGGCTTCTTTTTCCTTGATGACTGTGCTAGTGATCTCAGAATCATCTTGTTGATTCAAGTCAACAAGGTCAAACTCCACTTCTGTTTCATGAATATTTCCCTCCTCATGCATAATCTTTTCCTGAATATATGCCTCTGTTATCTTTTGCTTTCCTTTGTCTACCTTCTTTTCTGATGAAGAAGGAAAGGCCCCTTCTACAATATGTGGAGAAAATACTTGCCTATGACCTCTCTGATATGTTTTTTCCAATGTCTCTATCTCATCCAATTTGCTCTTTTGAAGCACACTATTTTTAACCATGCTAGATGAAACAATCTGAGTGTGAAATGGTGATGATGGTGGTGAAATGGATGAAGTAGTTTGATTTGATGACAACATAGGTACTGTGGGCTGAGATGGAGGAATGGATGTGGAAGGATGAGATGGTGGAGGCACAACTTGAGAATTTTGAATTGGTGGAGCACAATTATCTTGATCGAGGTGATGGAGGATAATGATCTTAATGAGAGAGCGGTGAAAAAGACTTCTCATTTGGTGGTAATAATCTCTCTTTTGAATAATGTATTCCATTTTTTCAATGTTTCTGAAGAGATAATAAGGTATGTTGAGCATTTTGACCCTTGTGAAGTGCATTAATAATCAGATATGGTAGGTGTAGAGTCTAGAGAATCTTCCTTCACAAGAAAAGTACTTCATGATGATTTTCATCATGGGGGCATACCTATCGAGGAGGTAAGAGAAAGGAAATAACATTTTTCCTTCATTCTTGTACCTTGGATTGATATATGGCTCATAGTAATGATTCTCCAAGTCTTTTTCCTTGTACCACTTTTTCCCAACATTTGGAATTCTGTTATAATGGCTGTGGATACTGTGAAAGTGACACTAGAAAGTGTTACCCGGTTGTCATCAAGATTAGAGATGAAAAGCCTGCTCAAAACAGGGTGATGTTGGACCTTTTGTATTTTTTCACAAAATTCAAAACATCCTACATACTTGAAACATGTCACAGTCATGGGAGAAGCCATGAGTTCTCTGGTTTTTGTAGGTTCAAGTCTAAGGATATTACCTCCTTTGTGTGGCCTCCTCTCTTCCCTTTCTTCTTCCCCACTAAATTCTCTGTTTTCTTCTTCCATGGTGTCTTGGCTAGAAACCCTAGGGAGATGAATTGGGAGTGAAATGTAGTTTCAAGGAGTGGGGAATGGGATGGAAAAAATTAGGGAGATGGGGGAAGGGATTATTAAATTGAGGGAGGTGACATGGATTAGAAATGTTGTGGGATTTTTGAATAGGAATTTTATTACAGGTATGGGGATTTGAGAGCCTAGGAATTTGAAATACCTAGGTCTTAGGGTTTAGGGGATAAATGGATTTGGGATAGGGATTCAATTATATAGGGGTATGGATAGGATTTATTGTGATGTGGGAAGGGTAAAAGGGTCTTCAGGGATCAAGCTTTGGATTAGGAAGTGAAACTAGGGTTTCTATCTTGAAAAAACTAGATATTTCTTATGAAAATCTTGACACCACGATATTTGCACTTATGAAATGCAAGGAGGGAATAATGATGCTTTACTTACTTGATAGGAAGTGGAGAAAACCTTTGCTTATTTTTTGGAGGACCTTCACGAAGTTTGGAAGTTTGTAAGTGAAATTGGGCAAGTGCGCAACACCTTTGGTGTGTGCGTAGCGCCTATCTGCCAGGTGCGCAATGCCTTTGCTCTATGCGCAACGCCTATCCTAGGTGAGCACCGCATCCCAGAATTTCAACCTTTCACCTTTCCATTTTGATTTTTTGAGCTGTGTGAGTGATGGCTTGATGACGTAGAGAGAAAATGAATGTCTTTTGATCTTTGGATGGGCTTTATGCTTGATGGATTGGATGTTTTGAGCTTTGGGACCCACTTTTCCTATGTTCAAATTCACCTTTAAACTTCACAATTAAACCCTTTCACTTTGATTTATTTGCTTTGACAATTTATCATTTTGATGGACTACGAACTCTTTTCACTTCGATATTTTCTTTGTTATCATGTGGAACTCTGAGTTGGTAGCTTGGGAACCTTGTACTTATTACATATTAAATGACATAAAATTACAAAATAAAAATAAAAGTTACATCTTTTGGAATAAAAATTACATTCTAGGATGAAAATCACAACTTTGGAATCAAAATTACATCTTTGCAAATCATCTTTACATGGTAAAGAGATGTTATTTTGTTTTCTCTCTTACTTTTCTAGCTTTATGCAATGGAAATGGTGTGTTTATTTGGACCTTGGAAAAACCCTAGAAACCTAATGAAACCTTGAAAAAACCCTAAAGACCTATTGAGACTTTTGAAGAGTGGTTTTCATGATGACATTAGCTTTATGGATGATGTACAGTCAGCAAGGTATGAAAATGAGCCAGAAAGTAATGGAAATTTTAAAAAGCGAATTTTTTTGACTTAGGGCTACCATCAGTGAGTAAATTTTTGCATGACCTAGTGGAATAAATAAAATTTTCTGAGGGGGACTCCTAAAATGATATGAAAAGAGGATTTTTATCATAGATGGCAGGATGCAGATATTGAAACTAACATTGGACTTATTGGGGATGATAGCTCTCAAAGAGGTGTCAATAACCACATAAAATTGAAATTTGCAGATCAGTGCCTTATTCATTAGGCCAATACGGTAAAAAACTCAAACTAATAACATGATTGAAAACCGATAACTCAGAAAAAATAGACTGACTCAATAAAAACTCAAATGACTGAAACTTGACCCAATACTGATTTACTTGACTGAAAAATTAAATTTTGAAAATGGTAGAAAATCAGTGAAGCTCCACGACCTTCACTTCGAGCTCCGAACTCCAGTGATTCTCTACTTCACACTTGCAGAAAATGTAACTGATATTTACAATGAAAAGGAAAACTGATCAAGAAATGTGTTTTAGAAAAGATAGTGTTTCAGGAGCCTACCATTGGCTGGTCCTCCTAAACACTGTTTTCCATTCATCTCTTCAAGAAAATAAGCATTATGTCCCCGACAAGCTGAAATATGATATGGCCCTTTCCATAAATTCTCAAATTTTCCATGCTTACCCTTGTCTTCATTTATGGCAACCCATTGGAGTACCACATCTCCAACCTTTAAGTTTTCTTCTTTAGTCTTTCGGTAATAGATCTTCTTTATCCTGTCATGGATTTTTGAAGTATTCTGAGATACTTCATCTCTTGTCTGCTGAAGGTGTATCATTTGATTAATACAACGTTGTATGTAATTTTCTCCAGTCCCTGCTTCTTGTAGCAATTTCATTACCGGGACTGCTAATGATGAAGGAAACACAATATCGACACCATACACAACTTGAAAAGGATACATGCCAATAGACTTCTTATTACTCACCTAGTCTGCCCACAATGCATTAATCAACTTCTTATGCCAATTTTTTCTTTTTTTTTCCTCTAACATTTTCTTAATGATATTGATCAAGGATTTATTAGAGGACTCCACGAATCAATTACCTTGCGAGTAGTAGTCTGTAGAGTGTCCCAACTTAATGTTATATCTGTCACAAAACTCAGTCATTTTCTTAGACCTGAACGTTGTCGCGCTATCTGTGATAATCTTAGTAGGACAACCAAAATGAGAGAAAATATTAATTTCTAAAAACTGAATGATGACAAAATCTGTTTCTTGCATGGTCGAGATCGCTTCGATCCACTTTGTAAAGTAATTTTTAGTTGTCAATATCCACTTGTGTTGTGTGGATGATGCTGGGTGAATCCCGCCTATGAAATCTAGGCCCCACTGCTGAGATGGTGCATGTATTGAAATAGGTTGAAGAGGTAATGGGAGAATCTTTCTCTTACCCTGAAAAACACATTCGTGGAACCTCATTACTGCTTTGTAGACATCTGAAAAAAGTGTTGGCCAATAATATCCCGCTCTCAATATTTTATTGGTAGTGGTCTTCCAATATAGGTGGCCCCCACAATCTCCTTTGTGGAAGTCATTCATCACTTCCTTAGATTATTATTCGACCAAATAGTTCAACAAAACACCTCCGAGATCCTTCCAATAAAGTGAATTGTCCAGAATGAAATACTTTGAAGATTTGAGTTTCAAAGATCTTCCTTGACTCTTAGTCATGCCTACAGGAGGGTTTAGGTGTTGCAAAACATAAACAATATCAGAATACCATGGAGATGAAAAAAAGATATCGGATACCTAAATGAGATTCACTTCTTCTTCATTTTCGAACAAGGATGAAATCAAGTTGATGTCAAGAGCATGAAGGTTTGACTCAAACATGAGCTTGGCTAAGCCCTGACCTTTGATAATCTTGTTGGGCTTGATCTCAAGGTCATATTCTAGTAATGCAGCTATCCATCTCCCTCTCCTACCTTCTGGGTTTGTCTGCATGAGAACTTCTTTGACAGATGCATTAGGCACATATGCAAGAGTATGTGAATGTAAAATGTAAACTCTGAAATATTTGAGCGCTTTTACCAAAGCCAAAGCCTGTTTCTCTATTATTTTGTAGCGAAGGGCTGCATCTCTGACATTGCGACTGAAAAATGCAATTGGTAGCTCTATTTTATCCCTATTCTTCATCAAGAAATCTGCCATGGTGTGCTCAGAATAAAATGAGAATATTATGAAATTAGTAGTATAATCATGACTTATCAAAACCGGGGTAGTATTCAAGGAAAATTTAATTGAGTTGGAAGACTTCCAGGCATCTTCAGACCACTTCACATCATTATCTTTCTTCAACATATTTTTCAACTCTCTAAGATGCTCTGCCAAATTAGGAATGAATCTATGTAATAAATTCATCTTACCATTGAATTCTTGTATTTCATTTTTGCTGCAGGGGAAATCAATTTGCTGAATTTCTTCAACACGAGAAGGGTCAATCCGAATCCCATCCTTGGAGATGATGTGATCAAGAATTTTTCCCTCCTCCATGGAAAAAAGGCTTTTCTTTGGGTTGAGAGATATTCCGAACTTACTGCATCTCTCGAAAGAAATTCTTAAATGGTGCAAATGTTCATCATCAGAATGTGAAAACACTGTCAAGTCATCTAAATAAACAATCAAGCAAACATATTTTACATTGGCAAATTCTATGTCCATAGCCCACTAAAATGTGGCCCCTACATTTTTCAAACCAAATGGCATTTTTGCATATTTGAATGTGCCCCAAGGTGTAGTAAATGTTGTCTTGTCCTGATCATCCTCGTGCACCACAATTTGGTTGTACCCCGAATAGCCATCCAACAGTGACATCCGAGAAGAACCAACAACTCTTTGAAGTATATGGGCCATTTTCAGAAGTGGATAGTTGTCTTTGAGGGACACTTAGTTCAAGTTCCTGAAATATATGAAGAGCTGGATTTCTCCAGTCTTCTTTATTACTGGGACCAAATTCGAAATCCAACCAGAGACTCTGATCGAGACAACAATACCATACTTGAAAAGTCTATTTACCTATTTTTCAATTGATGGCAACAATCTGGGATTTATCCTTCTCAACTTTTGCCTAAAGGTATTTTGATCGGACTTGATCGGAATAGTGTGCTGAATGATGTTCCTGTCATACACCTTTAAATATGCATATTTCCATGAGAAAATATCATAATGTAATTTAAAATATTCAAACTTTACCTCGGGAGATAAGGACTTGGATATTTTAACCATCTTTGATTTGTTCGTTGTCCCAATGTTTACATCTTCAACACCCTTTTCCGTAGGCACCAATGGAGGCTTTCTTGCTACATCATCTTGGTCAAACAATTCTTCCAAAGGTATGAGACCTTTTGGAATATTGTTGTCTTTCAGTTGTGGTATATCCATTTGAGTTGCTTCTATATCCTGGTCATCTTTATCACAAATTTCATCTATGGAACAATTATCAAATTCTTCTTCACCCTGGAGAAATTTATTTACCTGCTTATCATCCTAGAAAACTTGCCAATACCGCAAGCTATTGGGAACAGTGGGCCGATGTTTCACATGAATCTCAAACTTCCTGTTTGAAAAGATGGGGATCTTAAAATTGCTTGCATCTTTAGCCAATGAATCTGCCATGAGATTTTGATTCCTTGGCACCACTGTAAGTATACACTCCTGAAACATTTTCAAAATATCTAGTACAACATTCCTATATTGTATCAATTAAGGATGGTTAGCTTTATATTCACCTTTAAGTTGCTTGATCACAAGTTCTGAATCGCCATACACAACAATCCTCCTTGCAACTATTTTCTTCAAGATCTTTAGGCCAATAATAAGTGCTTCATACTTCGCTTCATTGTTAGTGTAATCAAAAGCTTACTTATAAGAGCACAATCTAAAATTTTTAGGGATCTTATTTTGCTGATGAAAAGGGCTACGGACCCAAATTCCAATGCCTGCCCCATCTTTCCCTAGGGCAACATCAAAGTCCATGGACCATAGACCATTTTCATCCTCCAAGTGCTGAAACTCTAATTTCTATTTTGGCTCAATTTTCTGAACTGTTTCTTCATGCTTTTCCAGACTTTCTTCCACTTTATCCAATGTCTATTCTAAATTTTTCACTGCTTCATCTATTTTATGTTTTGATGAGTTCGGTATATTCTCTTTTTCCTTTTCTCTAACTTAGCTAATGCAATTATGGATCTTTAGAACATCTTCTACATGTACTAGCTGGCTATCTACATCATTTAAGCTGCTATCATTAAACAAAATGAATGACTCTAAATCTGTATGTACATCATTTATCGGATGATTGCTAGGATTTTCTTTGCTTGTGATCATATATTTCATCTTGGTTTCATGGTACAATTTTCTCAATTGTCTGAAAACAGGGATAGTTGCATAAGAAAAGTATAATTGCAATATGCCTCGTAATTCCCCCCCAGGATCTTGACAGCAACATGCCAAACTGTGGTGGTATGTCAACTACCACCATATCCATTAGAACATTATTTGTCAAAATCTGCTCTAGGGAGACTACCAAATATTTAATAAGGCCAATACAACGGACTCTACCTGAATCAAAGGATTATAATTCATGGTAGGGACGAGTGATGTCAAGGCACAACTTTTCCATAATGGATTTTGGCATTAGATTGCGGGAGGCTCCAGAGTCTAACATGGAATTATGTAAAATGCATTGGTGGTGTTGTACATGTCAGCCCATACATACAAATTCTTGGTCTGCTATCATTTTTGGATCCTCTTAAAACCCCTGTCGTGGCTTTAGACCCTCATATACTGTCTATCGTTATCCTATCCGCCCACAAAATACATTGTGCAAAGGTCAAAAATCTGTGATTAAAGTTATATTGGGCCTAACCCCCCCCTCCTTTCATCCATGTATCCAAGCGCCGCCCCTTAGGGCGTTTATCGCAAATCGCATTTTCATCGGTTATGACTGTTTGATCCGTCGCAATTATTTGCGACGCGATCGATCGCGCCATCGCACTTTCCCCTCATCGCATATTCCCTCGTCACACTTCCGCTGGTCGCAATTTTGCGCATCACGTGACTCATCCATCGCAAAGCGCAGAGCGCAATTTCCTGATTTCACCACCATCTCCCCATCGTACTTTCTCTATTTGCGATTTTGCAAAACGCTTCCCGGGCCCCACTTCGCACGATCGCTCCCACTGCATTCCATTGCAATTCATCTTATTTCTTTGTATTTCCGTGCATAGTCAAACCTTTGCATTTTTCAATGAATCACACCGCCTTGTCACCTAGGTCCCCTCCACTGCATTCATTCTCATGTGCATCTGTTTTCTTAACAAGGTTTGCGTATTTTGCAGTGTGCGGGAGGAAGAAAATCACCATTAATTACCACCTCCATTACAGAAGCCGAGGCCTCTTCCAAAGGTAATATTTCAGAGACAAATTTATGAAGGGAAGCCTTAGGGAGCTGCCATGACATGACACTCATTAAAACAGCAAGGTTCAAAATCTATCCAAACCTCCAGAGCCATTCCAAACCAAGATTTTACGGATGAAAACATTAATGTAGTAGCAGCAAAATATTAATGAAGGAGCAATGAATTCAGTGTCCGACATGAAAGTTTTCAAAATTAAAATTCAGGCATTTAAAGGCAGAGAGTATAATGTACAGGAAGCAATACTCTCAAGGTGTTACTTCAGTCGAGTGTTCTTCAGAAAAGTATAGAATGTTCGTGAAGATTTACCCCTATGCTGCGTTCCTGAAGAGATTTGTTCCAGTGCATTTATTTCTGCAGGCAGATCTCAAAGTACAAGATAACATCACCTAATCATTTAACAGTATGGGCGCGAAGGTTTCCGCCACTTTGTTTCAAATCAAATCATTAAACGCGCATCACCTACCTCGTTCTCTAGAGTTTTCTACCTCTCCTATAAAACCCCAGATGAAAAACATTGTAGGGGTTCCAGATTTCTATCAGCAAACTGTGTAGTGAGAAGCTCTTGTATACATCTTGTAACTCTTCTGTATGAAGGATCAGAGCCCGTAGGGTCTCAGTGAGGAGGAGTTATAACTGTAATGAGGATTCTGGTATTTGGTATCTCACAGTATGTAATTTTCTCTTATGTGTTAATTTAAAATCTTATTCCATGCTATTTGTCTTCTTGTATCATGCTCTAGAATGCGAGTGGCTCACTGGTCTTAAGTAAGGATTCATCCTAGTTGGTGCCCATACTTGGATTAGTCAAGTGCTTTAAATAGGCCTAGTCATGATATACTGTTCCATGTTCATTTCATCCATATTTTCTGCTATATTATTTACTTGAGGAGGGTGCTTTTAAAACGCCATTATCATGTATGGATTCTTAGTTGGATAAGCCCATATGTGGTTTTGTTGTGTATCTGGGTATCAGCTTCATGTTAACTAGTATCTCCTTCATGTTTTCCTCACTGCATCTACTTTCTGATATTTGATTTCTGTGGCATATCATTTGAACTGGCCCTCTTTACAGTAAGCTATCTCTTAACTGTCTGACGCTTTCATATTGGAGCTTTGCATGATTTTCCTACATTATTCTTATCTTTGTATCAGCTTTTGAGAGAGATTGGTCCCATTTAAACTAATTTCCTTGTTTTACAAGAAATAGTAAGAGAGCTTTTGGACTGACAACCCAAACTATATTATGAGTTCCTTGCTATATTAAGATGTCCTAGGCACTGGTCTATAGCAACTCTAGGCTGTCTCTAGGGGTGACAAAATTGTCTACAACATCTTTCTGGCGCCGTTGCCGGGGACGAATTTGAGAATATCAGTTTCCCTGGGCCTCGACAAATTGTTTTCACTCTCTAATCAGGTGAGCATAGAGAGTTTAAGAGTTGCATATCTCTCACCTTGGCGACTCCACTGTTCTTTATCTGATAAAATTATTGGTAGTCCTGGCTCCTCGTAAGCCACATTTGAGGTCAGATACATCTCAGTCAAAGACACCTTACGTGTCTGACCCAGAGAAGATCATTCATAAAAGAATTTGGAAGGAGAGGAAATCAGTTCATGCTGAAAACCCTAAATATTCCGTTGAAGATTATCCGCCCTCTTCTTCTCAAGAGATCAAAACAGAACATCCCGGTTCTACCAAGGAAAATCCCGAATACTACTCAGAAACTCCATGTAGAGGAAGTGCCTGGATTGAAGAAGATTTCCATCCTACTCCTGAGGCTGAGGAAATTAAAGAAGTTACAGAGGTAGCCTTTGTTAATCGTGAATTTTTCCCATCCACACCCCAGACCTCTGTACAACATATCCCCATTGTTATTCATACCCCACTTCCTCCTACTCCCCTTCCTTCATCTGTACCTCAGATTGTTGCACAACCCCCACCTCCTCCAATGGCCAATGTACCAGCTTTTCTATTGAATAAATATGCACCACTGGCCTTACCTCAAGTGCTAAATGATATGCCACAGGATTATTTGAAGATTCTGCCTAGATTTAATGGA
The DNA here is from genome assembly GCA_034641835.2 of Pinus albicaulis. Taxonomy (NCBI): domain Eukaryota; kingdom Viridiplantae; phylum Streptophyta; class Pinopsida; order Pinales; family Pinaceae; genus Pinus; species Pinus albicaulis. Next base: position 402,118,424 of record CM076570.1, read on the forward strand.
GAAAACGAAATTGATGCGCAGAAACATCTTGAGACTTTCTGCTCCTGCGCAGAAAACTTAAATGTTGAACATTTGGATGTGGTCTTGAGATTTTTTGTGCAATCTTTGGAGGGTGAAGCCAGAAAATGGTTCAAGACCTTGGGAAACCGTTCGGTGACCACCCGGGATGATTTGGAGAATACTTTTCTCAGGAAATGGGGAGAAAAGAAGGATCATGGACAGTGTCTTACCGAATTCAATACTCTTAAGAAGAAACATAATGAAGGAGTATCAGAGTTTATCAAGAGATTTAATAATTTATATCTAAATCTCCCTGCTGATATGAAGCCACACCAGAATGCTGCCAAATTTGTTTTCATAGCAGCATTTGACTCAGATTTTGGATTCTCTCTAAGGGAAAGAAAACCTGCTACCTTAGATGATGCTCAGTCAGATGCTCTGGAGTTGGAAGCAAACTTTGCCTCCACTGGGAAATTAAAAGGAAAAGTTGAACAAGATACTAGGAGGAGAGGTAAAGAAGAGGTTTCTTCCTCCAGCCAAGAGAAGGATTCAGACAAGATGGATGAAATCGGAAAGATGATTAAGAAGTTGGTCAAGCTTGAACTGGAGGCTAAGGGTTCAGCTCCCAAGAATTTCTATAATGCTCCAAACAGAGGATACAATCCTCAGTACAAAAGACCACCACTGCAGATATTGCCGAGAGAAGCAAAGGAGCAGCAAGATCAGGTACCACATCCCTTGTACCTAGAAGGTCCAGTAGATGACTCCACTGAAGATGCTTCTTATGAACTAGAAGATTCAAATCTTTCTTTTTCAAACAGTGATGATATAGAATGCCCATTGCAAGAAGAAGAAGAAGAAGCAGAGATTGATCATTATTGTAAACAATTTGCTGATTTCATGCAAGCACAATTCAATGTAAAATATGATCTCAGATCTTCAAGGAAGAGGACCCGAACTCAAGATCAAGAAGAGGAGCCACCTCAGAAAGAAGCACCTACTCAGAAGGGATCAACAACAAAGAGAAACATAGAAAAAGGTAAGATTCCTCTAAATGCTCCCTTGCAGCCTAATGATCAGATTCCTTCTTCTTCAAAAATAGTCAGTCCTCCTAATGCTGAGTGAGTGTCAAAAGAAATTAAACTTTCAGCTGAAAATAAAGAATTTAAAGAAGTTGTGATAGAAAAGCCCCCTCCTGCCTTTAATTTTCAAAAATAACTTGAGAAAATTAAGATTCCAGTCCCCCTGACCGAACTATTAAAACAACCTGTATATCAGTCTCAAGTTACTTCCTTCATGCTTCCTCCTGAAATACCAATTGTGCCTGATAGTTTAAACCTTCAAGAAGAAAGACCCATGGTAGTCTTTGGCCCACATGTCGAGGAGGTAGACCCTTCTACTCCTCCTTTTTATGTGTCTCTAGTTATTCATGACCTGCTGTTACACAATTGTATGCTAGATTCTGGGGCTTCCCATAACCTTATGCCTCTGTCTGTCATGGAACAACTAGGACTGCAAATTACAAGACCATATAAGGACCTATATTCATTTGATTCCAAAAGGGTTAAATGCTTGGGAATGATTAAAGATTTAGTGGTAAATTTGGACATTGTGGTTGTTGATATCCCAGCCTGCTTTGGCATGTTGCTGTCAAGGTCCTGGGGTACAAAAATTGGTGGGTCAATCAAATTGGATTTAACATATGCTATTGTCCCAGTCTTTGGAGGCCAGGAGAGGAGGTTATACAGGGAGACTAGATTTGTTAAAATGGTAACTAAGGCTGACTGCTCAGAGAATTCCCCAGTTTATAACAAAGAGGGAGATTTCTCATGTTTGATGCTAGAAGAGAATCAAAATTATGCCCATGAGCCCCTCTTTGGTCAAATTCAAGCTGAGCAGCCTAAAGAAGATCAGGAATCAGAAATTTGGACTTTACATTTTGATGGAGGAAATTCAAGAGAAGGCAATGGAGCTGGGGTATTATTAATCTCTCCTACAAGAAAATGGGTACCACTGTCCTTTAAATTGGAATATGAAGCTACCAATAATGTATCTGAATATGAAGCACTTTTATTGGGATTGCAGACAGCTAGAAACATGGGTATCCAAAGTCTAAAAGTCATGGGAGACTCTGAGCTGGTGGTAAGGCAGATCAGAAATCAATGTCAAACCAAGCATCCACGGCTGAGGGCATATAGAAATGAAGTTTGGGACATGGTGGAAAATTTCTTCTTGGCTTTTAATATACAGTTCATGCCCCAGGAGCAGAATAGAATGGCAGACTCTCTCGCTGTGGCTGCAAGTACATTTCGTCCTCCACAGAATCCTCTTCTGAGATATGAAGTCGAGGTATGATATAGATCATCAATCCCAGATAATATTAAGCACTGGTAGGTATTCGAAGATGACGAACATATGAAGAGATTTTTTGAGACAGTGGGAGAATTCTCCAATATGGAGATTGATGATTATGAGGAAGAAGAGGAAACTGAAAATATTGCAGAAAACAGATGGGAAGAGAGGATAGCAGGCAATAAAGTGCTGCAGCTGAAAGGAAATGTTATACCTAGAGGTCTGGTGCCTCTAGAAAGATTATTTAACAAAGATGACATTCCATTGCAGCCTAACAAAATAGTAGAAGAAGATCAAGTGGAAGATTTAAATCTAGGTGCTTATGCTGATCCCAAAATTGTAAAATTATCCAAAAAGGTCCCAGAAGAATATAAAGAAAAATATTTGAAGTTGTTTCAATCCTATATAGATGTATTTTCTTGGTCCTATCAGGACCTAAAAACTTTTGATGTTAATATAATGCAACATAAAATTCCTTTGAGGGAAGATGCAAAACCATATAAGCAGAAGCTCAGACAGATAAATCCTCTGTTGCTTCCCTCTATTGAAAAAGAAATCAAGAAGCTACTAAAGGCCAAAATAATTGTGCCATTGAGATACTCCGAATGGGTAGCAAACCTTGTTCCTGTTCGAAAGAAAAATGGAGAAATAAGGCTGTGTGTGGATTTTAGAAATTTAAACAGAGCATCATTAAAGGTCAATTACCCATTGCCTAAGATGGACCACATTCTGCAGAAAGTGGTCGGAGCCTCCAGGATGTCAATGATGGATGGTTTTTCCGGCTATAATCAGGTGGCTGTGTTCCCAAAAGATCAAAAGAAGACTGCTTTCACCACACCATGGGGAACATTTATGTACGCCCGGATGCCATTTGGGCTAATTAATGCAGGAGCTACTTTTCAGAGGGCAATGGACATTGCTTTTGTTGGAGAGCAGGAGAAGTTCCTGGTGGTATACCTGGATGATATTACGGTATTTTCCAAGAATGATGATGAGCATATTGATTATTTAAGGAGAACTTTTGAAATGTGCAGAAGGTATGGTCTTTCCCTCAATCCTCAAAAATCTTTATTTGCATTAGATGAGGGAAAACTCTTAGGGCACATTGTAACTAAAGAGGGTGTGAAAATAGACCCTAAGAGAGTTGAAGTTATAAACAGTATTCCTTTACCCAGGAATAAGAAAGAAGTGCAGGTGTTTCTAGGCCGAATCAATTTTCTTAGAAGATTTATTTCTAACTATGCTGAGATAGTTAGGCATATAACTGATATGTTGAAAAAGAATAATGAAGTAAAATGGTCCCAAGAATCTAGAGATGCATTCACCAGGATAAAACAGGCATTTACTGAAGCTCCTGTGCTAGCTGGGCCAGATTATACAAAGCCATTTATGATATTTTCATTTGCTTCACCTCATACAATAGCTGGAGTATTATTGCAGAAAAATGAAGACGGATATGAACAGCCTATAGCTTTCTTCAGTCAAGTGCTGCATGATGCTGAATTAAAATATAATATATTGGAGAAGTAGGAATATTCACTAGTGAAATCCCTCAAGGCTTTTAGAATGTATATTTTGCAGTCTCATATCACTGCCTATGTCCCTACAGCAGCTGTCAAAGATATCCTTGTTTAGGGAGATAGTGAAGGTAAAAGAGGAAGATGGATTGCAAAAATTCAGGAGTATGATTTGGACATAAGGCCCACTAAGTTGATTAAAGGACAAGGGCTAGCCAAAATTATGTCTGAATCAAATCATCAAGCCTTGGGAATTAATTTATCCATGATAGCAAATGAGGAATCTGAAAAAGGAGAAGAGCATCATGGACTAGAAATGGCCACTCAAAAGATACACTCAAAATATCTTACTAGTCCTTGGTATAAAGAAATAGTTGAATATCTCTTAACACTTAGTTATCCTCCAAGTTGTGATAAGGTAAAATACAGGGCTATAAGAATGAAATCCCAGAAATATATAATTGCTAATGGGCAGCTATACTGGAGAGATCCTTCAGGTGTATTACTACTATGCCTCACAGAAAATGAAGTGGAGAATATAATGGCAGAATTTCATGAGGGAATATGTGGAGGGCATTACAGCTGGAGGGATACAGCTCATAAGATCCTGAAGGTTGGCTTCTACTGGCCAAAATTATTTGCAGATGCTTTTGCTTGGGTCAGAACATGTGACAAGTGCCAAAGATTTGCAGAAAGACAGAAATTAGCAGCTTTTCCCTTGATTCCTATTCATGTAAATGAACCTTTTCAGAAATGGGGATTAGATTTTATAGGAGAAATACATCCCCCATCAGGTGGCCAATATAAATGGATACTAATAGCCACAGATTATTTTACAAAATGGGTGGAAGCCATACCTGCAAGAAATGCTACAGATGCTGTGATAATCAAGTTTATGGAGGAAAATATCATATCCAGGTTTGGTTGTCCTGCTAGAATTGTAACTGATAATGCACAGGCCTTCAAGTCTGCTAGGTTCGTAAATTTCTGCCAACAGTATAACATTATATTGAATCATTCAACAACCTATTATCCACAGGGGAATGGCTTGGCAGAGTCTTCTAATAAAACCCTGGTGAAGGCCTTGAAGAAAACAATAAATGAGAATCAGAAGAATTGGGACTCGCAATTAAAATTTTCTCTATGGGCGAATAGGATAACCAGCAAAAGAGCAACAGGGAAATCCCCATATGAATTAGTATATGGGCGAGCAGCTGTGTTTCCTGTGCAGTTGGCTTTGTGCAGGAAAGTCAGGAAGAACCTTATGACATGGTCATAAGAATCAATCAATTGATCGAATTAGAGAAAAAACGGAACCAAGTGAATCAGAGATTAACAGAATATCAGGAGAAAATGAAAAATGTATTTGATTGGCATGCGAAAGATAGAAAATTTCAAATTGGAGACCTGGTTCTTAGATGAGATGTCCGGAGAGCTGAAAAGGGCAAGCATGCCAAATTCGATCCACTGTGGTTTGGCCCATTCAAAATTGTGAATCAGGGGGGAAATAATACTTTTATGTTAGAGAACCTACAGGGTGATCTGCTGGACGCCCCTGTAAATGGCCAATTTCTCAAGCCCTACTTTCAATTTTGATTCGGGCAGAGTATGCTTGTTGTATTATATTGTATATAGAATTTGCTTCGGTTTTTATTTTAATAAGGAATGTGTGCTAATGAGTTTTGAAGAAAAAGAAAAGGGCTGAAGAGCAAAATCTACATATAGGAGCCCTTTACCCACATCTGGGAGTGGAAGATACGTTCCTCCTCCTCTGGATCTTCCGGTTCCTCCTTCTGGACCTTTGTAGTGGCAACAGTGGCGTTGGGCTCCGCATCAATAATCTGTTTCCCTTTTTCATTCCCCTTTTCAGGTTCTGATTCGGAGTCAGAGCATGCATCTGACTCAGAAGCCCTCATCTCGGCCACTAGCCACTGCTTGGCCCGACACTCACTTGTGTTGTGAGTGGAGCTCTTATGGAACTCACACCACTTTCCCGTGTCCTTATTTGGCTTTACGGTGTTGTTCTTTTCTTATGGCTTTGGTGGGTTTTCTTTAGCCGCCATGCCTTGGCTCTGTCCTTTGTTCTACGGTTTGGAAGCACCTTTTCCTTGCTTTTGATTCAGAGATCCAAAGTCTCGCTTCTTCTGTTTGAATTTCTGCTCAATCTTTGCAGCATACCGGTATGCCGTACCAAGCGAGGAGATGTCGAGGAACTCCATTTCCTCCTGAATGTATCTGTGCAGACAGCTGCGATACTTTAGCACCAAATGTTTCTCTGAATCTTTGATACCCAACTTTGTGCGTAGGGTATGGAATAGATTCGTCAGCTCGTGCACATCTTGATCCCTTTGTTGTCGTAGCGTGGTCCATTGTATGTACTTGTCCTCATAGCTCCCCACGGGATAGTACTGTTCCTTGACGGCATCTCGGAAAGAATTCCAAGTTGGTACGGCCGAGAACAGAGAGGGTTCTGTCTGGTCCTTGTTCTCACAGTAGGTTTCCCACCAGTCCTTAACATGGGGGGTAGCTTTGAGGAGTGCAAAAATAATCTTCTTCCGGTCTGAAAAGTCATGAACAGAGAAATATCCTTCTAATAGATTCAACCATCTATCTATGGCATCTGTGTCTATTTGACCCTCAAATATGGGAATGTCAAAATTTACTTGTACCTTAAAGGGAGTCGCAACTCCAGAGTGGCTACTGGATGTAGATGCGCCGCCGGTGGGCAGCCGTTGAAGGATCTGAGCAAAGCTATCCATCATCGTGTTCCTTTGTTTTTCGAGGGCCTCCTCGAGCAATATTTTGATAGGATCTCCTGCTCCCTCATCTTTCTTTTCGTCCCCCATGGGCGTCCGTCGAGGTTTTCGAGGCTGATCTTGCAAAGGTTCCACCAGATCGAGCCCTAGCTCCTTATACCCCGACCTCGTTGGGGACATGCAAAGAAGGATCGAGAAAAAGCAGACCGCTCTGATACCACTGATCCGGATTTATGCAGGAACGCAACAGAATAAACACATAACCATAGAGATAGAGATGCAGCGGAAATAACACTTCATTTCATTAATATCAAAGAACTGAAATTTGCTTACAGACAGAAAGGAAATAAAACTAGCTAGGGCACTGGTAGCTATCTCTGAGAAGATATGTGGCGGCTACAGGACTCTGAACTGCTTTACAATGAGGCGCGAGGGCCTATTTATTATTGAGAAACAATGGGGAACCCTAAACATCCCAAAAACCTAACCCTAGGAGATGAAGCGCCAAAACTATGGGCCCCGTTTGGGTAAATTGGTGTTTCAACTTCCCAGGGACGTAACTTTGGCATATTATCTCCGTTTGACGCACATGATACATCATTAGAAAGCTCTATCTGAGGACTACAGCTGTTGGGACAAATTTTATCAAAAAATTCGCTGGCGCTTTCATACCCAAAAAACGTGGTTTAGGGCCTCAAAACGGCTCCGGAAGTTCAGGACCCGAAAAACTGCTAAAAATAGTAAGTTATGCCGAAACTGAAAAACTGAAAGAGACAATGGTGGGGGGCCAAGTGGAATAGGTGGGTGGCCACCAATATCCACCTGGATCACATGGATTGAGGCTTCAGCAAGGATATTAAGCCTTATTTACTCTTCTTTCATGGTCAAGGTTTCAATTTTTGCATTGGCTTATTTAAGTTTTAACCTTGCAATTTTGTTTTCTCTTAACATAGCACTTTGCCATCCTTCTCTGAATATCATTGTCCTTGTTTGCTTTCTCCAGGAGCTTCTCAAGATGTTGGTTAGCCCTATCAAACCATTTCTCTTGATACTCATTGATTACCACTGCAAATTGTTCATTAAGAGTGACCTCATCTGCTAATTCTCTTTCTTTCTGCCTTTCTAGTTCTAGGGCTCTTTTCAAACCTCTAGTCTTTGGACTTATTCTTGGAACTTGTTATTCTGATTCATATAGCATACTATATTTTTCTAGTGTATCTTCAAGCAATACTTTAGCTTGTTCTGCCTCTCTTTGAGCTTTGATGAATTTCACTTCATCAATGAAGTGTTTGGTCTTTAGCTGCTGGTTCTCCTCATCAAGAAAGGTAATTAAAAATTTTGATCTATAAAGATTAGTTTGTAGCTCTTTAATCTTGGATTATTTTTCCTTGATGATTGCGCTAGTGATCTCAGAATCATCTTGCTGATTCAAATCAACAAGGTCAACTCCATTTCTATTTCATGAAGATTTCCCTCCTCATGCCTAATCTCTTCATGAATATCTGCCTCTGTCATCTTTTTATTTCCTTTGTCTACCTGATTTTTCGATGAAGTAGGCAAGGCCCCTTCCACAATCTGTGGAGTAAATACTTGCCTATGACCTCTTTGATATGTTTTTTCCAGCGTCTCTATCTCAGCCACTTTGGTCTTTTGAAGCTCATTGTTTTTAACCATGCTAGATGAACCAATCTGAGTGTGAAATGGTGATGATGGTGGTGAAATGGGTGCAGTAGTTTGAGTTGATGATTAAGTAGGTTTTGTGGGCTGAGATGTAGGAATGGATGTGGAAGGATGAGATGGTGAAGGCACAACTTGAGCATGTTGAATTGGTGAAGTATTAAATATGTCATTAGCTATGAAAGTGTCCCATGAGATGTTCAATTGATCGAGGTAATGGATGAAAATGATATTGATGAGAGAGTGGTGAAAAATACTTCTCATTTGGTGGTCGTAATCTCTCTTTTTAACAATGCATGCAATTTTTTCAATGTTCCTGAAGATATAATTAATTATGTTGAGTAGTTTTACCCTTGTGAAGTGCATTAATAACTAGATATGGTAGGTGTAGAGTCTAGAGAACCTTCCTTCACAAGAAAATTACTTCATGATGATTTTCATCATGGGAGCATACCTATCCAGGAGGTAAGAGAAAGTAAAGAACAATTTTCCTTCATTATTGTACCTTAGCTTGATATATGGATCATACTAATTATTCTCCAAGTCTTTTACCTTGTACCACTTTTCACAAACATTTGGAATTCCAGTGGCATCTGCTATAATGGTTGTGGATACCATGAAAGTGACACCGGAAAGGGTTACCTGGTTGTCATGAAGATTAGAGATGAAAAGCTTGCTCAAAATAGGGTGATGTTGGACCTTTTTTATTTTTTCACAAAATTCAAAACATCCTACATACTTGAAACATGTCACAGTCATGGGAGAAGCCATGAGTTCTTTTGTAGGTTCAAGTCTTAGGATATTTTTGTGTGGCCTCCCCTCTTCCCTTTATTCTTCCTCACTAAATTTTCTGTTTTCTTCTTCCATGGTGTCTTGGCTAGAAACCATATGGAGATGAATTGGGAGTGAAATTTAGGTTTAGGGAGTGGGGAATGGGATAGAAAAAATTATGGAGATGGGGGAGGGGATTATTAAATTGAGGGAGGTGACAGGGAGTAGAAATGTTGTGGTATTTGGGATTAGGAATTTTACTACAGGTATGGGGATTTGGGAGCCTAGGAATTTGAAATACCTAGGTCTTAGGGTTTAGGGGATAAAGGGCTTTGGGATAGGGATTTAATGATATAGGGGTAGGGAAAGGATTTATTGTGATGTGGGAAGGGTAAAACGGTCTTCAGGGATCAATTTTGGGGTTAGGAAGTGAAACTAGGGTTTCTATCTTGAAAAAACTAGAGATTTCTCATGAAAATATTGACACCATGAAATTTGCACATAAGAAATGCAAGGAGGGCATAATGTTGTCTTACTTACTTGCTAGGAAGTGGAGAAACACTTTGTTGAATGTTTGGAGGACCTACACGAATTTTGGAAGCTTGTAAGTGAAATTAGGCAGGTGCGCAGCGCCTTTGGTGCGTGTGCAACGCCTTTGGTGTGTGCACAACGCCTTTTCTCTATGCGCAGCACCTGTCCCAGGTGAGTAGCACCTCCCAGAATTTCGACCTTTCACCTTTCAATTTCGATTTTTTGAGTTGTGTGAGTGATGGCTTGATGGCATAGAGAGAAAATGAATGTATTTTGATCTTTGGATGGGCTTTATGCTTGATGGATTGGATGTTTTGAGATTTGGGACCCACTTTTCCTATGTTCAAATTCACCTTTAAACTTCACAGTTAAACCCTTTCACTTTGATTTATTTCCTTTGACAATTGATCATTTTGATGGACTATGAACTCTTTACACTTTGATATTTTCTTTGTTGGCATGTGGAACTCTGAGTTGGAAACTTGGGAACCTTAAACTTATTACATATTAAAGGACATAAAATTACAAAATAAAGATAAAAGTTACATCTTTTGGAATAAAAATTACATTCTAGGATGAAAATCACAACTTTGAAATCAAAATTACATCTTTGCAAATCATCTTTACATGGTAAAGAGATGTTATTTTGTTCACTCTCTTACTTTTCTGGATTTATGCAATGGAAATGGTGTGTTTATTTGGATCTTGGAAACAACCCTAGAAACCTAATGAAACCTTGAAAAAACCCTAAAGACCTAATGATATTTTGAAAGAGTGGTTTTCATAATGATATTAGCTTTATGGATGATGTACAATCAACAAGGTATGAAACTGAGTGAACAAGTAATGGAAATTTATAAAAAGTGAAATTTTTTGACTTAGGGCTACCATCAATGAGTAAATTTTTGCATGACCTAGTGGAATAAATAAAATTTACTGAGTGGGACTCCTAAAATGATATGAAAAGAGGATTTTGATCACTGATAGTAGGATGGAAATAATGACACTAACACACCCAACACTTCATATTTCTCATAAATTAAATTTATAAAAATGTTTACAAAATATCATAATCACAAGGCTTAGGTATCTAATATTCCTCTTCCCCTCAATGACAATGGGTGTTTATGAGTTCAAGCATCTTTATGAAATTTTCAAACTTTTCTCTTTCAAGCTCTTTAGTGAAAATGCCTGTAATTTTCTCACTTGTGGAATAATATATCAAATGAATAGTATTGGAATTTACATGAGATTGCATCAAATGGTACTTTTTGTTAACTTGCTTAATGTTGGATGAATTTATTGACTACAAATTTAGAACATCAATATGTGAATCCAGGGGTGTAAGATTAGAAACATTACACTGTATGTGCATAGGTATGGATATTGTTGGTTCTAGTACCTAACTATTACAATAAGGATTCTATCATGTATTAAAGGTTTTTTTTCTGGAAAATAAACGTAGGGAAACTTGATTCTCTAAGGACAGTTGAGTTCATACATGTTGTCTCTAAATATTGCTTTCAACAGATCTTACCTTAACACTTAACAAAAATATGATCATAAATAATACTATGAGAGAATTATAGTCAACTTGGTACTTATTACGGGGTTGTCATAGGTCACAAGTCACCCAATAACCACTTATTTCCAATCACATATGGAAATTTTTCGACACTTGGACTACTTCAGTCACAGACTCATTAATCTACTAATTTGATGAAAATCCCTATGCTATTGGGAACATTGGGTTATTATTGTAGGGCCCTTTCCTTTAAGACTCGTAGTCTTTCACACTCAGAGACAGAGTATGTTCCCACAACCTCAACAATTTTCCAATGCTTCAAAGATATCATTTAGTGATATGTATCATCTCCTGCAAATGTAAATACAATATGAAACATGAAAAGGAATCAGGTGACAAAAATAACTCAAGACTACCAACTATGTGCAGTGCTGCTAATATAGATTCCTAACATGGTTGTGTAATTTATTGAAATGATTCAAACCATAATTCACAAATAAAATACTACTGTATACATCTAGGCATATCACATGTAATCAATTATTCATAAAAAAATCAAAGAAAATTTATATGCTATGTTGATATTGTGAAGTAGATCTCTATACCAATTAGCAAATCAGATCTACATATTATAAACCAATAATATTTATAACATAATCAACCCACGCGCTCAATGTCTCACTGAGCATACTGATATTATATATGTTGATCCTAATCAAAGAATATATTTGTGTCATATAACCTTGTGAACCGAATCCAAGATTTATGAGTTAAACATAACCATTACAAGACCGATCCACATAGTTATTAGAACATAGAGTTGTCAAAAAATCTCATGCATTGAATACTAAAACAATAGTTATGTTATAAATAAAATTAGATCATACAATAACAAAGAGTTCTACTTACTGAACTTGATGGCACACCGCACTTATACTAAAAGCATAAAAAATAATGAGGCAACCCGCTAGGTTGGTGGACCATTGCCAACCAACAATGTTTATTTGAACAAAACTTAAATTACAACAATATGGACCAAAAAATGCATAGATTAATAATAAACAACTTTGTATTTAAATTCCATAAGTTACATTGATACTATGTGTAGGAATGCTCCTAGTGGTCACAACACGAGGTTGTTATCTCCCATGGATGAAGCCTATTCTCAGTAAAGCTCCAAGAGTTCCAACAACCTTGATGCAAATCTTGAATGCAAAGGTAACAAAATACCAAATTGAGATTGAGAGACTGCATCCAAGTTGAAAAAATATAATACAGAACACCCTCAATCTTAGTCGTATCTTTCTAGACTTGACTGCTGAGATGGTAGGTCAACTGGGCACTTGGTGTGAACTAGAGATCTGACCTAGTAGGTGGAAAAGGATCTCAATTTTGACTCAAAGAGAACCCCTGTGTCCATTCCAATTTGAGAGGCACACATCCATATCAAATGTGGAACTAGGTTACAAGAACCCTAAAGGTTTATGGGACCTACTTAAACCTTCATTAGTAGCCTTTAATAATGATTTATCCCTTTAAATTCATTTAAAACCATATGTATATGAAATTATATAAATATTTACCCCTAAATTCGCAATTAACAAAATTTCCTTCATTATTCATAGAACAGGACTATATAGGGACAAAACTGGGGGTTTAAGAGGGGTTGAAATAGGAAAACAACAACAATAATATCATCAATTACAGGCCTCGACATCTCCCCCAGCCCTAATATTTTGTGTGTCCTCACACAAAAAGGACCATAGTTGATAAATCCAAACTTATCACTGAGTGCTCCTTGTAACAAGACTAATCAAAACTAAAGTATTCTTGTGGCTTAATTGACCATTAATATTAATGTTGACATTATACCCACCTGATTCCTTTGTATCCTTAAGTTTATTTTGCAGACTCCTTGTTCCGTATTTTCAAATAGAAATTTCATGTGTACCACTTCTTGACTAACTTATAATGTTTCTTATTTTCCATGGATAACTCTTCATTCCTATCTTTCAGAACAATATTCTCATTCTTGACATACCTGTCAAGAAATTTAAATTCTTCAACTTTTATTTTTTAACTTTTCAATCCTCTTTTTCTTCTTTCTTAATATCTGAGCTAGAGTTTTAGCTAGCATAACAGAAGACATGGTAAGATTTGAGGGTTCATGGAAACCAATAACTTGCTCAAGTTCATGAAATGATAGATCCACATAGTCATTAAGACCAATGATCTTGATTGTTGTTTCCCTTATTCTTGGCTTTTTAGGCAGGAAGGCTATTGATTCTTCCTTTTAAACAACGTTAGGATCCATGGTAGTTTGACCTAAGGAGAAGAACTTACACAAGTCTGTAAGTCCATCAGGACAATAAGGCAAGAGAAAAATAAAGGGTTCACATGAAGATGGAGGGATTTACTTGTTCATCAAGCGATGATGGGATGGTATACATTGATTAGAAAAGGAAAATAAGTTATCATGGAAATCTGGAGGCTTATGCAAAGTCAAGGGGAAGGTGAGGGAATAGTCTATTTTAGTGTAGGTAACTTACCTTTTTCCATGCTTCTAGTTATTATTCTTGGTGGATTGAAAGGTTGCGGCTTTGTTTTCTTTGGATATTTTGTACAAGAAACTGTTGGAACACTACCCTTTTCAACATTATCACCACCCCCAAGATTCTCTTGGTTTCTATCAAGAACTTCCTTAATTACCATGTAAACTAAGTCTTTTCATGTCTTTTGAGGCTCAGGAAGGGGATTTCCAAATTGATTTCTATTACAAAGGCATCCTAAATATCTTATCTTTTCCTCAATTCCTCTACAATTTATATTTTAATAAGTTCGTGATGGTACATTTATTGCTTGGAACTTATAGGGATTCTTTGGACACCCTTGAACATACACCCTAAAATCTTATATAGAAAGTAAGGGGAATTAATGAATTCATTGGATTCAAAATGCAACAACAAACATATGTGATAGAGGAAAGTAATAACATGTGTACCCTCACAGGTCACAAATTTCTACAGAACATAGAGAAAATTCTCCATTTTCCCACAATGTAGAATTGTCCCACAATTGGCCTCAAACCCCTTGTTCTACCTATTTATTTTAGATCCAATGATCACCTTTTTTAGGGAGCCCCATGGCTTGGGCTACAAATTCCTTAGTCACTACCATGACCAAATCACCAATCTTAGACACACTTCCATCAAATTCTCAAGCAAACACCATTGCAACGACATCTTTGTGAATCCATCCGACAACTTGTAAAATTGGTTTATTGGCACTCAAATTAGGATAACCCACCAGGGCTTCCAACAACCAAGGCTCTTGCCTTACAAGTCCAAGTTTTCCCATCGGGTTGACGTTCAGGCTTAGTTATCATAATTTTTTTGTTATTTGGGAATGAGGGCGATGTTAAAAATAGGGGATACAATAATGTTAGGAAATGAAGGGATACATGCAACAGGGGATGAAACAATAGATGAAATAGGGGATGAAAAGGTGTATTAAATGATCATTTATACAAGAGGGAAATGATGTCTCAGATGAGGATTGATAACAAGGTGGTTGAATTATGATGAGGCGTGATTAGTTCAACATGCGTATAAAATAATATTGCCAACAAGACCACGATGAGAGATAAGTGTCATGATTATATAAGAATAAAACACTCATCCAAGTGATTATACAAATAAATGAAGGAAAATCATGTATATATAATTATGGGATTAAGGTTTTTATTTCCAAATTATATAAGTTTCAAACTCACCAAATAAGCTTATAAAGTAATAGGCACACCTCATGTTACCTTCATACCGAAGCATACTCGTGATACTATCCAAGACTAACCTAATTTTTCTAACCAATAGAGTGTTGAGTTAGTTGTGAGAAGATCGTGGACTGGAAGGACTAACACTACTTCTAACTTTGATTATTTTGAATATTAGGAGGTTCATTCTACTGACAAGACCTTGAAGAAAACAAAAATACAAGAACTGGATACTTTCTCATGACCTTTGACCAAGAAAAAATCTTCAAATCTTTAAGTTAATTCAATAAAATACTCACACATGCAATCTAGTCACTATTATAGTGATCCTATAAACAAGAAGACCATACCGTGTTCAAATTTGAGAATCTAGGAAACTTTCAAGATTGCTATTGTTGTCTCTACACAATTTTATTGGTCCATGCCTTAATAATTCAACTACAGACAATTTTGAGAGAAATTCAAGGGCCAGATAATGAAGAATACTGAAAAATATAATAACAATATGGATCTTGTACAATGATCTGCTTCCCTTTACTGCCATATATTGTCTTACTATTGGTGATGTTAAGGTTTCCATTGTATTGGTATTGTTGGAGCTAAGACCGATGTTGGTGACGATAGTGATAATGTTGAGAATGATAATGGTGTTGGTATTGGTTCTGAAATTGTCACAAAAGTGTACCCATTCATCTAGTCGTGAGATAAAAACAAATTCTAATATGAACAATCATTAAAAAATTGTGAGATAACTTAAAAACATTAATTAATTACCTAATAGATATTCTTAGAAGATGCACCTTAAAGAGGGAACACATGCATTGTCTAAAGCTGCAAAATGGTGGAAATAAGGGAGTATGGTTGGTGAAAATGGGACATTTTGAATTTCAACATGTGATAAAATAAAGGCTCAGAATCTCCTCCATACCTAAGTGATTTCATGTCCTCATGCAATAAACATCTACCAAAAAGAATTTCTCCCAGGAACTTCAAAATTTTAACAAAATTGTGCCCCATCACTAAGTCATGCATGCTCTGCTGCTTAGATCATAATGTCAATGTTTATGTAGACATTATATGAGCTTCTTGGTTCCTATTATATTGCCTCATAAGCTTGATATTTATTAACATTCAATTACATTTTCTTGGCGAAAATACTTTCTTGTGCCAG
Organism: Pinus albicaulis; assembly: GCA_034641835.2. Classification (NCBI taxonomy): domain Eukaryota; kingdom Viridiplantae; phylum Streptophyta; class Pinopsida; order Pinales; family Pinaceae; genus Pinus; species Pinus albicaulis. Next base: position 402,134,496 of record CM076570.1, read on the forward strand.
TTCTTGGCCTTTTGAAATAATATTTTGTATTTAGAGGCAAGACAAAAAATTTCCTTACTCAATCAAGAACTCGTGTTCTTTAATATCTCATTTTTATACTTTATATGTCTATATAAAAGCTTATATTTTTTATTTTCCTATTAAATTTTTTTAATCCTTTTATTCTTCTTTCTCAACTTTGATGAACCAATGAAATGTGCAAGACTATGATGGGTTATTTCCTTAACAACATCAAAATTTTCATATTCTTCATATTCAAAATGAGCGTCTGAAACAATATATTCTATTACTAGATGGGGAATTGTTTCCCTAGATTCATTGACGCTTATTTCTAGATCCATACTTTTTTTTCGGTACTGAAAAAAGAAGGAATATCTCTTGTGGAAAAGAAATCACAAGGTCTTCTTGATACACATATAATTATATGCTCTACTCAAATTCTTTAAGTGTTTGATTGGATTGACTTATTGTAACCATAGGTTTAGCTGCATGAACCATAGATGATTCACCTGCTTTTTTACCCTACTTTCCAACTGTATCTTTAACCTTTTGTTTCCTTCTCTTAATAGCTCTAGTGTTGATTGTTTCTAGCATGTCAACCAAAACGTTTGTATCATATCCCTCTATTCCTTCTACTGGTGTCTCAATTGAAACCCTGCTCCTTCTCTTGTTTGTGCTAGATTTATTTCTTCTAAAGGATCCTTTAATTCCTTGAGAATATTTTTTTTTTACTATAGAAATTTTTTCTCAAATCCCATTCCAAAACAAAAAATGACTCCATGTCTAATTTTTCTTCTTTAACTCTTCCATAATAAGTAGCTTAATTATTCCATGATGAAACTGAATATGTTTTATATTACTAGGATGTGTTTGGACATGTGTTTTCATCTTGTTCAAGCTCTTCAACAGGAAAAAGGGAAGACTTATTCCTTTTCCCTGAAAATGTAAAAGAAAATGCATATGATATATGAATGTTACCGCATACCTTCCCTCACAAGTAATGAACTTCTATATAGTATCCAAAATGTCCCTCCATTATTTCTTAACCATGGAAATGGAATTCCCTTGCTCCAATTGGGATTTTTTTGAGATGGAAACAAATATCAGTTCTAATTCTATCCTTTAATTCCAATTCCTTTAAACCAATTTTCATCCTCCTATGGTAACAATTTCTATGGAATCCTCGAATGCTGGGAGAAAAATATTTCCTATTCAGGTTTTGCTCCCATTAAATCTCTCAACAAATGCCCTATAGACTTTATCATTAGAACCTTGCAACTTTTAATAGAACAAAATACATCCTACTTCATGAAGTAATTGTCTGCTTTCAGGATATTATTTGAAGTATCCAACTCCATTTGGATCGTACCTGATTACTGCAAATTTTGTAGTGATGCCTTGCTATGGGGACCTATGCTACCGTAATTCGTTCACTATTTTCAATGCCATAGGGAAATTGAAACTATTGAGGATTTTCAAAAGGTCTAAGATAAATGGGTGGAAAGGAAATGGGTGGTCTCAATTTGAAGCTTGAAATTACACGAATTCATGTGTAATCATGTTTTCATGTAGCATAATGGAAAGGCGGTAAATATCCAATGATGAGTACAATAAGTTAAGGTTTTGCTACCAGAAATAAGTGTTCAAGGGCAATGACTAATTTTTTATTTCAATCTTTACATACTTCAAATCATTTGAAATTATGTGCAAGGATTTTAATTACACCGAATCGAGAGTTTAATTAGAGTATCATATGGAGAGGGGTATAATCAATGTATAATAAAAAATGATTTTACTTGAAGTATGAAGTAGCATCCAAATGGGATGATAGGGTGAGGTATGAGTTTTAAGATATAAAGGTGCACTATAACTGAATAACTACCTAGGTTTCATATCTCCCAAGTTTTAATTAAAATTATAGACATAGAAAATTCCATATCTCTATTACCTTACTTTGTACCTTGATTTAGACTTGGTTGTGTATTGGACCCTAATGCATTGGAGAATGCCTAAAAATTTATTGTTGGCACATGAAGTACTTGTAGTACTCAGAGTGTTTAATATGACCATTTGAACAAGAGATTTTAAGCCTCAGTTAAAACCTTGAAACTTGGACTTATTTTTTTTACTTTTCATGATTGAATCTTGCAACACAAATGTAAAGGAAAATTCCCACAACAAAGTTATTGAAAGGAGGATCAACTACAGTGGAATGAAATGAAGCAAGGACGTAATATTCAAGGATTGTTTCCATGAAATTTCACTACAACAGAACAGGAAAATAACGCTGAAATTTAGTGCTTTTTAGTTCACGAATTGGAAACCTTTCCCAGCGCAAAAATGGGCACGACCAGGTATGGTTATCATAGCACTAGATTTGGCATCGTAAATTGCTTCAGAAATTAGATCGTAAATAACACCAGAAAAATAGTGCTAAAAGTAACGCCTAAAATAGTGGCCAAAATATTTGTTAGAGTTGCGTTGGAAATAACGTCGCAAGTAGTACTAGGAATAACACTATAAATAGTGCCTGGAATAACACTGTAAATAGCACCCAAAATATTTCCTGGAGTTGCGCCAGAAATAATACCTGTAGAAATTATACAAACAACATGTATACCAACGGATTCAATCCGATCATGCGATATGCTAAAGAAATATATTGAATCCTTCTACAAATTAATTGTGGAAAATAAACACGATCACACAATCACACCAAGTAAAATAAAGAAGAAAATCAATCCACAACACATATATTTTTCCTAGGGAAAGATTTCCGCTCAAAACCCCTCTATATCTATTATATATTGAACCAAGGAATCATGAAACAATACAATGCACTCTTCTCACAAGAGGCTGCTACACTATCCTGACTGTCTCTCATTGATCCAGAAAAAATTGGGCTAGTACTTAGCCAATTATCAGCCTCTGCTCAGCCTTCCTTGCTTGCGCAATTCATGCAGAATGCAATCCCTATTCTTTAGGAATTTCAACCTTCCAAAACTGCGCAATTCTCATGGGCAATCCTATGGGTGTATAACTGCATCTGGGTAGTTTGCTAAAAATACAACTGATATTTTACTTCCCTTTAACCTTTGTCTCAACTGGGTCTTCATCAGAACTGACATGCATGCAATTATAAATAGTAAATCATCAGTCACTTGACAGATCACTGCATGTAAATTAAATATGATTTAATTCACTTGAACTTTCACTAGTGCAACAATCAGTTACAACTAGTTAGACTGATTTTAACTCACTTAATTGAGTTAACTGATTTCTCATGCATTAAAATAATACACTAATTGTAACTTGGACTCTGAAACAAATAGAAACACTCTACATGCCTCACCAACCACCCTCAACTCAAATTTCATGAGCTAACTGAGTTTATCATACTCAGTTAACTATTACAAGTGACTGTGAGATAAGATTACAATTTATCGTCCAATTTATTTAAGGGATAAATAAATTTGACACACATATCTTCTAATTTAAATAAGAAATAATTAAATCAAAAGCCTCCATCGTAGCCATTTTCTTGATGTTGTTTCCGGATGCCAATTTCATTGTTTCTTGTTGCAAATTTCAACACTCCCTCTCAACAAGAAAGGAATCAATCTGTCCTGATCCGGTACCTTTGGAATGTTCTTGCATGCAACACTTATCCTGAGTGTTGTTCATACATGCAACTCTTGCATGAAATACTTCTCTAGTGTTGTTCGCACATGCAGCTCTTGCATGCAACACTTCTCTAGTGTTCTTCGCACATGAAACTCTTGCATGCAACACTTATGAAACTAAATAGCCTTGAAACAACTCAATCAGTATAATGCATCTATCATCAGAGTCTTCTGACTGTTGCTAGCTACTGCACATGTCTATTGGACTCTCTGCACTGCTGACATCTGCATCCATGCACTCTGCACTGCTGCCAATTCTGATCTGCGCTCCAGTATCCGACATCTGTCACTATGATTTTTGTCTTCCTGACATCTGACTGCATCAATTTAACTGATCCTTCCTGCTACTGATGTACTGTGGGCTCCTTGTAGCCAGGTTCTATCCATGAGACATGCCATCTCAATGAAACCTGCCCAATTTCTTCTTGGAATTAATTCTGCACATCGCCCCACCTCACTCCTGGAGGTATAGCTGCATGTACTCCCTCTGCCCTTCTTGCTCGAAATTTCCCCCTCCTGGAGGTCTTTTCTTGAGTGGACTCTTCCACTCAGTCTCCTCTATGCTTCTCTAATTGTGGCTTCTCCAAAACCTTCTAAGACAACCTCTAAGGCTGCATGTTGAGAGATAATTGCTCCCTCTCAACCACCAAGTCACTAACCACTGATTTGCTTCTCAAAGCCTTGCATGCATCCTCAACCTCAAGAGAATACAAGTTCTTGACTCTTGAACCGATCTGCTTCAACTGTCTCGTGGTTATGTGTTAAAGGAAAAATTTTCCTTTTCTAAACATCACTTCATAACCACAGTCTTTGAATACTGCTACGGAGACAAGATTCTTCCTTAGGCCTGGAACATACAAAACATCTGCTAGTCTGAGATGAGAGCCATTCTCCCTCTGAAAGGTAATTTTACCTATGCCGGTCGCGCTATACCTCTCGTCATCTCCAAACTCTATGTTCTGATGGAGGTCCTTCTCCTCCAAGTCACTGAAGAGATCTCTATTCCTCATCATATGGAATGAGGCACCACTGTATAAATACCACATGCATCCCATTACATTGTTGTCCATGCATGAAATGAGAGTAAAATCAAGCTTGAACTGTGAAGCCAATGCTTCACCCGTTGTAACTGCAGGCTCCTTCTTGCTTGCCTTATTTTATGGACAATTCGTAGCATCATGCCCATGCTCATGACAGTGAAAACATATGATCTTGGACAAGTCTTCCTTTCCTGCTTCACCTTGGGACTTATTTCCCTTAGCCTTCTTTGCCTTACTGGCCAAGGTACAATCTTCCTCGTCATTAGTCTTGGATGAGGATCCATCCCTGGTATTACACTTGAATTCTTCTTGTACCAAATCCGTCCAAAGTCGCTCCCAATCTGGTAACTTATCCCTCCCATTGACAGAGTCCTGATAACTATGCCAGCTCTTGGGAAGGCCTAGAAGTGCTAGCCTCACCAAGTCATCATTTGCTACGGTCACACCAACACTTCCAAGTTCATCTCAACATTGAGTGTGTTATCACTCTAATAATTCTAAAGTTGTGAGATTTTGGTTTTTAATCAAATAATACTAGAGGTAACCACAAACCAACTTCAAACTCTAGGATCTAGCCTTCCTAGGGTTCAGAAAGGGCTCTCTCTTCAAAATTTAACTTTTTTTTATGTGTAAATATTAGGCTAGTTATGGATATGCAGCTTTGGTTTTGTTTTGGTAGATTTGGTGGGAAAAATCACTTGGAAGAAAGGATAGTGGGAAATATATTTGTCCATTGGGCTATGGAGTCAAAATCAATCAAACAGGACTGGGATCAAGGCCTAAAAGGTCAAATGTTTTTAGGGCAAGATAGATAACCCTTGAAGATCTTGGAAAGTTGTTTTTATGAGGTGGTATGATCGGGATAAAGGGCACTTAAGAATCCTTTGATTCTGAAAAGGAAGTAGTAGGAAGAGGTCAAACGAGAGAGGGAGAAATTAAGTGTTCCATACATTGGTAATCAGAGGAAAATATTTAAATGATAACTAGTTAAAAACATGGTGCTTTTAACAAATCATGTAGTAATACTCCTAGTTATTCATTCATATTTAGAAAAAACATATATGGATGCATGTAACAAATAAAGATAACAATGACAAGTAAGGAAATACTTCACTCCAAATAGCTCATCACAGGAATCCTGAAGTATGATGCCAATTAGTTTGATCCAACCTGCTAACTCGAAATTTGAATCACAAAAGTTTTAATTCCAAGAAGAAATGACTATAACAATCTCCAGCAATTGTATTCCACCCAAAATACTTCTAAAGATGAAGTATTTATACATAATGTTTTACAAAATATCCTAGAAAACTTCTAGGAATTATCTTAGGAAAATCAAATATCTTTACAACAATAATAAGGACAGTTGCTTGACAAATCAGCAAGTTGTCCTATTTATCCAAAAGAAATAGAAACTGTTTTGAGGATAAGATGCGGCTGGCTGCCTTGGTGTCCTCCTTGCTGGCTCTTAGATATTTTTTGGAATCTGATCTGCCTTGTCTGATACTCTTTCTCGGATTTTCTTTATTCATTGATACTCTATAAACTCTGATACTCTTTAACCATGATCAACAACAGCTTACTGCTGTAAAAATTCTATTTTGACTGTAAATCAGAAAACAATTTTGTCCTCTTTTCATCTGTTTGTTTTTTTATCCTTCACAATAAATCTGTGAGTGACTTCCAATCCTCATTTTTAGGAATTTGTATATTTTTCAATTTTCTGAAGTTCTCATCAGCTTCAGTATATATAGAAAAGGTTGGCTTGATGATAAACAAGTGCTTTATCTCATGTTGCAAGTACAATAAGTCTTCAAAACTCTTAAGTAACACTTTTCCAGTTGGAATGCCTTGACCTGATGGTTTATTTACCTGTTCCTTGGAAAATTCTCTTATCTTCTTATCATAGTCATTTTGAGGCATCATCTTATCATTAATTACCATAATTTTAGGCAGTCCTTTTTGTCTCAAACTTGTGAACTTAACCATAAACCTGGTTATGGCAGTATTCATAATTTCACACTTTTTGTAATATTCCAAAATTTGTAAGTAGCAAATTGGAATATTAATTTTTTCTTATATCATCTAGGAGGTGAATAAAATGGGTAAAAGGCCCATGAGTAGGAATAAAATCCCTCATAGTGTGAAAGGGATCTATGGAGTAGATTAATTTTTCACCTTCCAGTGTGAAAAGGGGCAATTGCATGCGGACAAGGTCAAGTTTGACCAAGTCAACAGCGCTGCCTAAGAGAGTGTGGCTTGCTTAGGAAGACAACATAGTTTGAGAGGGATAAATATTCCTTGTGGAAGAAACCCTAATGTGTGGGGTCCAAGGCAAAGAGACATTCACTTTCATAAAAGGAGGAAGAGGCAGACATAGAGATACATGTTTTGAGAATTTGATTATTGGTCTTGTAGACTATTTGCAGTCTCCGGCTGTTTAGCTGAGTTGCAATGTTGTTTAGCACGAGGGATTCTTGTTTAGGAATTATTCTCCTTCTTGAGAGGCCTCTTAAAGGATTGCACTTCATTTTTCCACATCTAGGCTAAGGGCCAAAGTCATTCCTTTAGCTACAACGTTATTTCTACTCAAGTGTAACGTTGTGTTGCAAGGTGTTGCAGTGGAGGGGTTCCACAACACCATTCCTTGGCTCATATTTAAGAGGAGGGAGCTTATATTCCTCGGGAAGGTTAGCGAGGAAGGTTTCCAGGGCTGATTTTCATATTTTGGCAACAGGCCAAGCATCTCCCATCATCAACAGCGCAGTCCCTTCTCTAGACTGCGTTATTTCAGTGAGTATCTGCAGTGGGGGTTTGCACCATCATCTTGGAGGGAAAGATCTTCAGGGATAGGATTAGCCTATCACTTGAGAGATCCATTGGAGGAGGTTTGCTACAGATTGTACATCTTATTTAGCCATCTCCATACAATTTCATTTTTGTGTTGCAGTTGCTACCCTGCAACTCCGACATTTTTGCAGATTTTCCATTTTCACATGTATTGTAACCAATCCTTCTAAGCATTGTTGTACTAGTGTTTTCAGGGGTTGAGAGCTTGCTCCCCCTCATTTCTTGAGCTATCATTGTCATATCATTTTATTTTTATTTTTTATTTTGCAGTGTCTCCATTAAACTGCACAGTTATAGCCATGTGTAAATTATCAATAGAAGTGGTCTCCAATTTCTTGTACATGTCCTGTTGAGGCTTTCATTGCCCAGCTTGAGTGATTGATTCCTCAAAGCACTGTATACTTTTTCTGCTATAATATCAAAGGGAAGGCTATTTGTATCTTCATGTCTCATAGCTCATTAAAATAACATTGTTGATCTATTGTATGTTCATGCTTTGGTTACAGTCCCTTCATCGGGCATTTTCTGAACATAACTAGGTGTGGGAGATCTGTTTAACCCACCTAGAAGGATTTATTTTGAGCCATCTCTTGGATTTCAGTCTTAGATGCATTGATATAAGGGATCCAGGTCCTAGTTTCAAATCCTGTAGCATACATTCCTGTAAAATGCGTTTTCCAGGCATGCCTTGCTAGCTGTTCCAGATTTGGAATATTACACTTTTCTTCCAGTTGCCTCATCAATTTTTTCTTTGTTGTGACTTTCCTAATTTCTAGGATAGTTGTAGTTCTGTATGTGATTTTGAGTTCTTCCAACTCCTGTCTATTTTTACTATTTAGGAAGGTAAACAGCCTTACAGCTTGCTCTGGTTTGTCATCCAACTCACTTTGAGTCTTTTGAATTTCTGCTTGGGCTGCCAGTAATAACTCTCTTTGCTAAAAAATTATCTGAATTGAAGGCCATACATCATGGATGGCTTTAATGAAATTATTCCAAAGGTAATTTTTGATGTATGATATTTGATCCTTCAAAGTTAACTCCTTTTGCAAGTTCTTTAACTCTTCCTTCAGTCTGGTGGAATTTTGTTCATGTGTCTTTGTATTTATCTAAGCCAATTTATTTGACTTCTCAAGATTTTCTACCAAATTTGTCAACCTGTTAATCTCATTTATTTTTAAAGACATTTCTTCCATTTCTTTCACTATTTTGCTAGCTTCATATGTCTGTTGAATTGCTATTGTAGATGATTTAGTAGTTGAGGTTGTGGAAGAAGTCACTGGCACTGCAGTAGCCAGTGGTTCTTTGGGTGCCAAATTTTCAGCTAAATTTGAAGACAATGCAGCAGTGATTACTGGAATGACTGTAGGAATCTATGGTTCTTTCACTATTTCCTTTTCATGGACAGGTTTTTCCATCTGAATCTCCATCTCCTTAATTTGAGTTTTCAACTGCAAAATCAAGTTCATTATGTCATCTTTTTCTTTTGCCCTTCTATTATTTCTTTTGTTTGAGGGTGTTCACTTTGAGGAATTTTGAGTTGTTTCCTCAAAGCTGCTATGTCTTCATTCTTGTTTTTTACCAATAACTCTACTGCTTTGATATTAATAGGGTTATATCCTACTTGCAAAACTAGATCTTCTAAGGCTAGTTCATACAAAGAGGCTTTGTCCATCTTCATCTGACCTTGCATGTTGGAGATGGTGTTTTGTAGCTTCTGTGCACTCATGGCTTTTGTTGTGACAGTTGAATAAAGCATCTCTAAAGTTTTCCTATGGAACTCAATCTGATCAAGAGCATGGATCTTATCTGTTTGGACTTCCAAATCGACCTTTTTATAATCTACCACTGTCTTTGGAGATTTGACTGTGGGCTGCAAAACTGACATATTAGTTTTATATTTGAATAATCAAATGCAGAAAGAAGCCTATTTTGTACACCAGGAGTCTATTTGAGATACTGAGAATAAATATTTTTTTTATCTCCTCATTCTTCAGCTTGATTGTTTATATTTCTCTTTAATGTTTAAGTCTTTTTCCTCAGTTGCATGTGAGGAAGAGGCTTCCATGCTTTGTTGTATTTACATAAACTGTGTATCTTCATTGTTAACCTGCTCTTCATTCTAATTCTTAGTGGCTGGCTCATTTATGATCACAGTGGCAACATCTGTTTCTAGCCCTTTAGTGTTGGTGTCTCTAAGCTCTGTTTCTTCCACATTAATTGTAACTTTTCCTTTAATTGTTGAATCTAACTTGGGCCTTTTGTTATATATGAGCTTGAACTTAGTTTCAGTTATAGTTTCTGCCACATAGGCTCCTTCTTCCCTTACTCTTTTAGTGGACTTCTCTGGCTGATTTGCAGTCTCTAAAGTATGACTAGTATTACCTTTGTCTACTGCATCTGTTAATGTGTTTTCAGTCCATTCAATATGATTTGAAAACTTTTCTATTTCTGGTTTTGCTTCATGGATGAAGGGTGTTAACTTGCATTTAACCCTCAGTTTAATCAAGATCCCTTGTGGATCATAATTCCAAGGGAAACTCTCTTCAAATTTGTATTCCAATAATTGATTTGATGCTTCTTTCTCTGCATCCCTATGATTGCATATGAATGGCCCTATCTGATTCTTAAGTTTGAATTGAGTTTTCTTCTTAGCTGCCATGAAATTAATGGAATCAGAATTTAGGATCTTCCTGATATACTCCAAGACAAAGATCCTCATTGAAGGATGTTTGGGTGACTTGTAAGGTAACAAATTAGACCCAAAGACTCTTATCTCGGTATGCTTCTCATATAAATACCAGTCACCAACCTTGCTTTGCTCTGAAAACTACAATATCTTTTTCATCTCTTCATTTATCCTAGGTTGCTCTGTCTTTGTCAACATTGTGATCACCAGATGTAGGAACAACTCTGAAAATTATGAATAAGTGAACTCTGTACTTTCTTTTTTGAGCAAAGATGTCCAGAAAATGACAGATAGAGGATTTCCCTCTATGTCAAGCTTTTCGAGAGTGAATGAGAAATTATCTAATTGAAAGTATAAAAACATATGGAACAGGAAGGAAGTATATCTGAAGACTCTTTCAATTGGAAAACTGATCAATTGATAATGAATACTATCTACAATGAAACCAACATAGTAAAAGATTATTGATGGTGGTTTTCCTGAGGAGAAAGTGGATAAGAATCCCAAGATGGACTCATCTGTGTGTTCATTAGTAAAATATCCAAGGATGAAGGAAATCATGGAAATCACATGTCTTGAACCTTCTGGGAATTTGGCAGTAGAATATGGGGGATTTAGCTTGGGAATTTCTACATGTGAAGGCATGAATGTTTGTAAAATCATGAATCTCTTGGGAAAATCTAGGCCAATATACAATTTGGTGAGGGCCTCTATAGATAAAGGGACTGCTTGGGGGTTAGGCTGAAGTTGTAGCATCTAGTTAATTGATTAAGAAGTAATAGTAAAAAGAACTTCTTTATTAGCATTTACAATGGCTCTTTTCTCAGGTACATAATGTTGTTGACATAACCTAATGAGTTCCTGGCATGGGTAGGTTAATGAGACAACATACTTGGGTGAATGGGATTCCCAAATATGGATTTCTTCTTGATCATCTAATGACTTCTCATAGCACCAATTATGAATATCAAGCAGGTTAAACTCAACAATGGGATCTGTTATTTTATAATCAGTATCAGCCAGTGGGATGTGTTCAACATCAAGAACAGGTGGTTGAAGAGGATTTACCACTATAGAAGTCTTAGAAGTTATAGCAGGGGTAGGTTTAGGTACTTTGGAACCTTCAGGCTTGCTTGTACTCTGCTTCTTAGGCATTTTTCTCTACTTCTGGAAGTTTAGACTATTTGTAGAAGTATTTTTACTTTTGGCAGAGGTTTCTTGGAAAAACAGGGAAAGTATAGTCTTTTCTCAGGGATTTCTTTCAAATTAGGTCTGTCAAAGAGGTCTATAGGCTTTTAAGTGGTTTAAAACAAGAAACAAGGATTTCTTGAGTCTTTTACTGTGAAATAGGGCTAAAAATATTTTGAAATAGGTCACAAAGGCTTAGGATTCCTGCAGAGGTTTTCTGGTTTGTTTTAAGGCTTGGAATAGTTCATCAAAGTGTGAAAAACTCAAAAATTTCTTCAAAAATTGAGCGTAGCAGAGAAATAGGGTTTCTGGAAAAATTTGACAGGGTCTGGCTTGTTTTTGGGGCTTTTTGGCAGTTTCTTTTAATCGATTTTTAAATTCTAAGTATGCTTTTGTTCTTAAAATATCTTTCAAATAATTTGCTGGTTCAATTTTTAGAAAAATACCTGTTGTAATGCAGGTATTTGGATTTGGAAGTGTTTTGGATTTTTTTGAATGAGTTGATGGCTTCTATAGCTTTTCTGGAGCAATGTGCAGCTCCTCAATAATCTTCAAAGGTTACAGGGTAAATTTTGCAGGTTTCAGGCGCAGAAATGGCGGAAAAAGGCTTTAAAAAGGATACTTTTACAGTCGGGAAGGCGCGAGCATAGGTTAAATGCAGAAGAGAAATGAATGAATTTTATTTCGCAGGTTTAATATACATTTCAGTTATATTACTTCGGCATTGAATGATTGTCACATCGGGCAAGAAGGGTGGTTTTAGGATTTCAACAGATCAAAACAACTAGTGGTTATCGCGCGGCAATTTGAAGGTAAGCGGTTTTGGGCTTAACCCACGCGATCAAATAATAATCGACCACGTGGAGGAGAAAGGAATTGCGAAACCACCCATTTCGCGCAGATTTTGAGCTCGGGTGACCGCGCGAATTTTCCACGTGATATTGTATTTCTGCCGTCGGATTTGGGGGATCAATGCGAACGGTCGCGATTGATTGCGAGTTGCATTGGAATGGGAGGTGGGACCGAGCTTTATATGCATGGCGGGTTGTGAATTTAAACATTATAAAGGCGTTTGAACAAGGTTTTTAAACCTTAAGCTTTGTATAATATGTGGCGGGTTAAAATTTAGACTTTATTTAAATAAGCGTTGATCAAAGTCTAAAGTTTAGGTTTAATGTATTAATTTAAACCTTTGAAAATGTTTAAATCACACATATTCGTTCGAGTTAATATTTATATAGTCTTTGAACATTTTGACATATGTTTGAATACTATAGGGGCGGGATTAGTTTCTATAGATATGTTCAGACCAATGGGTTTGTTAGGGTGGGGTTTTTATATTCGCATGTGGGATATAAAACTTTGGTCTAAACTTTAAAATAGTGGGTTTTGTGGATTTATTTAAATAAAAGGGAATTAATATATACGGGTAGGTGTAGTTAGGGATTTAATACACTAAGTTAGGTTTTAATATGAAAAATGGGTAGTAAAATAGAAACAAAGCACATGTTACCTCCAAGTAAAGTATAAAATAAAGCATTGCTCATATTTGTTGTATTACTTCACTTATACTTAGGATAAATGCTTTTTGAGGGTTTTATGAATGATTTTGAAGGGAATGAAGTTAATTATTTTAGGGTTTCAATTTTACTAAGTAAAAATGTATTTTTACTTAGGAAAAAGGGATTGTAATGTATGAATGAAGGACAAATGTTGATGAATGAGGGTTTAAGGTAGGCATTTAATATTTTTAACCAACCAGTCATCGAGCCTTGGGTCCGGTCCCAACAAAAGTCAGAGAAATACTCTGAGCCTTTTTTACTAATAGTTTAGAACATTGAATACTTGTAGGGGAGGGGAAATTAGTGATTTTGCTCAATGATGCTTTATTACATGCTTGCTCAACTTCTTTCTACTTACCCAACTTTATTTCTAACATTTTTTCTTCATTTTGTAGGTGCATTTAGGCTTGAAACCTTAAAACATTTTTCTTTCAAAGCATAAAACTATCTAAGTCTACCTTATTTCATCAAAGGGCTCAGATTAAACTATTGAGCTCCTCATTATTCTCTACCTATCTACTGATTTGTCAAGTTTAAACTGTTTGACAAATCTTTATTCTCTATCTAAAACATGAAATTGAAAACATGAAAAGTTAAGATTAAATTGTTTAACTGATCATGGATTGTGGCATGTATTGACATTCTACACATAATCATTATTCTTGCAGTAAAGTAAAAGTAGTGGCATTTGGAATTGCTCACTTTAAGGTCTTATTTTATCTCTTTTTCCTTTTTGGGTCTATATTTTTCTAAGTCCTTTGATCTTTCTTTTAGGACTTTTTACCCTCCTTTTAGCTTTTTATTTTTTTCCATTTTTTCAAAAGATGGGAAAACAACTTGCAGAAAGCAATGTATGTACATATTTACTAGACTTATCAAAGTCAATTCAAAATTTATGAACCTTATTATTATAGGACCCTAACAATGGCTCCACATGGGGATGGCATTTCCTGGTGAAATGTCAAGAAATTTAAGACTAGTAGCCTTTGGAATTTGACTGTGATGACCCTGTAAATGTCTTCTGACATCTGAAATTTATTCATACTTATGATATTTACCTCTCAAAGCTTAGGGCCTTCTCTCCGGGCTTCAAATTTGCTAGGGAAACATCCAATCCAATCTAAAATCTGCAATGTATATGTACAATGATCAAAATGAACAAAAAATTAACTATTTGTTAACTCTGGAGAATAGTAGTGCTCCATCATTTTGCCATTTACTGGTCCTTCTTGCAGATCTTTTCCATCCATTTCTTTCAAAAAGAAAGCATTATTACCTCTATATCCATAAATCTCATAAGATCCTTTCCACAAAAAAATCAATTTTTTCTTGTTTCCCTTTGTCTTCTCTTCTGGAATCCCACTTTAACACTTTATCTCCAATGTAGAAATCATCCTCTTTACTCTTTTTATCAAAAAAAATCTTGACCTTATCCTGAATAACTTGAGACTTGATATAAACTTCTTCCCTTGTTTTTTGCAAGTGAATAGTTTGATTTATCCTTCTTTGAATGTCATTTGTTTCAAATTGTAACTCTTGGATAATTTTCATCACTAGTACACCTAGGGAGGATGGAAAAACAACATCCATTCCATAGAAAAGCTGGTAAGGGGAGGTACCAATGGATTTTTTAGTAGTAAGTATATCTACCCATAAGGCATTGACTAACTTCTTATTCCAAGTCTGTTTACAAGGGTATTGTTTGAGGATTCAGCTAGGCCATTACCTTGGGGGTAATATGCAGTAGAATGACCTAAGGTGATATGATATTTGTGGCAAAATTCAATCATTTTCTTGGATTTGAATGCTACTACATTTTCAGTAATTATCTTTTGGGGACATCCAAATCTTGAAATAATGTTGTTTTCTAGGAAGGAAATAATGACAGTATATGTGGCTTGTCTGGAGGGTATGGCTTCAATCCACTTGGTAAAGTAATCAGTGGTTGTCAAAATCCACTTATGTTGGCCTGAAGATGGAGGGTGAATTTCACCAATGAAGTCTAAACCCCATTGTTGAAATGGTATTTCAGTTGAAATAGGCTTTAAAGTCAGGGGTAACAATTTTTCTTACCCTAAAAAATTTGGCACTTGTGACAGGAGGTCACATACTTTTTGACATCAGCAAGCAAACTAGGCCAGTAAAAACTAGCTATGAGGATCTTGTCTACAGTAGTTTTCCAATATAAATGTCCTCCACAGTCACCTGCATGAATTTCTTCAAGTATTTTGTCAGCTTCTTCCTTTAATAAAGAATTTAATAAAATCCAACTATGATCTCTCCAAAAAAGTACATTGTCTAAAATGCAAAATCTTACTACCTTTAGATTTAAGAATATGGCTTTGGTTCTTGAAAATACAGGAGGAGCTTGTAATTTTAGGAGTACAAATATTATATTTGTATACCAAGGTGAGTCTGAGAAGGCTTCATTGATCGTTGGAGTCACCATCTCTTCCTGATCATCTACTTGGGCAATAAAATTTATGTCTAGGGCATTATAGCTAGATTCAGCCATAATTCTGGCTAATCCTTGACCTTTGATTAGTTTTGTGGGTTTTATCTCTATGAAATATTATAAGATAGTGGCAATCCACTTACCTCTTATTCCATCAAGACCATCCTGAGTAATAATGTCTTTTACTACAGAATTTGGGACAGGCAATAATGTGAGAGTAGAGAATATAAACTCTGAATTCTTTAATGACCTTTAGCAAATCTAAGGCTTGTTTCTCCATGATGTTGTACTTCAAAGGGGCATCTCTAAGGGTCTTACTGAAGAAAAATATGGGTTGTTCAAATCCTTAGTCATTTTTCTGCAGTAAAACTGCAGCAATGGTGTGTTCTGAAGCAAATGAAAAAATTATGAAATCTTTCTTAAATTCAGGACTTATTAGGACTGGATTTTTAGTTAAGGCTTGTTTGATGGATTCAAATGATTGTTTAGGCTCGATAGTCCATTTAAGAACTGAATATTTTTTAAGCATGTTATTTATTTCTCTAATTATCTCAGCTAAATTTGATATAAATCTTCTTAAAAAAATAATCTTACCTAAAAAGGCTTGTAATTCTTTGATATTTCTTAGTGGAATGATGTTAAGAATTGCTTCTATCCTAGCAGGATCTATTCTGATTCCTTCTTTAGAGATTATGTGTCCAAGTAACTTGCCCTCTTCTAATCCAAATAAACTTTTCTTGGGGTTTAAAGAGATGCCAAATTTCCTGCATTTAATAAAAACTTGTCTCAAATGATCCAAGGGTTCATTATCAGTTTTAGAAAACATAGTAATGTCATCTAAGTTGAACACTAAGAAATCATGAATTTCCTTTGCAAAATCCATGTCCATATCTATTTGAAATGTTGCCCCTGCATTCATTAGACCAAAAGGCATTTTTACATACATAAAAGTTCCCCAAGGAGTAGTAAATGATGTTTTGGCTTAATCTTCTTTTTGGACTAAAATCTGGTTGTATCCTGAAAAACCATCTAAAAGTGACATCCTAGAAGAGCCAACTACCCTTTGTAATATGTGATCCATTTTAGGTAAAGGGTAATTATCTTTTAAGTACACTTTGTTTAGATTCCTAAAGTTAACACATAATCTTATCTCTCCTGTTTTCTTTCTTGTTGGAACTAGGTTTGAAACCCAATCAAAATATCTGATTGGTGCAATTATCTGTGCATCATACATTCTTTTCACTTCCTTTTCTATCAAAGGTAATAAAACAGGGTTAATTCTTCTCAACTTTTGTTTAAATGGCTTTTGGTCTTATTTTATTTGAATTTTATGTTGGATTATGCTGGTATCATAGGATTTGAGATCCTCATAACTCCAGGCAAAAAAATCTTGATATTCCTTTAAAAGAGTAATATATTTCTCCTTTTCTTGTTGAGGTAAAGTTTTGGAAAGTTTGATTATTTTGGGTTTTAACTCTGTACCAATGTTTCATTCTTCTATATCAGATCTAACTGGCTCCATTTTTGGGTTTTCTAGCTACATCATTTGAGTCAAAAAGATATTCTAAGGGAGTTAAACCTTTAGGTAAGAAATTATCCTTAAGATTCAGTATGTCTGATTCATCATCAATAATTTCTTCAATCTCTACTTTCTCTAAGTTATATATATCAGATTGACTAAATCTAGTTGGTTTAGCAAACTTTATTCTATTTACATCTATATTATTTAAATCTATTTCACAATCCAAATCTTGATCTATAGTACAATATTTGTCTATCTTATTGTTCTGAAATTCACCTTCATTGTTCATAAACTTGTAAATCTGTTTATCTTGAGAAAAAATTTGCCAATACTTGAGGTTGTCTAGAATTATTGGCCTATGCTTGACTTCAGCAGTATATCTGTGATTAGGTTGGAATGGTAAATTGCATGTACTAGTAAAGGTTGCTAGAAAATGAGCATGTATATTTTGTCTTCTAGGTATAGCAGCAAATTTACATTCCAATAAATCATCAGTTAAATCTATCACAGTGTCTCTATATCTACTTAGTCTAGGATTGTAAATAGAATATTCACCATTTACTTGTTTTATGATCAACTCTAAATCTCCCATGATTAATATTCTTTTGCCTCTTGAGTTCCTAATAATTTGGAGTCCTAGGATGAGGGCTTCATACTCAGCCACATTATTGGTACATTTGAAATTGAGCCTGAAAGCATGGCATTATGAGTGATTAGTCTCCATGTTGGTTATTCAAACTCCTGTTCCTGCTCCTAACTTATTTACTGAACCATCAAAGTCTAAATGCCATAAAGATTCATGAAAGATATTATCATTGTTTAGTGCTTTCTTTTTCTCTATTAGTTCAGTTTGGATTTCACTAGTTTCAGAGTTACATAAGATAAAAGAATCAAGGTCAGTTGGTGTTGAGTAAATGGGGTAATTTATAGATCTTTCTGCACTATTGACCATGTACTTCATCAATGCTTCCCTATATAACTTCTTAGGTTGACCAAAAACTTATATAGTAGCATAGGTCATGTCCAATTGTAGAAATCCCTGTAACTTAGCTCCCCATGAGCGAGATAGTAACATGCCATATTTAGGTGGGATATCAGCTACTACAATTTCCATTAATATACTCTTACTAGGATATTGAACTAGTGTTACACACAAATCTTTGATTAAACCTAGGCATTTAACCTTACTTGAATCAAATGAAAACAAATCTTTGTAGGGCCTTGTGATTTCTAGATTAAGAATTTCCGTTATAGCTTTGGGCATTAGATTATGGGAAGCTCCTGAATATAGCATTGAGTTGTGTAAAATTTGATCATGAATGGTAAGACTGATATAAAACGGTGGAACTACTCCATCTACATGTTTTCCATTCACATCTGGGCCAAAAATCAATTTTGGCTGATCATCATTCAGATTTATGGAATCTTCTCCATTATTTATGTTTAATGTTTCAGCTATAGTTGATTTATACAAGTCATGTTTTACCAATTCTGTGAGAGGAATTGGTATTTTTAGCTTTCCAATTTCAGATTGTATGTTGAAAGTAGGCTGTGATTTACTTATTTGAATCAATTCTTCTTTGGTAACTGTAGTTTGTGTTGGTTTGTCTTGTTTTTCTACAGCTATGTTTTCATTTTCAATTATTTTGACGTTCTATGTTTGAGTTTCTTGTGATTTACTGCTCCTAAATTTCTTTTCAGGGATTTTTTGTAAAGAAGTAGATGTTCTTTCAAACTTAGAATTATCAACAGGTGTTTTTGAAGTGGCAGTTTTTGGATCCACTAATTTAGGATCAACAGAGGATATTTTAGGATCTAAATTTGTTGCTTTAACAGAATTAGAAGCTTTTGCAACAGTAGATTTTTGTAAATATTTTTTAGCTTTAGAAACTTCTTCAGTAATATCAACAATCTTAGGGCTTGATGCATTTTTAGGACTAGAAATGTTTTGGGAAGAACTAGAGTTTTGCTTATAATTCATCACTTTGTGCATGCGGGGCCACGCTTGCATCTCCAAAATGGGTATCCAAATATGCTCTCGAATTTCAAAACTAAAAAGTTCAACCCCCAATATCCGCTTTCGTTCAGTTTTTAAAGATCGTCCGAAATGAGTCCCAAAATCAATTCGTCACTTTGTTCATGCGGGGGCACACTTGCATCTCCAAAAGCGGTATCCAAATATGCTCTCGAATTTCAAAATGAAAATTTCAACCCCGATATCTGCGTTTGTTCGTTTTTTATGGATCGTTCGAGATGAGTCCCTAAATCAATTCATCACTTTGTGCATGTGGGGCCACGCTTGCATCTCCAAAATGGGTATCCAAATATGCTCTCGAATTTTTAAACCGAAAATTTTAGCACTCGATATTCGCATCCGTTCGTTTTTCACAGATCATCCGAAATGAGGTCCGAACTCAATTCGTCACTTTGTGCATCTGGGGCCACGCTTGCATCTCCAAAATGGATATCCAACTATGCTCTCGGATATCAAAACCGAAAAGTTTAGCCTGCGTCTATTCCTTTTTAACGAACTATCTACGTTTAAAATGTTTTTCAGACATTATAAAGCTCTTTTAAAATATTTTAAAAACTTTGTAAAATATTTTAAAGGATTTTTATAACCTTTCAAAATATTTTAAAATATTTCAAAATATTGTAAAACGCTTATCAAGTTAAGCTTATAAATCCGACATTCAATAATTTTTATAAATGGTTCGAAGATTTTATAAAATATTCTAAATTTTTATTAATATGTTTAAATCAAATATTTAAAGTGTTTAATCATTTTTAGTAAATGTTTTTAATGAAATCGTAAAATAAAATTGTTTTAAAAACATTATAAAAAACTTTTTAAACTGTTATAGCGTGCTTTTAAACACATTTAAATGTATTTAACACATTATAAAACTCGTTTAAAATATTTTAAAATTTTGTAAAATGTTTTTAAGGATTTTTATAACATTTCAAAATATTGTAAAACACTTCCAAGATATTTTAAAACACTTCTAAAATATTTTGAAACGCTTCTAAAATATTTTGAAACGCTTTTAAAATTTATTTTAAAATGTTTCAAAACACTTCTAAAACGTTTTAAATTTATTTTAAAATGTTTCAAAACACTTTTAAAATGTTTTCAGAACCTCTTGAAGAACTCGTGAAGCATTTTAAAATGTTTTAAAAGTGTTTTAAAATGGTTTAAAAATGTTTTTAGAAAGCTTTTACAATGTTTTAAAAATATTTCAAAACACTTTTAAAATTCTCTTAAAATATTTAAAAACATTTATTTCATTTTTAAAAATGTTTATAAATAACATTTAATAAAAGTTAAACTAATAAAGTTGACATTATAAACATTTAATAATTTTTATAAACGTTTTATAAAGGGTTTAAAGCTTTTATAAAATATTCTAAAATCTTATTAATATGCTTAAATCAAATATTTAAAGCGTTTAATCATTTTTGATAAAATCGCAAAAAAAAAACGTTTTTAAAAACATTATAAAACACTTTTTAAAATGTTATAACGTGCTTTGAAACACATTTAAAATGTTTTTAAGACATTATAAAACTCGTTTAAAATATTTTTATAAATTTGTAAAATGTTTTAAATGATTTTTATAACATTTCAAAATATTTCAAAATCATTCAAAAAATTTCAAAATGTTGTAAAAAATTCTTCCAAGATATTTTAAAACACTTGTATAATATTTTGAAACGCTTTTAAAATGTTTTAAATTTATTTTTAAATGTTTCAAAACTCTTCTAAAATATTTTAAATTTATATTAAAAGTGTTTTAAAATAAACACATTTAATAAAATCGTAAAAGAAAGTTTTTAGAAACATTATACAACACTTTTTAAAATGTTATGATGTGCTTTCAAAATGTTTTGAAGACATCATAAGACTCTTTTAAAATATTTTTAAAAATTTGTAAAATGTTTTAAAATATTTTTATAAATTTCAAAATATTTCAAAATATTGTCAAACGCTTAAGATATTTTTGAACACTTTTAAATATTTTGAAACCCTTTTAAAATGATTTAAATTTATTTTAAAATGTTTTAAATTTGTTTTAAAATGTTTCAAAACACTTTTAAAATGTTTTAAAACATATTTAAATCCTTTTTAAAAACTTGTAAAACATTTTAAAATGTTTTAAAATGGTTTTTAAGGACACTATGTCCATTACATTAAACAAAAAAAAAAATATATATATATATATATATATATATATATATATATATATATATATATATATATATATATATATATTAATTTATTCTATTGCATTCTCCATTGTCATTATCAAATGAACTAATAAAAATTTAATTCATATGAATATTGTTATAAGATATATATGTGTCGGCGGGCGAACATGGCGGCGACCAAACCCTAGCGTTTTCCTGTGCTTCTCAGACTACCGCCTACGTCTCCTGCTCACCATGACTGAACGACGGTGATTGGCGATGAGGGAACTCTGATCCTCCGCGGGTTCCGCTTCTCACCCGGTATTTATTCGCTACTTTTTATACCCTTTTTGTTTTACCTGATCTTGCGGGGTTCCCTGGGCCCCTTCAGTCCTTTCTGGTGGGTATTACAACCCTTGGAGGGCTTTCACTTGGTTATTGCTCGAGATTTGAAGATGTGGCGGTCTGGGGTTTCGCCCCTTCTTGGTCGCTGAACCGGCGGCTACTGTTTGGAGGGTATTGGTTTTGGTTTGGCACCCCTATTTGGTGGGGTCGTATGCCACTGCTCCTCTTGGTGGATTCCCTCTGACCCCAGTTCCGGGCCATCATTATTGGCATTTGCTCTGAACTCTGGATTCAAGGTCAGGACTGTCAGTCTTCCGGTTATTATTTATGCACTCTGTTTGTTTTCTGTGGGTATCTGTCCCCCCATCAGCATCCCAGGAGGTTCTGAAGGGCAGCGTATGATATGGGTACTTATGAAGATGAGGTCGACTATACGGAGGACCCTCTGGAGGGGGTCGACATATGGGGTTTGGAATCCGAAGCTGAGGTGGACACCATGTCGGATTTGGACCCATTAACCGGGACAGATATACTAGCGCAGCCCGCCTCCACCGTGGCAGGAGGCATCTCGCCTTTGGGGGACCTGGCGGAGTTAACATTTGGGTCGCCCTCGAATGATGATATCGGGCTTTGGACTTTTCCGCAGACGGAACTGAACAATCCGGTTAGGGTCGGCTTCGAAAGTTCTGCACTTTTCTCGGAGGCGGCATTTCTTGAAAAGGGGGCCACATCTAGCTACTTGGCGCATCAGCCATACGAAGGCCTTCCTCCTCATGGGTATAACCCACTCGACCCTGCTGGCATTGCTTTCGCGGCACAAGCCTGTGAGGAACCCTCTACTCCGTTGGCGGCCTCGGGGGCTTTCAACATTTTACCTGAGGACCTGAACGGCCGTGCAAAGAACTGTAACCTACCGGCATCAGAAGACTCGGCCGTGCCGACATTGGGGGTTTTTCGGGCCAATAAGCCGCACAAGGTCACGAGGAACAAGTTAAACTATCTCTCTAACTTCGGAAGTGAGAGTGGCATGGAGGATTGGAGTACAGTTGCAGCAAAGACCCTGGTGGGGAAGATACGCGGCAGAAAGTACTCCCCAGCTCGTCTTCAGAAATGGACAAAGGAAATTTGGGGCGAAACCCTTGATTGCCTCCCGGTGGTTGGGGCTATGACCAAGGGTTGGTTCTCCCTTACTTTCGCGCGACCTGAACATTCAGATTGGGTCCTCAAGCAGTTCTGGCACCTGGAATTTCACCCCGTCCACCTCAAAAGATGGATGCCCTTATTTGATCCTAAAAAAGAAAATGCTGGGGCCGGCCCCATTTGGATGAGACTACCCGGTTTGCCTCTACATTTCTGGAACGATACTGCACTTCGAAATATTGGAGGCCATTTCGGTCGCTACTTAGATCATGATCGATCTTATCTGACCACAGGTAGCAGAGCTGTGGCCCGGATCTTGATTTTTCTTGACACTCGGGAAGGCCTATACGAGAATTTTATCATGCGGTTTGATGGGATGCAGTGGAAGCAACCACTGGACTATGAAGGCGTGCCCTTCCGATGCAGAAAATGTCACGAAGTCGGCCACTTATACAAAGATTGTCCGAAAAAGGGCGCGGGCCGGTCAATTGCTAAGAACTCCCGCACCAGAGGTACACAAACAGTTGAGAACCCAGGTATATTGCCGGACAGTGAGGGTTTGCAGTCGAAGGTTCCTGAGACATCCGATGATGGCGGCTCGAGGACAGCATCTCTGCCCACCTGGACATCCACGCAGCCCCGATCTCGGCCTCTGTCCTCTTCGGTGCCTCCACAGCAGGAATTTACCATTCCGGGTACTTCTTTTTCTGGCCCCTCTTCCTCTGTTTTTGCTGATATATCGTCTCTCCCTTCATTGCCTTTAACTGTATCGATTAATGATATTGTTAATCTGTCGTCTGCTTTTTCCTCCTCTCGTCTTGATACTGGGGTGCCCCTTAAATCTTTAAATCTCCCATCGGTTTGCTGCACAATTGCTTCGGCCTCCCCTTCTTTCTCACCTATTATCCATCATGTTTCTGCTGAACCCTCCTCGAGCCATTCATTATCCTCTTCAGAGACTCACTCGTCGAAGCACAATTACTTCTTGAGATCCTCAACTAACCCTCAATCTGGTGAGGTTTTTGGTATTGGGTCGAATCCGGGATCCCTACCCACTAAACCTCGTGGCCGACCATCTGCCCTAGCGAAGGCCATCAAAAGAGCAAACTTTGAGGTAGAAGCTGGCACTCAATCCACACTAATGCGGGTCCTTAGAGCACGACGACCCTTGCCGACTGTTACATTATGATCTGTCTTTCTTTCAACTGCAGGGGTCTGGCCAACCCCGACAAGAGATTGGCCCTTAGAGATCTGCTCACTCACAAGACTTTTGACATACTCTTCCTGCAAGAAACGCTCGGGGTCGGGGTAGAGGTGTCGGCTATCTTAGCTTCCTTTCTCCCGGATTGGTATTTCATAACTCTGGATGCCCGTGGTAGATCTGGAGGTTGTGCCCTGGGCATTAACAACAAAACTACCCGGATGACTAATTGCTGGGGCTTGCCGGTGTCTCTTAAGCATGAATGGTCACTTGGAAAACAGATGGCAGAGATTCAAAGATGGCAGAGATTAGTGAATGTCTATGGTCCTTGTTCCGACAGAGAACATTTCTGGCGCCCCCTTTTGACTTGCTCTCTTTTGTCTGCATCCCACCTTATCCTAGGTGGTGACCTCAATTTTTCATTGGGAATAGCCGACCCGGGACCCCAAAAACTACCTAACTTTCGCGCAGTTTTTCAAATCGAGACTGCAACTCTCACCGATCACATCTTATCACAAGTTGGTCCCTACCTAGAGTGAATAGAAGGATCGTGGTTCATTTCAACGGTTACTTAGATATTTCTTATTAACAGAGCTCCTCCTGCCTGTCTCGGTGCTCTAATGGGTGGGAACAGGAGGCATCTTAGACCATTCGCCCATTTTCCTGGAGTTTGCTTGTGGTCCTGATAGAGCACGGCCCCCTTTCAAGTTCAATTCCAGATGGTTGAGAGATCCGGACTATAACCAGATGGTCAAGCAATCCTGGGTGCACTTCAGACCTTCGATGAATATTGACCCTGGCAGGGCATTCAATGGAAACCTTAAGCACATTAAGAACCTCACCACTCTTTGGGTCCGAAACAAAAGGAAACTGGAAAGAGAGGCCCTACACAGTATTGAGGAAAAAATTAGCTTACTAAACAATGAGAGTCATGGCTCAACGAGAGACCAGCCCACTTTCTCACTGTTTAAAAAGTCAAACTCACAAATGACAGGAAGATTGAGACCTAAAAGTCGGGCTATATGGATTCGTGTTGGAGACGAACACGAATACTTTCAAAGATCATGCAATGGCTTAAGGCGCCAGCTACCATATGGGAATTGTCGATCGGCAATGGCACATCAGCAAGAACTCACGCCTGGGTTATCGAACTGGTACTGCATTTTCAAATCTATATAGGGCCCTCAAAATATTAATCTACCTTATGAACTGCGCATTACTCAAAATTTTAACCATAGACCCGTGAGCACAGGATGATCTCAACTCCCTACTCATGGGTGAACCTGGAAGGTGTTTTGAAATGGCTTGCTAGACAAGAGCCCGGGTCCTGATGGTTGGCCCGTTGAGTTTTTCATCCATTTCTTCGATCTCATATCAGCAGACCTCCTGGCGGTGATAGAAGACAACAGGCGGCGGGGCAGGATCTATGATGGATTTAACACCACTTTTATTGCTCTTATTCCCAAGTCGGACAAACCAAACAGTTTCAATGATTTCAGGCCCATTTCGCTGTGCAATTGTATTTACAAGATCACTTCCAAAATTATTGCTAACCGCATCAAACCTTTCCTGTCAGAGCATATTGAAAAGGAACAATTTGCTTTCCTGAAACACAGGCAAATTCATGAGGCTATTGGTACAGCCCAGGAGGCCCTACACTCTATTAAATCTCTCTGGCTGAAATCGACCATCCTCAAGATTGATCTTACTAAGGCTTTTGACCAAGTTGACTGGAGTTACCTACACCTCATGCTGATCCATGCTGGTTTTCCTCATACTTTTATCAACTGGATCATGGGATGTGTCTGTCACGCTACCTTCAGCATATTGATCAATGGTACTGCTACTAATTTCTTCCATGCGGGAAGGGGACTCTGCCAGGGCTGCCCCCTTTCTCCTCTACTATTTGTCCTAGTCATGGAGGGTCTATCAATGCTTATCAGCAATGCTAAAGATAGAGGATTACTTCAAGGGCTCCGGATTGTTGATAATTTATACCTCACTCACCTCTTATTTGTAGATGATGTTCTTATTTTCCTAAATGGCACTAGGCATAGATTTACATCAAGATCTGCTCAAATGCTTAAAATACTCAGATAAATTTAATATGTTTAAATCTTCTATTATCACAATTAGAAACACACTAAATAAGATATCTTTGTAGAAATCTTTTCTTATCATTCCATTAATAATTTCAAGAAGAAGGCTCAAAAATTGGGATACACTATCAAACCAAAGATTTTCATTCGTGGATCTGAACTCAGATTTTGTTAAATTTGGTTTTTGGACATTTCGCCTGTATAAACTATATTTGTAAAGCCTGTAGACTATTGTGTCCTAGTCCGTTTCCAAAGTTTATTCCTGCCTATTGGATCATCTCTTATATCTCATTGGCATCACCAATCGGATAAAAAACATTTGCAGGCATTTTCTTTGGCGCAACCAAGGTAAGACAACCACATTCGCCTGGATAGCATGGGACCGCATCAACTTGCCCAAACAATGGGGTGGCTGGGGGTTAAAGGATCTCCACCTTTTCTCTCGCGCCCTTGCAGCTAAGATGGGTTGGCACATTATTACAGGTCAGAGTCTATGGAATGAGGTCATGGTCGCCAAATATATCTCGCCCCAAAGTCCACTGGATTGGATCCGCGGCTGCATCACTCTGAATTCAGGGGCATCGATCATATGGAAGGATATCACAAGGGCGGCCCTCATTCTCCAGAGTGGTCTTTCGTGGCAGATTGGCCCGAACCTGCATTGGGAGACCGACTCTTGGTCCGCAACACAAACTTCCTGAGTTGATCATACAAAGATCTGCCCACGTAATGTCACCTTCCTGCACGATTGTAGATCGGTCTACACTGAGACAATAAGCTCAAGACAAAGTGGAAGACTGAGATCCACAGAGGCACATGAAATGTGGGGTAAATTTATCTGGGCTCTAAAAGCTTCAAACATTCGCATCACCGACCAACCAGACAACTTGATTTGGGCTGTTTCTAAGGATGGGCATTATACTCCAAAGCTTGGCTACCTTGAACTAATTAAGCACAGGGAACCCCCCATAAAGGACTGGTGGTGGACAAACATTTGGAAATTGAAAGCCCCGCATAAACACAGGCTTTTGTTCTGGTGCTTGCTTAAAGATTGCATTCCTACCACAGATTTCCTCCACAGAAGAGCCTTCCACGGGGCCTCTAGGTGCTGTTACTGCCTAAATGATAGGGAGGATGCCCTCCATTTATTCTTGCACTGCCACATCATACAAAACATTTGGTCCAGGATCACTACTGAAATGGGTTGCAGATAAAATTGGCAGGGTGACTCATTATCAGAAGCCTGGTCTCATTGGTGGCAGCTTTCTGCTCACAATACAAAATTACGCAACCTCCCCCTTATTGTTACTTGGGAATTATGGATTGGTCGTAACAATCTGATTTTCAATGATATACCTATTGACTGTCATAGGATATCCGCAGCCTCTCTCGCCACATATAAGCTTATACCCGAGGACTGTTGCAGCTGCAAGCCTTCACATGAGATCCCTGAAACTATCGATTACAGCCGGGCATGGGCATACTTTGATGGTGCGTCCAACGCCCATGGGTGTGGGGGGGGAGCCATACTTTATTTGACTGATCAGCACTTCTACAACATCAGAATGGGGCTTGGACCTGGTACCAACAACTATGCCGAACTGCAGAGCCTAAGACTTCTTCTCACCTTTGCTCGAGACATTTTCTGTGACTCCATCCAGATATTTGGCGATTCACAACTTGTGACCAATTGGTTCAACAACATATCTCAATGCCACTCGCACACACTGTCTGCACTGCTGCATGAGGTTTACCATCTTAGAACACTCTTTGACTCCATCACTCTGTGGACTTATTTGCTGTGTCTCTTTGAATAAAGTGGCGTAATTAACCGTTCAGCAAGCTTAATGAGTCGATTCAAAACACCCACATCACAGCACACTGAGATTGTACCACAGAGATTATCATAGGCCTTTTATCGAGGAGGTTCCTCCTGATTGATGTCTAGTTTTTCAGCTACTTGCAGGGAGATTTTGTACTACCTCCCCCTTTTTATTTATTTCGGCATGTATTATACTTCATTATTACTCTGGGTCTGCAGGAGGTAGTAAGTTATGCACCGAACTTACTAGGGGACTATTATATGTCATACACTGTACATGTCATGTTTTTTCTGGGTGGGAGACTTGTCTTCAGTATTTTTTTGAAAACTGACAGATTATGTTTTTGTATATGTTTGCGGACAGAACAGTAGTTTTATACTACAGTCATATGTAACAGGTAGCTGATCATTAATATGAATAGTTACGAACTTTTTCACTGTGAAAAAAAAACATAATAAGGGTCTATACTATTAATATAGGGACTTAACAGTTGTTGAATGTATAGATGTTGTTATTGATGAGTCTCCTGCAGCTCCAAAAGAAGAAAAACAAACAACAGATGAAGACGATGATTACATATATCCTTCTACATAAAATAGGAATGATATAGATAGTGAACCCAATGAAGAAACCGAAGAAGATTTATCTGAAAAAACTCCATCCAGATATGTTCAAAAGAATCATCCAGAATCTCAAATTTTGGGAGAAAAGGGATCAGGTGTACAAACAAGAAGGACTCTTGTGGGATCTTCTAGTTACCTGGAATTTCTATCCACTATTGAACCACAAAATGTAAATCAAGCCAGCGAAGATGAATTTTGGATTCAAGCCATGAATGAAGAGCTTGATCAAATTGAAAAGAATCACACTTGGGAATTAGTACCAAGACCTCATGACAAAGATGTCATTGGAACTAAATGGATATTCAAAAATAAGCTAAATGAAAATGGGGATGTTATAAGAAAAAAAGCTAGACTTGTTTGCAAGGGGTATGCTCAACAAGAAGGTATAGACTTTGAAGAGACTTTTGCCCCTGTAGCTAGACTTGAAGCCATAAGAATGTTTCTTGCTTTTTCAAGCTTCCAACAAATCAAAGTTTATCAGATGGATGTTAAATCTGCTTTTCTCAATGGTGATCTAGAAGAAGAAGTTTATAGAGAACAACCAAAAGGATTCATTTTGGGAAATGATGAAAAACTTGTTTGTAGACTTAAAAAGGCTCTATATGGTCTCAAACAAGCTCCAAGGGCATGGTACTATCGTCTTGACAAATATCTTCATCAACAAGGATTTTCTAAGGGTTCTGCTGATAGCAACTTATACACAAAAACTGAAAATAATAAAATATTGATTGTGGTTGTATATGTTGATGATATCATTTTTGGAAGTAATGAAGAGTCTATGAGTCAGAAATTTGCTTTTGATATGTAGCAAGAATTTGAAATGTCTTTACTTGGGGAACTAACATTCTTTCTTGGCTTGCAAGTGAAACAAGCAACAGATGGCATATTCTTATCCCAAGCAAAATATCTTAAGCAAATCTTGAAGAAGTATGGCATGGAAGAGTGCAAACCTATAAGTACACCAATGATAACCAGATGTAATCTCAGTTCTAATAATGATTCCCCCACGGTGAATCAACCAGAATACAGATCTATGATAGGAAGTCTACTTTATCTCACTGGGACAAGACTACAAATTATGCATGTAGTTGGGATTGTTGGACGATTCCAAGCTAATCCAAAAGAGTCTCATCTTTAGGCTGTGAAAAGAATATTCAAATATCTACAAGGAACTCAAGACTTTGGACTATGGTATCCAAAGAATGTTGATCTTACTCTTCATGCTTACACTGATGCGGATTGGGTTGGAAATGTTGATGATTGGAAAAGCACGAGTGGTGGTGCATTCTATATGAGGCCCCGGTTAGTATCTTGGTTCAGCAAGAAGAAAAGCTCTATTGCCTTATCTACAGCAGAAGCAGAATATGTGGCTACCGCATCATGTTGCACTCAACTTCTTTGGATGATGCAAACCTTACAAGACATTCAAATCAAATGTTCACTTCCTATTTCCATTATGTGTGATAATACAAGTGCCATCAGTATCTCAAAGAATCCTGTTATGCATTCCAAGACCAAGCACATTCCCATCAAGTATCAATTTTTACGAGAACAAGTGCTTGAAAAAAAGGTGAAGTTGGAGTATGTTCCCTCCAAAGAGCTAGTTGCTGATATATTTACCAAACCTTTACCTAGGGAAGCATTCGAATATCTCAAACAGAAACTGGGAGTAGTCTCTGCCATGCACAAGATCATATATGCTTAAATTCAGAAGATTAAATTGGATACACTCCTGTTGAAAGTGTTCATGATGCATAGGCTAAGGGGGAGCATTGGTCATATGGCAAGGATGCATTGTTGGCATTCTAACTATTTGTTGTAGTCTGATCTCATGCTTGAGAATCTGTGATCTGGAGTGTATAAGTCATTTCTGTTATTTCATTATATTAAATATTATGATTGAAGATGTAGCATGATCTCAGGGGGAGCATGGTATTGTCCTTGATGGAAACTCTCTGAAAAAGGACGTAGATAATGACTGTGATTGTTAAGAAACCCAGTGTTGGGTTTGATGGTGCTCTGTATATAGTTAGAGGTACCAATGTCAATATAGTCGATTGTGTATCCCGACTGGTAGACAATAAACCAACGCATGACAACCCTTTGTATTAGGAGTAAGGTGTTTATCTATGTTTCGAATGGTGGATCGAATGTACGCAGAGAACCGAGTCGAACAGTTCGTAAGGATATCATTGGAGCTGTATAACAGTATTGTGGTTATATGATCTAATAACGCGAAGAAACGAATTGGCGAAATTACATAGATGGAACCTGGAGTAGAGGGGCGGAACCTTGCGAATGAATAGTGAACGCGGTTTAAGGATGGAAGTGGTTTTTAGCACACCACCTTTGCAGTGAAAGTGGTATTTGAGAATCAGGAGCGATTCCATAGAACAGTCGACACGTGGCATCGGGCGAAGTTCCAAAACTGCCATCACTGCACGCCATCGCACGTTAACGATTGATCAAGGAGGCCGCACGATATTAATGAGTGCCGTTGATCTGGAGGGAAGCCATCGGACGGTGGTCGTATGAAGAAGATATGCGAAGGTTAACCAAAGTATGGCATGGGAATTTGATTGGACTATTGATCATATACGTGGGGCCCAGAGTCAAATGTTTATTAACCTTGGCTATAATATTATACGGCGGAGATAAAAATTACCTTTGGGTCGATTCATGTTATGAATATGCATTAGTGTATATGGAAGAATGTAGGTTGGGGTTCCAATTTGGATTATCTTTTAATACGTGGGTTGATATTAAAAGAGAATTTTTGTATGCCTTAGGAAGGTCTTTACTAAAGAAGAAATTTGGATTAATATCTCAATCTCAGATTCAGATATTAATAAGTCTTAGATTGATTATCTAATTGCCAAAACCAAGAAAATAGATCAATGAGAAATTGTTTGGGGCTTGAGTAGACCCCGCTCGATTATCTAATTGATCCCGTCCAGGAATACCATCAGTGGTTGGGTGGTTTTGACTCATAGTATTAATAAAGGATAAAACTATATAAGGAGAAGAGGATTATAGTACGACGTGTGCATGTCAAGGGGTGATTAATGAATAAATCTCTTTAAGAGATATCTGCTGATTGAAATCTGTTTTATGAAAAGGCTGAATCTATAATGCACCTATGGATTCGATGAAGGTTCAAGATCTCTAGATCTAGAAATGATGAATCTCCACGAAGATTTGCAAAGAAATCATGAAGACCTGACGCAATTCTGATGAAGAAATTTGGTGGATCTGAGGGTTGAAGTCTTCAGCATGAAAGTGGAAGCTTTTTTCCAGTACAAACTGGTGTTAAAGTCAGGGGGTTGGAGCTCCCTTCCAGTAGTGACTGGAGAATGAGAGAAGGTTGTAGCCTTCTGCAGGTGGGTGCCTGCGTGTTGGTATAAGTCTGCACGAACACAAAAATTGTAAGAAGTTTTCTTTATAATAAATATTGAAGACAGAGGTTTTCTCCCAAATTGGGTTTCCACCTTAAATACTGGTGTTCATGTGTGTTGCTTATGTGTGATGGCTAATTCTGCACATGCTTACTTCTTATGAATGAACGATGCAATAGTCTAAGTAAAGAATTAAAATAAGATCTCTGACAAAAAAATTTCAGTCAGATAAAAATACTGATTCACCCCCCCCCCCCCCTCTCAGTATATTTCCTAACAGACATCCATCTTTGTTGATTTTTAGGAGCCATCTTCAAATATTGATTGTAGACTTGAAGTCTTAGTGGATCATTTCTAGCCTTTATATTTATAAATTTCTTTTAATATCCCAGGCATCTTTCACTGGTGGTTTGAAAGAAGATACTTCTGCACTTTGCTGCCTCTGCATCTCTTTTCTCTATGAATTAGTGGATGTCCCACTGATTCTACATGTTTGCTGACTTCCTAATTCTTCTCTCCTATGACTATCAGGGATTTCTTGAACAGATTCTACTTCTGAAAGAGGATTTAATATTTGTTTTTGATATTAGATTGTTCTGAAGATCCGCTGATAGGGGTAGTTGTTTATGCATCTCTCTTCTTACCTTTTTCTTCATTGACAGGAGTTTGCAAAATTGAAATTTCTGCCACATTAATTTGAGTGGGGGAAGTTTGTATTTGGCCCTGTTCCTTAGAAGTTTCAGGTTGTTCTGTCATTGTGAATTTCTCTCTAACTTGTATATCAGCCTCCTTTTCTTTCCCTTTGGATGCTACTATGGCCAATGCATTGATTTCCTGTAATTTTTGCTGAAAAGTTCCAACAGAAGAAGGACAAATTCCTGGTCTTTGCACC
Source organism: Pinus albicaulis (assembly GCA_034641835.2). Classification (NCBI taxonomy): domain Eukaryota; kingdom Viridiplantae; phylum Streptophyta; class Pinopsida; order Pinales; family Pinaceae; genus Pinus; species Pinus albicaulis. The sequence goes on from CM076570.1 coordinate 402,167,188, forward strand.
TGTCCAAAAGAATCTAGGTCAAGTATTTTCTCAAGATCTTTCATAACATTTTCAACACTGACCTGTTCACTATCTTGTTCTATCAACGTCCCTTCCATCCATTCATACATATTGGCATATTGTTCAATTTCTGGAATTCTATGATGAAGGTATAGTGACAATTTTTTTTCATCCTCCTATCACAAATAAAGCTGTTTGGGTCATAAGGTACCTAGTAGAAACTTTTTTACAATTTGAGATAGTCTTCTAGGATTCTTTCAGCTTCTTTTCCAGCATCCCTAGAATTGCAAACAAAATGACCTAATTGACTCTTAATTATGAGCTGAGCTTTTTTCTTGGCATTGCAAAAATAGACTATGTCTGAATTTATCATCTGTCTGAAATATTCTAAGGCAAAGAGCCTCATTGGGACATATTTTGGTAATTGGAAAGGACATAACTCACACCCATATATTCTAATTTCTGTATGATTCTGGTATAGGTACCAATCACTTATCCTGTATTGCTTTGAGAGTTGGAGAATTTTCTTGATATCACTATTTACCCTAGGAGGGGAGACTCCTATTAATAAGGTGGTTGCAGGGTGCACAAATAGGTCAATGAACTCATTGTAAGAATAAGGAGAATCAAAGGAATTATGAGTGATTGAAAACCAAAATATTACAGACCTAGGATTTCCTTTGGCATCAAGTTTCATGATATGAAAAGGGAAACTCTCTGATTGATAGTAAAGCATGAGATGGTATATAACAGAGGAATATTTGAACACTCTTTCATTTTCCAATCTCATGAATTGATCATGGATTTTATCAGCAATTTAGGAAGAAAAATCATATTTGACAGTAGGGGACTGTCCAGGGGTAAAAATTGACAATAATACTAGGGTTAATTGATCAACATATTCACTAGTATTGAAACCCATTACAGAAGATATCATATTCAAAATGAGTCTACCCACATCAGTGAAAAAGTTATATCTATAAGGGGGAGGGCCTTTGGGCTGATGTTCTGGCAACTCAAAATTTTGGCAGAGGCGATTCAACTCTTCTTGGGATAAATTGGCCGATTTCTCAAGTAACTCTCCCATGGAAAGGGGAGTCAGGGCTTGACCAGGCTGAAACAGTAACATTTCATTGATAGACTGAGTAGTTATTGGGAAAAGGACGGTTTGACTCGGGGAAAATACTGCTCGTTGACTGGGATCATAATTGGCATGGCAGTAATAGATTATTTCAGGAAAAATGTGGACTGAGGGGAGAAGATACATTAGAATATTGGATTCCCATAGTCCAAAAATGTCAAAGCTGTTGAGGTAGCTATCTTTGCAGTGGCAAAAAATTCGGAGAGGATTTTCACTGAGGACGAGGTCTTTAATTTGGAAATCCATATCTACTAGAGGCAGATAGTCTAAATGTCTGTGAGGGGAATTCCAGGGTGCAACATTCAAAGCCACGGGAATTTCCATTGGTTCTTGTGGATTCAGAAATGAATTCGGGTTTTGATGAAAAAACAATCACAATCACAGGTTTGGGAATATAATTGCAATTTTGGGAATTGAGGAATGAAATAAAGACCAATCTTGAACCCTGTTTCAGTTTTTTCATGTGGAATTAAAACAAAAACCAGGATTTTGCAGAGTTCAAAGGGAATTTGGTTAAATACCTGTTTTCTGGGCAACGAACAGTGACGAAAATAGGTGTTGACCATGGCAGATGAATTCTTGATTGTTCAACTGCAATTTTCCTCAGCAAGGTGGCGGTTGACAATCTTTGATAGTTGATTTTGGAATTTGTTGCATGGGACACTAGTCACTGCACGGGGTAGTGAAAATAACGCAGGTTCATTTGTTTTATTTTCAAATTCAAAGGTTGGCGGAGTTTTTTTATTTTTTAAGTGGATGACATCAGCAAGTACGGTTGTTTTATCATGGGAGGCAAGCAGTAAGCAGTATTCATCGCACATCTTTTGGGGATGGGCATTTTTCAGCGGAGGGCGAGTGATTCCATACAATATACGACACATGGCGTGGCATTGTTCAGAAAACCACTTAGCCATCGCGCGTTATCGTTCGGACGTGGATGCGCAAGGATATGGATGACAACTGTAGATCTTGGATTGATTGATCGAACGGTCGTCAGGAAAGGGAGATGAAGGAGAGATAATAGGGCAGGCCCAATTTAATTAAGTGTGAATTAATCGCATCGGGGGGGATTCTATTGGTGAGGTGTGTTTTTAATTAACCGTGAGGGTTAATTAACATATTTTAAACGCGGCGGGGATAAGGGCTCATGATTTGATTAATTGATCACCATATTAAGGTTATATTTCAACCAAAGGGGCGGGATAATATATTAATTTGGGAATTTTATTAAAATAATACGGGAAAAGGGGAATTTGTATAAGGATTTAAATAATAAAGTTAGAATTTAATATTAAAATGGAATGAAAGCGCTAAGTATAAAAACATTAGGTTTATGTAATTAACTTATGCTTGAATGAAAAGGGTTTTTATGAAATATTGTGAAATTTCCCTAAGTAAAATAGGATTTTACTTAGGAAAAGATTGTCTTGTGGAAGTGGATGAATGATTTATGAATGCTTTTAAGTACTTAGGCTTTTCCAATTATTGGGTTGAGGGTCCTGTCCCTCCAAAAGTCAAGAAAATTCCTTGAGCCCCTCTAATTTTCAAATGCCTTAGTACTTAGGAGAAATTAGTGAAATTTTAAGGGAAAAATGAGAAAGGAAGTTAAAAATTTGAGTTTGCTTTGCTTGAAATTCTTCCAGTGTAGTGTCTACTTTTGCAATTGTGATGAAAGTAAAGGTTTAACACATCTAGAGTCATTATCCATCACATGTAATTCTGCAACAACATCTACCTACCCTACCTACTTTAACCTACCATTTTTCTTCTTTATTAGGGTGCACTTAGACTAGCAAACCCTTATCACACCTTTACTTTTACATGTGGAAATCTATCTAATTCTAACCTTATTACATCCAAGAGCTCAGATTAAGCTGTTGAGCTCCTTTTATTTACTCTATCTATCTACTTATCTACCAAGATTAAACAGTTTGGTCAGATTTTATTCTCTATCTCTAAAACATAAAATTGAAAGATGAACTAGCCAAGCTTAAACTATTTGACTGTTCATAAATTGTGGCATAAAATACAAGTTGCACACAATTTGTTTATTTACATAAGAGAAAAAAGTAGTGGCATTTAGACTTGTGCACTTTCCTTGGCCTTTCTTTTGGTGGGGTTCATTTTCTTTCACTTTTTTGGCCATTTTTATTTTTTCACCCTTTGATTTTTCTTTTAGGGTATACACTCTTTACATTTTTTAATTTTTTTTAATTTTTTGACAATATGGAAAACTTTTGTAACAAGAAAAGGTATGAACATATTACATAGCTCATCAAGTTAATCATGATATATGACACCTATTGGTATAGGAGTCTAACACTGGCTCCTCTTCGGGATGGCTTTTCCTGGTGAAAAGTCAAGAACAACAAGTCAATTTTCCTCAGAATGATTTTGACTGAGCCATGGAATCTTCTTCTGCTTGTTACTTTATTTTATGTATGACAGTAATACTTCTGAAGCTTAGGGCCTTCTCCTCGGGCTTCAACTCCAGTAAGTTACTATCCACTCAAAACTGTAACATTACAAAGTATATAATATGTACATGTTAAAAATCAAGATATCCTAATAAATAGGATCAAAGTAATGTTTCAACATTTGACCATTAACTGGCCCTTCTTCAGTTTCTGTACCATCCAAGTTTTTCAGAAAATATGTATTATTTCTTTGTAAAGCATGAATAATATAAGGTCCTTTCCATAGGAAGTCAAACTTCCCATGTTTTCCCTTATCCTCTCTTCTGGAATCCCATCTTAAAACTTTGTTTCCCAGTTGGAAATCTTCTGCCTTGGTCCTTTTATCAAATATCTTCTTTAGTTTTTCTTGCAATACTTGGGATATTTGATAAACTTCCTCTCTGGTCTACTACAAATTGATAGTCTGATTTATTCTCCTTTGAATATCATTAGGTTCAACCTGAGCTTCTTGAAGTAATTTCATTACAAGAACTCCTAAAGATGAAGGAAATACAGCCTCAATGCCATAGACTAACTCATAAGGACTAGTCCCAATATATTTTTTGGTGGTGAGTCTGTCTGCCCACAGTGCATTTGTAAGTTTCTTGTGCCAATTTTTGTTGTTTTCCTCCAATAATTTCTTAATAATATTAATGAGACTCTTGTCGGAAGATTCAGCCAGTCCATTACCCTGAGGGTAATAGGCTATGGAATGGCTTAAGGTGATATGATATTTATGACAGAAACTTATCATCTTCTTAGATTTGAAGGCAGCAACATTATCAGTTATGATTTTCTTAGGACAACCAAATCTTGATAATATATTAGTTTCTAGGAATCCTATGATCATAGTGTCATTGGCTTGTCTGGAAGGAATTGCTTCTATCCATTTGGTAAAATAGTATGTGGCAGTGAGGATCCATTTGTGTTGGCCAGAAGGAGGATGGATTTCTCCAATGAAATCCAGGCCCCATTGTTGGAAAGGTTTTTTAGTGGAAATTGGTTTCAGGGGTAAAGGTAATAGTTTTCTCTTGCCTTCAAAAATTTGACATTTATGGAAAGCAGTGACAAATGTCTTTACATCAGAGAACAAGGTTGGCCAATAAAATCCAGCTCTTAGGATCTTGTCTATAGTTGATTTCCAATAAAGGTGTCCACCACAGTCTCCTGCATGGAATTCATTGAGGGCCTTGTCAGCTTCATCTTTTAACAAACAATTCAATAGAATACCATCATGATTTTTCCAAAATAGAACATTATCTAAAATACAAAATTTTGAAGATGACATTTTTAAAAACCTTTTCTTTGTTCTAGATAACCCTGGAGGAGCTTGCAGGTTTAAAAATTCATAAATTATATCAGCATACCATGGTGAATCTAAAAAGGCCCGGCTGATTTGTGGAGTCGCCATCTCTTGTTCGTCATCTAGTTCATTAATATTCAGGGCTTGGCAATTTGTTTCTGTCGTGAGTTGAGCCAATCCTTGTCCCTTTATCAGCTTTGTAGGTTTAATTTCAATATCATACTCTAATATGGTAGCAATCCATTTACCTCTTTTGCCCTCAATTCCATCCTGAGTTAATATGTCTTTGACAACAACATTTGGTATATAGCCTATCACATGGGAATACAATATGTAGATTCTAAAATCTTTAATGGCTTTTACAAGTGCAAAAGCTTGTTTTTCCGTGATGTTGTATTTTAATGATGCATCCCTTAGTGATTTACTAAAAAAGGCTATAGGTTTTTCACATCCTTGATCATCCTTTTGTAATAAAACAACTGCTACAGTATGTTCTCATGCAAATGAAAATATTATGAAGTCTCTATCAAATTGTGGACTGGTAATAACTGGTGTTTTGGTCAAAGCCATTTTAATTTCTTCAAATGCTTGTTTGACTTCTACTGTCCATTTAATACTTGAATCCTTTCTTAACATTTTAGTAAGAAATCTAATTAGTTCAGCTAAACTAGATATGAATCTTCTCAAAAAATTGATTTTTCCTAGGAAAGCTTGAAGTTCTTTGACATTTCTAGGGTGAGGTATCTGCAATATAGCTTCTATTCTAGCAGGATCAATTCTAATACCATATTTGGAAATGATATGGCCCAATAGTTTACCTTCTTCAAGACCAAACAAGGACTTCTTTGGATTCAAAGAGATACTATACTTTCTGCATTTTATGAATACTTGTCTGAGATGGTCCAAATGCTGCTGATATGATTTAGATAAAACAGTTAAATCATCCAGATATATGACAAGAAAGTCATGAATTTGTTTTGTGAATGCGATGTCCATTGCTATTTGGAAGGTTGCTCCTGCATTTTTAAGTCCAAATGTCATTTTAACGTACTTGAATGTGCCCCATGGTGTTGTAAAAGCTGTTTTTTCTTGGTCATCAGGATGAACTAGAATTTGGTTGTATCCTGAGAACCCATCTAGAAGAGAAATCCTAGAAGCACCTACTACCCTTTATAAAATGTGATCCATTTTGGGCAAAGGGTAATTATCCTTCAAAGAAACCTTATTTACATTTCTTAAATCAACACATAATCTGATCTCTCTAGTTTTCTTCCCAGTAGGGACTAAATTAGACACCCACTCTGAAAATCTAATAGGAGCAATTATCCCTGCTTCATACATTTGTTTGATTTCTTTTTCAATTAAAGGCAGTAGTACAGGGTTTATTCTTCTGAGTTTCTGTTTAAATGGTTTTTGATCTTGTTTCAAAGGTATTGTATGCTGAATTATAAAGGTGTCATATGATTTCAAGTCTTCATAACTTCAGGAAAAGACATCCTGGAATTCTTTATTAGTTCAAAATATTTTAGTTTTTGATCAGGAGACAACGATTCAGATAACTTTATCAGTTTAGGATTTTCTTCAGTTCCCAAATTATATTCCTCAATATCAGCTTTCAAAGGTTCCATTTTGGGTTTCTTTGTAATATCGTTAGAATCGAAAAGATCTTCCAGAGGAGTTAATCCTTTAGGCAAATGATTATCTTTTAAATTAATGATCTCAGATTCTTCTTCTATAATCTCATCAACCTCCATTTGTTTAAGGTCCTGCATTTCTTTTTTGGTGAACTTTGTTGGATGAAGCATTTGAATTGCACTCTCTTCTGAAATGTCTGTTTCTTGTTCATTTATTTGATCAGATTCAATGACTATATCTTCATCTATGTTACTGTTGGAAAATTCATTCTCTAGATTCAGGAAATTGTTAATATGATTGTCATTTGCAAAAACTTTCCAATTCTTAAAATTGTTTGGTATGGCTATTCTATGTCTAATCTCAGCTGTGAATTGATGATTAGGTTCGAATGGTAATTTACAAGTGCTAGAAAACATTGCAAGACTATGAGCATGCAAATTTTGTTTTCTTGGGATTTTAGCAAGCTGAGTCTGTAGAAAAGTATTGAGAATCTCTACAACTGTTCCTCTATATTCTCTCAGTCTGGGATCGTTTGTCAGAAAATTTCCTTTAATCTGTTGAATGATTAAATCAGAATCTCCTATGACAGATACTCTAATTTCCCCTAATCTTTTGACAAGTTTAATACCTAGCAAAAGAGATTCATATTCTGCCATATTATTAGTGCACTTAAAGTTTAATATGTAAGCATGGCCTTCAGCATGATCATTTTCAATATTGTGTATCCAAATTCCAGTTCCTGCTCCTAACTTGTTAACTGAACCATCAAATTCTAAATGCCAAAGAATTGCATGTTCATAATTGGTGTCAGGTGTTTCGGGAACTTTTTTAACGGTGAGATCTGGTTTTTTACTTTCTTCTGGTTTCTCTTGGGTATCTGGTTTTTCATTGTCCTCGGAGATTTCCTAGATTTGAGCATTAGATTTTTTAGTTGTAATTTCTTTTTGTTCTGTTACTGGAACTTATAATTCAGTGGGAGGATCAAATTCAGCATTATAAAGAATAAATGAATCCATATCAGAGTGTACTGAGTAGATGGGGAAATTTTCAGGTTTCTCCTGAATACTGACTACATATTTCATTAAAGTTTCTCTGTATGGTCTCTTTGGTTGGTTGAACATTGAAATAGTACCATATGACATGTCCAATTGAAGAGATCCTCCAAGATTTTCACCCCAAGATCTGGCAAATAGCATACCATATTTTGGAGGAATATGTACTACTACTATATCCATCAAAATTGTTTTTGCAGGGTATTGAACCAATTAAACACACAAATATTTGATTAATACTAAACATCTCATCTGATTTGAATCAAAAGAAAAGAGATCTTTGTATGGTCTGGTGATGTCTAGGTTTAATCTCTCCATTACAGCCTTGGGCATTAGATTGTGAGATGCCCCAGAATCAAGCATGGCATTATGAAGTATTTTATCATGTATGGTCAAACTCACATAGAATGGAGGAGTCCCTCCACTTCCTGGTTTTCCATTTACTTCAGGGCCAAAGAGTAATCTGGGTTGGTCATCAAAAACATTTACTGAGTCATCACTTCCAGTAATATTGAGTGATTTATTGATTTGACTTTGGTAGACATCATGTTTAGTTAATTCAGACAATGGAATAACTCTTTTTAATTTTCCTACTTGAGCTTCCAGATTAAAAGGTTTATCAGTCTGAGTTCTTGTACTTTGAATAGTTGGATTCTCTTTATCTTCTGTGTTTTCGGTATTTTTCTCCTTCTCAGGCGTGGGGTTTTGGGCTGAAGTTGTTTCCGAATCAACTTCTAGAGGTTCCTCTACATTTCCTTTGGGAGGAAGAGTATTGGAAAGTTGTTTGTTATTCAGTTGAGTATCGGATACATCTTCAATTATTGAGTTGGAAGGATTAGGATCTAATCTAGAAAGAATATGTATAGAGGTAGTATTGGTTTTACCTTTGAGGGTGCTTTTTTGTAGCTTTTTGTTTACTTGTTTCCGAGAAATCAATTATTCTGCTCCTCAAATTATATTTCTTGTGAACTTCGTAAATGGCTGTATCATATCCTTCCTCAAAGTCAAATGATTCTCCTGAATGGGTTTGAAATTTCTTAAGAATGTGAGCTTCTTGATCATCTTGGGTCAAGAAAACTTCTGGTTCGTTCTTGCATCCAGTCAAGTTGTTTATTTGAGCATCTTCGGTTGGTTCCTCAGAAGTTGAGGCTTCAATATAATTTTCCTGGAATGGGGGCCTAATATTTTGGTCAGGATCAATTTTTCTAGTATTTTGATTTTGGTTCCTTCTGAAATTTTGATTTCTCCCAGTATTGCTTGGTTGACTATCCCAAGGAGATTTCCTTTCAATTGTTTCTACTCTATCTCCTACCCTTTCCATTCCTTTAATAATAGCATCCAGTTTCTTTTCAAAAGCTAAGGGTTCTTCATTTAAAGGCATTCTCCTTTCAGCTCTGGCTCTAGCTCGTTTCACTATCAGGTTGGCTTCAACACTAACAACTATACTTTGCATATCTTCTAATGTTTGAGGAGCTCTTTCCCTAAGCTGATACGCCATATCAGCATCAAATCCATCAGGGAATTTGATTAATGCTGAATCTGGAGGAGGTCAAAGGTTTTGGGGAATAGCATTGTAAACATCATTGAACCTGGTGCAGTAATCTCGCACAGTCTCTTTTGGTCATCACTTTAGATTTCCAAAGTCTGATAAGATTTGAAGAGGATCTTTCTTCTTTTCCCATCTGTTTAAAAATGTTCTATAAAGAGCTTGTAATTCAGTAAAACTGTTTTCAGGAAGGGCTCTAAACTAGGTTCTGACTTCTCCAGTAAGAATTTGGACAAATATTCTCATTCTTACATCATCAGCATCTATTTCATAAATTTCAAAATAATCGGTCATATTTTTAGTATTTTGTTGTGAAGTGTAAGTACCATAACCATCAAAGGGAGTGATTTTAGTTTGGTAGTCTTGGGGCATAGCCCCTAGATTGGCTGGTAATACCAAAGGAGCATATCTGTTTGCCATTGCAGGAGGTAGTGATGAAATAACAGGTGAGGTTGGTCTATGAGTAGTGGATGGAGGAGTAGAAAGGGTAGTTTGAGGTTGAGATGTTTGATGAAATGTTGATGAACTTGGAGAGGCTGAAGTAATCACAGAAAGATTTGATGTTCCTTCAGAGGTAAGCTCAAATTGTATGGAATCTCGCAAATTTTTATCAAGATGTGAAGTAACAAATTCAAATTGTAAATCTTCAAGAAATACTGGGTCTGGAACCAAATTGGACAACTCAGATTCAGACAAATTTACAAATAAAAAGGTTTCAAATTGCTCATCAAATGGTTCGTCCTCAAGATAAATCCACTTCATAGGATAGGATATTGATCTATAGAGAGATCGAGAACTACCAGAGCTTTCTTGACTCTCTTGTCTCCTAAGAATTTTGGGGATCAGATTCGGATTTTCAAACATAGGCGGAGGATTTGGAACAGGATTGGCCCTGGTGTAATGAGTCCTTTCTGAAGCCAGGTTTCTGGGTGATATTTTTTTGATTTTTTGTCTAAACAGAAAGAAAAATACAACTTCGACAATATCTTTAAAAAAATTTTGATACTGGATTTAAATTCTCTGAAATATTTATTTGACTAGAGGAATTGATCAAATGTTCAGCTCATAAACTAGACCGGAGATAGACTGAAGCAACATTTATTTAATTATGCAATTGCAGAGCAAAAGCAGTTCAAAGGCTACCTGGCTAACTTCAGGCTCCGTCTGTAGTTTATAAAGTAAACAATAGTAACAATAAAATTATTCAGGTCCCCAGTGGAGTCACCACTATGTTATCACTCAGATTTTCCTTGAAGTTGTTGGAAGAGGAAAGGGATCCGAGGTAACCACAAACCAACTTTTAGGTACAAAATCTAGCCAATCTGTACCTAGAGAGGGCTCTCTCTGTAAGAATTAGCTTTGTTTTGAAAGATATTAGGCTAGTTATGAAAGTATAAGGATTTTGATTGAAATTGGGTGATGAAATTCTATAGTAGAGGGTAAGACTGAGTAATTTAGGCCATTGGGCTAATGGAGTCAAAGAAAGATGGCTTAACTCGATTAATTTTCTTAACAAGAGATGGTTTCACAGGGCAAGGTAATAAAATAAGGAACAATCATAAATCTAAATAGAATGAAATGTACTCGAAATGGGTGAAGGGAAATTAAGAATCCTTCAACATATTCGAAAGAGGGAACATGAATGATTATTAATAAAGGGAAATTAAGAATTATTTACTAAATAATCAAAATGAATAAACTAGAAAATAGGAGCAATTAAGAATTCACTGCTTAAACTAGTTTAGAAGAAAACATTAAGAATAATAACGATTGAAAACAGATTGCACTAAAGAACTTTCTGATTTATTCTTTTTCATTAATTATTCAGATATGAAACACAGATGGTATAATAAACAAATATAAAATCTCTAAAACATAAGAGATAGATGACTTATTGATCCATTGTTTGACTCAAGAATCCTGTGAAAAGTCTTTTGCATCAATTCCTTATCCAACTAGCCATACAAAATTTGTCCAACAACACTTTATTCCAAAGTAATCAATGTTACAACAAAGTCTAAAAATCCACCCCTCAATACTCCATTTGAGAGAGTATTTATACAAAAAATTATAAAAAATATCTCATAACAAATTGAGATATAATCTAGGATGACTCATGAATATTTTACAACAAACTAGAGACAGATGGTCTCATGGATAAGATAAAAGATAACTGATGTTGTGCTATTCCCTTTTTAAATGAATGTGCTGGAGGTAGGCCCTATGATTTGGCTTGTTTCTATCCTCTTTAGTAACTCTGTGCTGGCTGATCTGTTTTACTGATACTGTTTATCTATACTGATACACTTTGACCTCTGTTTATCCTTTTTATCATTCTTATCATGACTTACTGTAATAAATAATCAAAAGTTCATGTAAGGATAATTTTTACAAAAGTTCTAAAATTTATTCCCACCATTGAGCTTCCGGTATTATGGTTCTTTGAAGTTTCCTTAGAGTTTCATCAGTCTCTATATATCTAAAGAAAGTAGGCTAAATTGGGAATAAGTGCTTTACCTCATACTCGAGATAAAACAAATGTTCCAATCTGTCATGAAGAATCTTGCCTGTAGGCAATGCTGTTGCTGCTGATGAACTAGTTGAGGAACTGGCCTGATTTTCAGCATGCTTATTCAATTTATCAACATAACTTTCAAGGTTCATTAGTTTATCATCTAAAACTAAAGGACTTGGCAATCCTTTATTCAATAGAATATCCAATATTTTTGTGAAGGCATTGATTTCCTCCTGCATATCAGAGCATCTTCTTTCTAGATTCTGCATCAGAGTTCTTTTAGTAAAAACTCTTTTTATCTCCAAAATTGTTCTTGTTCTGTCTTGGATGCCAAGTTCTTCAAGTTGGTATCTGTTCTTAGTATTCAAAAAGTGTATAAGTTCATTGGCTTCTTCAGGCATGTTCCCTAATTCATCTCTCGCTTTTAGAATCTCTTCCAAAGCCAATTTAACTAAATCATTCTGCTCATACATTATTTGAATTGATGGCCAGACATCATTTATTAACTGAATGATGTTGGTCTAAAGAATTTATTTTATTTCCTTCAAAGGCTTCTCCAATGTGAGATCCTTCTCTAATGCTTTGACCAATTTTTCTAATCTGTTGACCTCTCTTGTTTTCTCTACAACACTTATCTTCGAGAGATCATATTTTTGTTCTAAAGTGGTGAATTGTACCTTTGTTCTCTGGAGCTATGTCACTTGGAGTTTCAATTCCTCCATTTATTTTATTAATTCTTCAGTGCTTGAATTGGAAGTTTTGACCTGTGATAATTTTGTTGGCTGACCTGTTGTTGTTGTACCTATAATTACTTCTGTTGTAGATGCTGGAATTTTTTCCTGCTTGTCCTTTAATGCCTTTTCAAGCTCTTTTTCAGTCTCATTTAGTTTCTCATTCAGTTTCAAGAGCAAATCCATCAATTCTTCTTCAGAGTTTTGTTTTATAATTTCTGCAGTCTGTGGATGCCTTGAGGATGGTAACTTCAATTGTTTTCTCAAAGCTACAATATCATCATCTTTCTTCTTAATCAAGGCTTCTATACCCTTGACATCTTTGGGATTATGACCTAATCCAATAATTATTTCTTCCAAAGTCTTTATCCTATTGTCCTTAGCCTGAGAAGAGGCTTTTTCAAGATGCAAATGAGAATTAGTATTCTCCAAAGAATCCTGTAATTTTTGGGTCATCATTGATTTATCAGTCAAAGTGGAATAAATCATTTCACCTATCTATTTGTGCAACTCAATCTGATCCAAAGGATGAATATCATTTGCTATGACTTCAAAATTAGTTCTGACATAATCTGCAGCTGTTTGAGGCTGCTGCATTTTGGGTTTAAAATGACTCATCACCATTTTACCTTGCTAGATATCATAGGCTGACATCAATCTTTGTTGATTTTTAGGAGCCATCTTCAAATATTGATTGTAGACTTGAAGTCTTAGTGGATCATTTCTGGCCTTTATATTTATAAATGTCCTTTTAATATCCTAGGCATCTTTCACTGGTGGTTTGAAACAAGATACTTCTGCACTTTGATACCTTTGTAGCTCTTTTCTCTGTGAATTAGTGGATGTCCCATTGATTGTACATGTTTGCTAACTTCCTAATTCTTCTCTCCTCTGAATATCATGGATTTCTTGAACAAATCCTACTTCTGAAAGAGGATTTAATCTTTGTTTTTTGATATTAGGTTGTTCTGAAGATCCACTGATAGGGGTAGCTATTTCTGCATCTCTCTTCTTACCTTTTTCTTCATTGACAGTAGTTTGCAAAATTGAAATTTCTGCCACATTAATTTGAGTGGGGGAAGTTTGTATTTGGCCATGTTCCTTAGAATTTTCAGGTTGTTTTTTCATTGTGAATTTCTTTGTAACTTGTATATCAACCTCCTTTTCTTTCCCTTTGGATGTTACTGTGGCCAATACACTGATTTCTTGTAAATTTTGCTGAAAAGTTCCAGCAGAAGAAGGACCAATTCCTGGTCTTTGCACCTGTCCAAAAGAATCCAGGTCAAGTATTTTCTCAAGATATTTCATAACATTTTCAACACTGACATGTTCACTATCTTGTTCTATCAACTTCCCTTCCATCCATTCATACATATTGACATATTGTTCAATTTCAGGAATTCTATGATGAAGGTATGATGAAAATTTGTTTTTCATCCTCCTATCACAAATAAAGCTATTTGGGTCATACGGTACCCAGTAGAAATTTTTTTGCAATTTGAGATATTCTTCTAGGATTCCTTTAGCTTCTTTTCCAGCATCCCTAGAATAGCAGACAAAAGGACCTAATTGACTCTTAATTCTAAGCTGAGCTTTTTTCTTGGCATTGCAAAAATGGACTATGTCTGAATTTATCATCCGTCTAAAATATTCTAAGGCAAAGAGCCTCATTGTGACATATTTTGGTAACTTGAAAGGACATAACTCACACCCATATATTCTGATTTCTGTATGATTCCAGTATAGGTACCAATCACCTATCCTGTATTTCTTTGAGAGTTGGAGAATTTTCTTGATCTCACTATTGACCCTAGGAGGGGAGACTCCTATTAATAAGGTGGTTGCAGGGTGCACAAATAGGTCAATGAACTCATTGTAAGAATAAGGAGAATCAGAGGAATTATGAGTGATTGCAGACCAAAAGATTACAGACCTAGGATTTCCTTTAGCATCAAGTTTCATAATATGAAAAGGGAAACTCTCTGATTGATAGTAAAGCATGAGATGGTATATAACAGAGGAATATTTGAACACTCTTTCATTTTCCAATCTCATGAACTGATCATGGATTTTATCAGCAATGTAGGAAGAAAAATCATATTTGACAGCAGGGGGTTGTCTAGGGGTAAAAATTGACAATAATACTAGGGTTAATTGATCAACATATTCACTAGTATTGAAACCCATTACAGAAGATATCATATTCAAAATGAATCTACCCACATCAGTGAAAAAGGTATATCCATAAGGGGGAGGGCCTTTGGGATGATGTTTTGGCAACATAAAAGTTTGGCAGAGGCGGTTCAACTCTTCTTGGGATAAATTGGTCGATTTCTCAAGTAACTCTCCCATGGAAAGGGGAGTCAGGGCTTGACCAGGCTGAAACAGTAACATTTCATTGATAGACTGAGCAGTTATTGGGAAAAGGACGGTTTGACTTGGGGACAAGACTGCTCGTTGATTGGGATCATAATTGGCGTGGCAGTAATAGATTATTTCAGGAAATATGTTGATTGAGGGGAGAAGATATATTGGAAGATTGGATTCCCATAGTCCAAAAATGTCAGAGCCGTTAAGGTAGTTATCTTTGCAGTGGCAAAAAATTCAGAGAGGATTTTCACTGAGGACGAGGTCTTTAATTTGGAAATCCCTATCTACTAGAGGTAGATACTCTAAATCTCTGTGAGGGGCATTCAGGGTTGCGACATTCAAAGCCACCAGAATTTCCATTTCTGGTTCTTGTGGATTCAGAAATGAATTCAGGTTTTGATGAAAAAACAAGCACAATCACAGGTTTGGGAATATAATTGCAATTTTGGGAATTGAGGAATGAAATAAAGACCAATATTGAACCCTATTTCAGTTTTTTCGTGTGGAATTAAAACAAAAACCAGGATTTTGCAGAGTTCAACGGGAATTTGGGTAAATACCTATTTTCCAGGAAACAAACAGTGACGAAAACAGGTGTTGGCTATGGCGGATGAATTCTTGATTGTTCAAATGCAATTTTCCTCAGCAAGGTGGCGGTTGAAAATCTTTGACAGTTGATTTTGGAATTTGTTGCATGGGACATTGGTCACTGCACGGGATAGTGAAAATAATTCGAGTTCATTTGTTTTATTTTCAAATTCAAAGGTTGGCGGGGTTTTTTGATTTTTTAAGTGGATGACGTCAGCAAGTATGGTTGTTTTGTCATGGGAGGCAAGTGGTAAGCGTTATTCATCGCACAACTTTTGGGGACGGGCGGTTTTCAGTAGAGGGCGAGCGATTGCATACAATATATGACACGTGGCACGGCACTGTTCAGAAAATCGCTTAGCCATCACGCGTTATTGTTTGGACATGGAGGCGCAGAGATATTGATGACAACCGTAGATCTTGGATTGATTGATCAAACGGTCGTCAGGAAAGGGAGATGACGGAGAGATAATAGGGCGGGCCCAATGTAATTAAGTGTGAATTAATCGCATTGGGGGGAATTCTATTGGTGAGGTGTGTTTTTAATTAACCGTGAGGGTTAATTAACATATTTTAAATGCAGCAGGGATAAGGGATCATGATTTGATTAATTAGTCACCATATTAAGGCTATATTTCAAACAAAGGGGTGGGATAATATATTAATTTGGGAATTTTATTAAAATAATACGGGAAAATGGGAATTTGTATAGGGATTTAAATAATAAAGTTAGAAATTAATATGAAAACGGAATGAAAGCACTAAGTATAAAAACATTAGGTTTATGTAATTAACTTATGCTTGAATGAAAAGGGTTTTTATGAAATATTGTGAAATTTCCCTAAGTAAAATAGGATTTTACTTAGGAAAATATTGTCTTGTGGAAGTGGATGAATGATTTATGAATGCTTTTAAGTACTTAGGCTTTTCCAATTATTGGGTCAAGGGTCCGGTCCCTCCAAAAGTCAAGGAAATGCCTTGATCCCCTCTAATTTTCAAATGCCTTAGTACTTAGGGGAAATTAGTGAAATTTTTAGGGAAAAATGAGAAAGGAAGTTAAAAATTTGACTTTTCTTTGCTTGAAATTCTTCCAGTGTAGTGTCTGCCTTTGTACTTGTGATGAAAGTAAAGATTTAACACATCTAGAGTCATTATCCATCACATGTAATTCTACAAAAACATCTACCTACCCTACCTACTTTAACCTACCATTTTTCTTCTTTATTAGGGTGCACTTAGACTGGCAAACCCTTATCACACTTTTTCTTTTACATGTGGAAATCTATCTAATTCTAACCTTATTACATCCAAGAGCTCAGATTAAGCTGTTGAGATCCTTTTATTTACTCTACCTATCTACTTATCTGCCAAGATTAAATAGTTTGGTCAAATTTTATTCTCTATCTCTAAAACATAAAATTGAAAGATGAACTAGCCAAGCTTAAACTGTTTGACTGTTCATAAATTGTGGCATAAAATACAAGTTGCATACAATTTGTTTATTTAGACTTGCACATTTAGACTTGTGCACTTTCCTTGGCCTTTATTTTGGTGGGGTTCATTTTCTTTCACTTTTTTGGCCATTTTTATTTTTTCACCCTTTGACTTTTCTTTTACGGTATACCCTCTTTACATTTTTTGAAATTTTTTGATTTTTTGACAATATGGAAAACTTTTGTAACAAGAAAAGGTATGACCATATTACATAGCTCATCAATTCAATCATGATATATGACACCTATTGGTATAGCAATCTAACAGATTGTTTGGATGACAATGGGAGAAAAAAAATCTTATAGGGTAAGTAGAAGGAAACATCAGTTAGAATGGTGACAATTTTGTGGGAAAATCACAGTCACAAGAATGGTGTGTATTATTTGCAGTGCATATTTCTACTGAGAGAGGTAAGCAAGATGAGGATTTATAGGTATTGAACAACAACCTAGTTCTACAACAATTTTGGAATGTATTTCCTGCCTATATTTCAAAGTTACCACCTCATAATGAAGTGGGTTTTTCTATTGAGTTGGTACCAGGGTAAACAATAGCATCAAAGGCACAATATAGGATAATAACTCCAGAGTTAGTGGAGTTGAAGTTGCAGTTGAAGGAAATTCTTGACAAAGGATACATTAGACCAAATGTATCACCTTGTGGTGCACCAATATTTCTTGTGAAGAGGAAGTATGGTACTCTCAGGCTATCATTAGGGGAATTTTTACGTCTAAATTGGGTGTCCAAAAAAAATGAACAACCAAAATAAACTTTATAAGAACCAATAATTTTCAATATGATGATGTCAACCATGGGGGATGATTCACTATTTTTGGATTAAAAATGTACAAATATTAAAAAATAATAAAATAATAAAACTACCTTCTTTTAACTCGTATTTTCAACTTATATCCATAAGGTTTTGCTCAAATTTCAAGCGAGAGTTCTCGTTGGATGTAAAATTTAATTCCTCGTCCAATGTGTTAGTGTCAGCCTTTGCAGCCTTCCTCTAGTGATCAAACATGCTCTTGCAAAGTGATTTTAAGGTGTCAAGGTCAAATTTTGTCATTTCAACGAGTCTTCAAGCAAAATTTGGTCACTAGGCAATAGGTCTAGGGTTTGTTTTCACCCTTTTCAAAGTTGTCCAAACGTCGGTCCATGTCACCATTCAGCTGAGTGTACCATCATTCAGAGGGTTGGCATCATCATGTCAAGTTCCATTGTGTCATTTTACACATTGTTCATGCTTCAGTTGTGCCTTGGTAAGTTCCATTTCCCTCTCCTAGGGTTTTGGAGGTAATTTCTCTTGGATGGTCAAATCATCGAAAAACTTGTATCCTGATGTTCATACACCTTCCCCTATCCTTAATATACCTCATTGAACACTTCCCATCACTGAGATCCCCCAAATTCCTCATTTTTGCACAAACCCTAGTTTCTAGCCACAACTTGGCAATTTTCTAGGCTAGGCCTGTGTTTTGCCCTTTTGGACCCCTTCCCCTCACTCAATCTCTGAGATTCCACTTTCCCTGCTTCCTAACATCCCTCCCTACTTTCAAAAATTTCCCCAAGAATTTAGAAGCCCCTTATCCCCTTCATTTCGCTTAATTTCGACAAAATCCCTTGTTTCACACATCGGGATAAGTTTCACTCAAAAAGGAGGCTTTAGAGCAATCAAAGATGAATTTTGGAAAAATGAGAGATTTTTGTCCACAACTTGCCAAGGAAGAAAAACCTCTTTCACTTTTTACACAGGTATCATGGTTTTAGAGACATATCAAAAATACCGTTGCCTCAGGAGAATTGAATGCACCTATGAAGTGACCTTGGGAAAATCAATATTTCTCCTAGCATGGTTGGCTAAATGACTTTCTTGATGCATCAAAGGAAAACTAGACAGAAATACCTTTCCAATGAGCTATCATGAGCTCAATTTTGAGTTGAGGAAGACCTTCAAAAGTTGACTGCAACAACACTCTGCCTGGAGGCAGCCTCATTCTACTCATTTTGACCAGTCCTGGGAGATTTGATTTTTGACAGGGTAATGAATAAAAATAATAAATCTACTGTGTTGAAATTAGAAGGAATAGCCTTCAAATCCAGGCTCCTGATAGTCTGATTTGGATACACTCGAACACTCGGGAAGGCCTCCAAAAGCTTCGTGTGCCTGCAATTATGTGCAAGAGGGAAGAGCGACCCACTGAGAGCAGAGCGACCCACTCAAATGCATGTAAAATGAATGGGAGCTTGACTACTTGAATAGCCACACAAAGCCCAGAAATTTGTGTTTTGTGCCCAGTTTTGATTCAAATCATCTCCAACAACTTGCAAACAAGTTTTTATCATTGCTCAGTAGATTTTTAACAATGTTGTGATGTTTTTGATGTTGGGAAAGAGGCCATGTTCGGAGAAGAATGTATAAACCCTACATTCACATGCAAGTTAATTCTATAAGGGTTTTGAAATTGTATGGGCAGTTTTGTGGAAAATTTGAAAACCTTCAAATGGTGGAGATGTTCACACCCTAGCACGTTGTATAGATGATCCTCACACTTTCAGTTATCATCTTATCACTGCTGTTCATGCTCTGTTTTTCTCGTGCATGTTCTTATGTACATAGCAATCTATGTACTTGGTCACTGCTAATGCTTCCATTGTTGTTGTTATCATTTTATTACCATTGTGATAGTAATTTGTGTCACTATGGTCATGGTCTTCTCCCTGTTCTCCATTTCATAAACACAATCCTCTACTTGTTTGCTTCTTTGACAAACTTTGCGCATCATTACCAAAAGCTTGCCCCATACTTTGCCGCTGGAATTCATTTGTGAAACTCACTTATGGTCAAAGCAAACATAGTTTACAAAGCACTAAAACAGCCATCTTCATTGTAATTTTATCTCTATGGATACTTGGGCACATGGGCAGTTATCATTGGGTTTTGAACAAACATTAAAACTTTACCTTCACCGCATCTATATCAGATACATTACATATATTAAATTCAATCACATGTCGAGATGTAGGCTCAGTATGAGTGAGTCTGACTCAATCGCTGTGCCCATGCACCGAGATGGAGCAGAAAGGCACCCAAAGAGTGGTAACATACTCGTAATGTCAGAGCTTTGCTTCAACATCACGACGAGTGTACCATTCCCCCCGGTGGAAGGGGTCTCGTTGACTTCATCAGCAGCGCGAGTACTATCTCCACATGGCGTGGAAGGGGTCTCTCCTTCTTCATCAGCGCAGGTACATTCACAGGATCATGATAGAGACCAACACATACAACCGAGACAGTGTTTTCACCACAGGAGCTGCATGCACCAGGAGAGCACTAAAATGGCGGAAAAGGCCTGATCCACTTCGGATTTTGGCCGAGGCTTCATTGAATGGGCAGGACACATGACGGAGGACCTCCGCTCCGAATTTGGGCAAATTCGGAGAAAATTTTTTCATTTTCAAATTTTTGGTCTAAAAAACAGGTTTTGCAGCTACGTGGGTCGCGCGCTCATGCGCTCGCATTTTTTTGAGACACTTGCTGAAGGAGATTTTTACATTTTTGGATTTTTCATGGTCAAATATGCATCCTCGGTTTAACTTAGTGACCATCAAAATCTGGATGGTCAAAAAGCTCAAAAACACCATGAAAACCACCTTGCTGCCACCTTTTGCACCAGCAGGGAGTACTTCTGGGAGAATGAGGTTTTGGAGGGTCAAATGAGCTCCAAATTCAGAAATTCCACTTGGGTTGGATAGTCAACATCCAGGGATTTCCAACGAGCTATCATGAGCTCAATTTGGATGCCGGGAAGTACCTCAAATTCAGGCTGGAAAATGAGCGACCCACTCGGCTCAAGAGCGACCCACTTGAATTTTTTCCTGAATTTTCAGCTGCCAGCTCAGTTTTTCGCCTAGTATGGACCAGTTTTGCTTGTGGATGGAATTTTTGGGTTTTTATGATGTAAATGTATATTGGGCATGTAAATTTGGCTTATTTTTATCTCTTCTAGAAGATTCACTCACAAAAAGGGTAAAAATCATGTAATGGATCAGTTTCCACTCTTTTAGAGGCAAGTTGTTAGCTGCCTAGATTGTAGTTCCATGATTAGAATTGGTTGAAACTGATCCCCGAAGAGGGAATTCGACCCCTAGAGGTGGGGAAAGGGGTTAGAGTGATCTATATATTGTAATTTCTGAGGCATTCTACAGGTTGGACTCTTGGGATAATTTTGATACTATTGTACATACTTTCATATTTTGGCTAAGGAAAGATCAGGGGTTTTGCGGCACTTGTTGGGATCCTTGTGGTGTTCTGTTTCATCATCTTTTCTTGTTTATCAGAAGTTTCTTCAATGTTTAGTCGTAGGCAGGTGTTTCATTACGTCTGAACTAAATTTAATGAGTGAATAAGGTTGAATCCATTGTTGTTGCTTTTATGTTTAACGCTTGTTCATATGTAAGCTTTCAAATGTTTGTAGAGGATCCTTAAGTTCTTTCGTCTCTCAGCCTCGCGCCTAATCGGTCCATATATCCAACTGTGCTAATGTCATTCACCTAACCTCGCCCTAACTTGAAATCTGAAAGGTCCGACCTTATCCCCGCGACCCAAAATCGTTCCATTTCTGTACGAAACCCAAAAAATCAAAAACAAACATATCATCTCTTTACTAGCCTAAAATCAGTTCTTATTGTAAGTCATCTCGCATCCTATCGCTTATTTTCTCGAGATTGACGGAGAGAGCCCTCTCCTGTCCTCGTAGGGCTAGCTACGAGGCTGAGCGTGGTTTGATGTAGCCTTGAGTTTACTTCATTTCAGCCTGAGGTAGATTTGAGCGCTAACATAGTGGCGACCATATTGGGGAGAAACTCAAAACGTTTGCTTGCTATAGACGGAGTCTGAAGTCACGCCAGGTAGCCTTCGAACTGCACATTGCTTTGCGAGTGCATAGTAGATAAAAGCTGCTTCAGTCGATCTCCGGTTTAGCTTGTGAATGTGTCTCTTGATTTGCGAATTCCCCCAGTACGTGTATCAAGTTCAAATCTGATGGTTGATGGTGGACAACGATCAGACATAAGAAGGCTAAAATCATTCACCTGGTGACTCCAATTCAAAGTCTGGAGGACTGACTCTTTCTCTGAGAAAATGGAAGGATCTTACACAAAGTTCAGGTATCTAAAGTGGAATGGTATTCAGGATCTAATCTGCTTTCTCGTAAATTACTTCTTTGCTGGTCTTGAAGCTATCCTGAAATTTTTTCAAAGTTTGTTGTATGAGAAAGGTCATCAAAATCTTCACTCGACCTATTCAAAGAGTGTAAATGTTGAGTTTCCCTTTGATCCTGGCCTCCTCACTTTTCCCACATCTTATGTTGACTCTCTACAGAGTGATGAGCCTAAAGAAAAGAAAGCTGATCCCACAGCACTTGTACATGCCCCTACACCTTGTAAAATTCCAGATCGGTATAAACCTCTTGTTTTGCCTTCTGTTCTTCATACTTTTCCTGCAAATTATGACCTATATCTACCGAGATTTGATGGTAAATGTAACAATGTCAACACTGAGCAACATGTGCAGAATGTTGAGACTTTTCTAGATCTTTTTGAAGTTGATGATGAAGATGTTAGTATTAGGCTTTTTGCTCTTTCTTTGAAAGGCCAAGTGAAGAGTTGGTTCAAAGCCCTGCCTGATGCGAGCATCACAGATTTTCAGCAGTTTGTTAAAGTTTTCCTTGACAGGTGGATGATCGGACATAACTTTTTGTTGATTATAGAGGAGTATAACCAGTTGAAAAGAATGCCAGGTGAGACAGTACAACAATTTTCTGCTAGATTTAACCAAGTTTATTATTCTATGCCAGTTGATATAAGACCTTCTCCTAGATCTGCTCTCTTGCACTACCCGGGTGCCTTTGATCCGGAAATGGAGTTTCAGCTGAGAGAAAAGAATATTGCAACACTTCATGAGATGCAGAACAAGGCAGTGAATGTAGAGGCTCATTTGTTGATCTTGAGGGCAAGGTTGAAGGAAGAAGAAAAGAAGAATGTTTCAGAGCAGCTGACACTTTCAGAGGAAAATCTTGATCTTTTCGTAAACACAGTAGAAGAGATGGTGCGGAAAATGACTGCAAAATATGAAAATGACATTCAAGAACAAGTTGCTGATCCAAAACATTTTGTTTCTGATCCCAGTAGTCATAGTGATTGTTTTATAGATCAGTGTGAAGAAGAGAGAGCTGTTGATATGATGTGTATGTTTGATGATGAATTGCCTCAGTTTGATCAGTATGATGATGATTATGTTCTCCAAAAAGAAGCTAATCTTGCGGACAAATCAGCAGCTAGCTTGTGCGAGGAGGAAGTTCACTTTCAGCAGCTCGAGTACAGTGATCAACCGATGCATATCAGCTATGGCAATGATGAGGAAAGTGCAGAAAATTTTGATGTAAGTGAAGGATCTTTGCCTTTGTGTTTTGATTCGTTTCAGTTCATTAGAGATAACTTCCATGCAATCAGAAATCAAACGTCAACAAGTCTTGATCTGGATCGTCTAGAGGGCAATGAAAGCCTTGTTCAAAACTTCTCATATTCAGATTTTCAGCCCTCGAAAGTCATTGATTGTCAAGTTGCAGCTGAAGATTTGGAAGTGGGCACACATGATTTAATGATTCAAGGTGACTCCGTACCTTTATGTTTTGAATCATTTCAGTTTTTGAGAAAAAATTTGCATAGTAAATCTTCAAATGAGCAGCCCATAGGAAATCAACAATCTCTCAGTGTTAATGTTGAGGATGAGAGAGATAACGAGATTTTTGAGCAGCTTGTAGCATCAGATTTGCAGCCATCTAATGCAATTGAAGGTCAGATTACAGATGAAGTTGTGGAAGATGAAATACATAATTTGATGATGCAGGAAGATTCTATACCCTTTTGTTTTGAAGAATTTCAGTTTATAAGGCAGAATCTTCATAATATATCTCAAGGAAAAGATGAACAGCCAGAAGGAGGTCATACAGTTTCAATGGATACATTACAACACTCTTCTCAAGTTTTTGATGATCCCATTGCTCGTGTGTTGGATGATGTTTGTTATAAAAATTCTGCTCCATTAGCTAACCATGTGCTGGAAAAGAATGTTGATGATAATCTTGTTCAAAGGTCACCTTCGTTTTCTTGTTTAACAGATTGTTCATTGCATAGCACATGTCAAGATTTCCATTCATATGAGAAGATTGATAAAGGAGGCTTTTGTTCAGTCTGGAATCAGCAACAGAGTTTCATTTTTCATGAATTTCAGGATCCTTTTGACAGCTTGCTGCAATCACCAAAGAAAAGCACCGCAGTTGTGAGGAAAAGTTTAAGATCAAGGTATGGAGATTATCTGGACCGGAGCTATGTTTATGTAGATCCTTTCACAGTATTCTTGCAGTCATCCAGTCGATTTATGCTTTGCAAGTTTATCAGCAGTCCACTTGGTTCAAAGTTTCCATGGGAGTTTCCTGTCAGTAGTTGTTTCTCGTTGTTCATAAGCAAGCATTTGGGAAGAAATCAAACATCAGCCAGCATGCTTGCATGGTTGCATTGGCTGTTCCATTACACTTGATCGGGTGGTGAAAAGCACAATTAGAGTAGGTTGTATTGAATAAGCTCTACTTTGAGCATCTTTTCCAGTTTGTCGGTTGGGTTTAAGTATCGAGTCAGTTTTTAGTTGAGTGAGAGTCAATTTGTGTCGTCAAGTCATCAGTTTTCAGTCATGCATTTCAGTTTGAGTTTTTGATTCCATGGCCCAATGGATAAGGCACTGGTCTGCTCTCCCAAAGATCTGTCGTTCTTGGCACCTCCAAGGAGCTACCATCCCCATTGGAGCCAATGTTAGTGTCAGCCTTTGCAGCCTTCCTCCAGTGATCAAACATTCTCTTGCAAAGTGATTTTAAGGTGTCAAGGTCAAATTTTGTCATTTCAACGAGTCTTCAAGCAAAATTTGGTCACTAGGCATTAGGTCTAGGGTTTGTTTTCACCCTTTTCAAAGTTGTCCAAACGTCGGTCCATGTCACCATTCAGCTGAGTGTACCATCATTCAGAGGGTTGGCATCATCATGTCAAGTTCCATTGGGTCATTTTACACATTGTTCATGCTTCAGTTGTGCCTTGGTAAGGTCCATTTCCCTCTCCTAGGGTTTTGGAGGTAATTTCTCTTGGATGGTCAAATCATCGAAAAACTTGTATCCTGATGTTCATACACCTTCCCCTATCCTTAATATACCTCATTAAACACTTCCCATCACTGAGATCCCCCAAATTCCTCATTTTTGCACAAACCCTAGTTTCTAGCCACAACTTGGCAATTTTCTAGGCTAGGCATGTGTTTTGCCCTTTTGGACTCCTTCCCCTCACTCAATCTCTGTGATTCCACTTTCCCCTACTTTCTAACATCCCTCCCTACTTCCCAAAATTTCCCCAAGAATTTAGAAGCCCCTTATCCCCTTCATTTCGCTTCATTTCGACAAAATTCCTTGTTTCACACATCGGGGTAAGTTTCACTCAAAAGATGTTTTAGAGCAATAAAAGATGAATTTTGGAAAAATGAGAGAGATTTTTGTCCACAACATGCCAAGGAAGAAAAACCTCCTTCACTTTTTACACAGGTGTCATGGTTTTAGAGAAATATCAAAAATACCGTTGCCTCAGGAGAATTGAATGCACCTCTGAAGTGACCTTGGGAAAATCAAGTTTTCTCCTAGCATGGTTGGCCAAATGACTTGCATGATGATTCAAATGATAACTAGACACAAATCTCTTTCCAATGAGCTATCATGAGCTCAATTTTGAGTTGAGGAAGACCTTCAAAAGTTGACTGTAACAGCACTCTGCCTTGAGGCAGCGTCATTCTGATAATTTTGACTAGTGTTGGGAGATTTGATTTTTGACAGGGTAAATGAAATAAAAATTGAATAAATCTACTTGTGTTGGAAATTAGACTCCAATAGCTTTCCAACGAGCTATCACACGCCTGATTTGGACACTGGGAAGGCCTCCAAAAGCTTTCTGCAAAATGCACTATGTGGCAAGAGGGAAGAGCGACCCACTTGAGGGGAGCGACCCACTTGAGCATTTCAGCCAGTGTAAAAATGAATGGGAGCGACCCACTTAAACAACAAAGCCCAGAAATTTGTGTTTTGTGCCCAGTTTTGATTCAAGTTGACTCCAACAACTTGCAAGTAGGTTTTAATCATTGTTCAATGGATTTTTAGCATGATTATGATATTATTGATGTTGGGCAATAAGCCATGCTTGAAGAAAACCCTACATTCACCATGCAAATGATTTCTCAAGGGTTTTGAAATTGTATGGGCATTTTTGTGGAAAATTTGAAAACTTTCAAATGGTGGAGATGTTCACACCCTAGCACGTTGTATAGATGATCCTCACACTTTCAGTTATCATCTTGTCGCTGCTGTTCATGCTCTTTCATATTTTGCACAGTCTTATGTCGACTAATCTATAGCCCTCATTACCATAATATCACCATTGTTGTTGTTATCATTTTATTACCATTGTGATAGTAATTTGTGTCACTATGGTCATGGTCTTCTCCCTGTTCTCCATTTCATAAACACAATCCTCTACTTGTTTGCTTCTTTGACAAACTTTGCCCATCATTACCAAAAGCTTGCCCCATACTTTGCAGCTGGAATTCATTTGTGAAACTCACTTATGGTCAAAGCAGTGATAGTTTTCATGCCACTAAAACAGAGCCATCTTCATTGTAATTTTTTTTTCCTATGATACTTGGGTACATGGGTGACATTTATTGGGTTTTGAACAAACATTAAAACTTTGCCTTCACTGCATCTATATCAGTATACATATTGCACATATTTTGTTCAAAGCCATGTCAGAGACAGAGTCAGAGTATGAGCAGGAGTTGGACAGTGACTCAATCGTTGAGGTTGATGCACTGAGATGGAGCATAGCAATGCACCAGTAGTGGTAACATATCAGAGAAGCCACAGAGCTTTGTTTCAACATCACGACGAGTACTATCTCCACCTGGGGTGGAAGGGGTCTCGTTGACTTCATTAGCAACGTGAGTACTATCTCCACATGGCATGGAAGGGGTCTCGCCTTCTTCATCAGCGTAGGTACATTCACAGGATCATGATAGAGACCAACACATACAACCGAGACAATGTTTTCACCACAGGAGCTGCATGCACTAGGAGAGCACTAAAATGAAGCTGATCCACTCCAGTTTGGCCGGGGAGGTGAATAGGCAGATACATGATGCAGGACCTGCTCAGAATTTGGGCAAATTCGAGAAAATTTTGTCATTTCAATTTTTGGTCTCAAAAGCAGGTTTTTAGGTTAAGCGGGTCGCACTCATGCATCACTTTTTTTGGACGCTATTATGGAGGGAAATTTTTGCATTTTTGGATTTTTCATGGTTAAGATAGCTTCAATCGGGTGAAAAGCAGCATTCATCACATAGGATGGTGAAAAGCTCAGCTGCCATAGAAACCACCTTGCGCCTTTGCACCGGCGGAAGTGCCTGCAGGAGAATGAGGGTTTGGAGAATTGACTAATCCAAATTTAATTCCACTTGGGTTGGATAAATCAACATCCAGGGCTTTCCAACGAGATATCATGAGCTCAATTTGGATGCCGGGAAGTACCTCAAATTCAGGCTGGAAAACGCGCGACCCACTCGGCTCAAGAGCGACCCACTTAAATTTTTCCTGAATTTTCAGCTGCCAGCTCATATTTTCGCCTAGTATGGACCAGTTTTGCTTGTGGATGGAAATTTTGGGTTTTTATGATGTAAATTCATGTTTGGCATGTAACTTTGGCTTGTTTTTATCTATTCTAGAAGATTCACTCTCAAAAGGGTAAAAAATCATGTAATGGATCAGTTTCCACTCTTTTAGAGGCAAGTTGTTAGCTGCCTAGATTGTAGTTCCATGATTAGAATTGGTTGAAATTGATCCCTGAAGAGGGAATTCGACCCCTAGAGGTGAGGAAAGGTGTTAGAGTGATCTATATATTGTAATTTCTCAATCATTTTCAGGGGTTGGAGAGGTTGGACTCTTGGGATACTTTTGATATCATTGTACATACTTTTCATATTTTGGCTAAGGAAAGATCAGGGGTTTTGCGGCACTTGTTGGGATCCTTGTGGTGTTCTGCTCTTGATGGTGTTTCTTATTTGTTTACTGTAAGTTTCTTCATGTTTAATGTATGCCATCCTTTCATTATGCTTCTGAACTAAGTTGAATGAGTGATTAAGGTTGAATCCATTGTTTACAGTGCTTGGCCTTTGAATTCAGTTAGTTCTATATGTTTTCAGCTGTTTGGAGAGGATCCAAGTTCTTCTTTGCCCTCTTCAGCTCCTCGTCGGTCTAATCTGTCCATATATCCAATCAAAAGCATCAAGTCATTCACCTACCTCGCCCCAACTTGAAATCTGCAAAGGTCTGACCTTATCCCCGGACCCAAAATCTGTTTTCCCATTTCTGCAGCGAAAACCCAAAAATCAAAAAACAAACATACTTATCTCTTTACTAGCCTAAAATCAGTTTCTTATTGTAAGTCATCTCGCATCCTATTGCTCATTTTCTCGAGATTGACGGAGAGAGCCCTCTCCTGTCCTCGTAGGGCTAGCTACGAGGCTGAGCGTGGTTTGATGTAGCCTTGAGTTTACTTCATTTCAGCCTGAGGTAGATTTGAGCGCTAACAC